>OZ010794.1:355689203-356146527 GCA_963932465.1 Maratus speciosus
CCCTTCATTTGATTTGGAGGTTCATTGGGTTAAGTATAAAAGAAGTGAAGAGGGGCAATTGCACCTCCACCTTAATTTAGATAAATGGATTTTCATGCAGAATTATCTAATTTAGTTTAATTTTTTTTCTAGGTTCATTCAATAAGGAGCTTTTCTGATTAGATTTGAAAGTTCATTGGGTTCAGCATAAAGTGAGAAATGGGGAAGCTAATACTCCCCCTTAATTTAGTGAAATGGTTTTTTCATGCAGAATTATCTGATTTGCTTCAAATTTGGTATACCAGTTTTATTATGTTAAGTAGCTTCCCTGATTAGATTTTGGAGGTTTTTTGGTTAAGTAGAAAGGGGCAACGGGGACTAATCCCTTCATTTATTTTTCGAGGGGCATTATTCTTTGAAATAAGAGTATAATATACAATTAGTGTGAATAGCCTGTGAGCTCAATGCCATCAGTTTAACTGGGCAATTTTCTTTTTATTAGGTTTATTAACGCATAACCCTACCCAAACCGAAAATAAATTACAACAGACCGTACACCGATCCGAGCAAGACAAAATAATTTCAGTCTACATGCAACCTGACCCAAACCTGAGAGTTCTATTTGAAAAAACCCGAAATCCCGAACCAAATCTGATAACCAACGAAAATATTCCAAAGACCATAACCAGATCCGAACAAGACAAATTAGTTTCCGTGGACACGCAACGCTACCAGAACCTAAAAATTCCATCCGAAGTCAACCTGAAACCCTGTCCTGAACCAAATCTTAACCGACAAAAATATTCCAAAGAACTATAACCCGATGCAAGCCAGACAAAATAATCTCCGTCCACCGGCAACCCGATCCGAACCTGAAAGTTCTAACTGAACTCAATCCGAAACTTGGTTATGGTCGGTTTTCGGGTTGACTTCAAATGGAACCTTCAAGTTCGGATCCGGTTGAAAAAAAATTAAACTAAATTAGATAATTCTGCATGAAAACCCATTTATCTAAATTAAGGGGAGGGGCAATTGCCCCCCTTTCCCCTCTTTTATACTTAACCAATGAACCTCCAAATCAAATTAAGGAAGCCATATCGTAATAAACTGGTATATCAAATTTGAAGCAAATCGAATAATTCTGTATGAAAAACCCATTTATCTAAATTAAGGGGACACTAGCCCCTGTCCCTCCTTTATACATAACCAATAAATCTCCAAATCTAATCAAGGCAGCTCCTTAACATAATAAACCGGTATACGAAATTTGGAGCAAATCGAATAACTCTGCATGAAAAACCCATTTATCAAAATTAAGGGGGGGGGGGTCTAGCTCCCCTTTCCTCCCTTTATACTTAACTAATGAACGTCCAAATCTAATCAGGGAAGCTCCTTAACATAATAAAACGGTATACGAAATTTGGAGCAGATTGAATAACTCTGCATGAAAAACCGATTTATCTAAATTAAGGGGGGTAGCCCCCCTCTCCCCAATCGAATAGCGTTTTATGTTTTTGATAAAAAGGTTGTATCTTGAGTTGTAATAAACTGCTTGCCGATGACGATCTTTCACTAATTGTCCTAACTCAAAAATCGGTTGAAAACTGAAATTTTAAAACTCTTTACAGATAAATGAGAAATGCTGTTCAATTTATTAGTACTGCTGTAATACCTGCAACTTTGAAGTTTACGCTCAAGCACGCATACACACACACACACACAAAAAAAAAAAAAAAAAAAAAAAAAAACTTTGGGAATGAGACAGTAAAATATCACTTTAAATTTGAGTACAACATTAAAGCATAATATAACTTTAGAAAATACTTATTTTCATAAAGGTCCATCCTTCTAGTAATAATAACTTTTACATGCAAATTTATACAGGAAAAAATGATTATTTCATTTTTTAAATGCAAGAATTCCTTAAAACTTAAACATTTTTTAGTTCCTTAAATTAACTTTTTTAAACTATTACGGAATTTAATTAAAATTCTCGGTATTGAATATATGACATATGTATTAAAGTTTCATGAACTAAATGCTTTTCATTTTTAAAATATCTTTTTTTCCGCCTTATGCAAAATTTTGGTTTCGGTGGGACCTTAAAATCATTTCCGTTTCAGTGTTAGACAGATTCCGGCTTGTGCAACAAAAATTAATGTTATTTTCTATGGGTTCGCCGGGACTTGAAAAATTTTCCGCGGTAGACAAATTTCCGGCTTGCACAGAGTCTGCCTTAGACAGAATTTACTGTAATTAAAAGAAAGCAGCAAGACTCAACCTGTTATTTCTCTATTCTATGAAAATATCTTTCATCTACCTGACCTTAATTTCTCTACTCCTGTTCATCAACAGCTGACTCTAATCCATATTGTACCATCATATGAGAGTAGTTTTCATAGAGTTTTGTTTTAAGTTTCAGTATTCTTTTTTTGGAAAGGATTTTTTTTTTTTTACGTATAAGTATTATTATACGTATGATATGTTACACATATCATTTGAATTGAAAATTAGAGCTGCTTGTTTCAAGTTGGGAAGTTTTTGAATCCTCCCCAAAAGAAAGAGGTTACCCATTATTGTTTCAGGTAAAGATATTGACCAGTTACTTACTGTCCCAAATATTCAATCAGGAACAGGTAAGGCAATCGCTTCTGCTGTTAACGAAATATTGGAGCCTTGGGGTCTACAGAACAAATAAAATTTACGAGTTTTTATCTAACCTTTGTTAATACCGGATTATCAAGAGAATGTTGTGCTCGTCTGGAACAGAATATGAACAAAGAAATGCTTTGGCTTGCCATGATCGCATCATGGAATCCTGATGTTTGTTCTTCATGTTTTGTATGAAGTTTATTGTATAACTCAGTGAGTACTATCGCACTTTCGGCTACATGATTAACAACTTTAACTGAAGTCGCTAGTTCCTTAAATATCTTGTAGGATTGATTTCCATTCCAATTAGTCCCATTTGTTTCAAAAAAGTCTGAAGGTAAATCCATAGTTTAAAAAAAAACTTAGAGTGCTGCTTGTTAGAAAATCTTGCAAGTCCTTTTGGAGAATGACATCAGGATAAGCATGCATAATTTTTCTTTTACTTTAAAAAAAGACATATCATTGAAAAATACAAAAGCAACTGGTTCTTCTGTCAAGTACAGAAATGTCCTAGGAACTTCTTCATAGCACACAAAAAAATGATTTTATTTACATTTTCGTACTTTTTCAAGTTCTTCAGGAGCAATAAATCATTGGGTCTGATACCAGCTGTGAATGTAGATTTTCACCACAAACAAGCAAACTTGACGAACCCCAGATTCTACCTGCTTAAAGAGTTTAAACTGATCATAAGTCTTGCGCAAGTATATGGCCTTCATCATCCATGGAACTCTATGCAATCCACCTGGGGCTTGAAAGTGAATACATCTTTTGGGTACTCCTTCTAGGAAAATGATAGCCAGCTCTATTAGTTCCTTGTAATCATCCCTGGGTTGAAAATCATTTAGATGATTTTGAGCAAACTCTATGATTTCTGATGCGTTATCTGTTATTTTCTCCATTGACTAAATTGTCAGTTATGGAAGTCTCAATATGCGATGATTGATCGATATCCACTAAATTTTAAATCGCTTGAATAACAGTATCTCTTGTCCGTTTCAAACTCGTGTCTTAACAACAACTTCCTCCAGTATAATATCAAGGATGTGATAATGACAAACCAAAGCATTTCTTTTTTCATATTCTGCTCTAGAAGAACACAAGCTTCTCTTGATAATCCGGTATTAACAAAGGTTATATCAAAACTCATATATTGTACTTTCTCTGTAGTCCCCACGATTGTTTTACTAACAGCAGAAGCGATTACCTCACTTGTTACTGATTGAAGATTTGGAACAGCAAGTAACCGGTCAATATCTTTACCTGCAGCAATAATACGTAACCTGTTTACAGTTTCGGATCCTGAAATGTCTTCTAAAATTTTGCCATCCCAGTGAAGTCAAAGGAACGCTTGCCGAAAACTCTTTTTTTTAAGTTTTGGGCTCTACTTGCTCGGTTCTCGATACGAATATGGCCATTTAGTATGACATTTTACGAATATATAAAAAATCAAATTCTACAATTTATAAACATTATCTTATAAATTTGTACGCATTTTAGCTATTTTATTTAAGATTTAAAAAAAAAAATAATCAATTTTTTTTCAAGACTGAATTCTACTGTCTCTGCCTTTCACAGTTGCTGCCAAGTTGAGGTGATATAGAGTGTAGACATGAAATACTCCTGTCTGTGTTTGGACAATACACTGTGTAAATATGTTGAAACTTGAAATAAATTAGTCTTTATAGCCTAATATCATACCATGACTCAATTTGACAATAACTATGGATTTGTATTAATAATTTATAATTAGATTACAAAATATGTCAAATTTTTATTTTTTTAAACATTTAAACCTTGGTAGAGACCCCTAAAATGTGTTTTAAAATTTTGAAATTTTTGTGGAAGTCTTTATTTTATACATAGAACAAAATATGAGGGTGCCCCATACAAAATTTAAAAGTTTATTTTTTAAGGACCACCCTATACTATATATATCATTTTGAATATATGACTGTTAGTGCTTTTTAGAGATTTTTGGTAATTTTAAACAATTTGTATTTTAAAAACAGACAGGAAATACGAAAAAACAAACAAATATTAATGCATTTTTTTTAATCTGTAGATAGATTACCTCTTTAGTAAGTTGCGTGAAAATCTGAGATGGTGACCTAAAATCATTCTGTATATCTGACATGAAATGACCTGTATGTATTTTATTTCTGTAAATAAAAGATGATTCTATTCTTTTAGAATGCTGCTAAAGAATGTTCGCTCATTACTCATTATCACCCGAATGGCTATAGAGGAGCAATACTTCAATGTCTTGCTGTCAATACTGCTCTGAAATTGGATCCATCGCATGAGTTTGATCCAGTAAATTTTATTGATGTCTTACTGAAGAAAATGGAACAAATTGAAACAGAGGTAATATCAAATATGATTTAATTGCACATCACATGCAGTATGCATATTCAATTTTTATTTATTTTCTGAATAAACCAGTTATTTTTTGTTATGAAAGACTTAAATTAATTGCTCTTTCTCTGTTTCCTCTTGCATTTTGAAAAATTAACTACAAAACAGGATGGGGTGAAATATTTTTTAAATTATGGGATTCTGCCATAAATAAATATAAATGTAAAAAAAGTTTTAAAAAAAAAATCTTTTATAAGCATACAATGTTTATCTTGAAAATCACGCCTAATGTCATGACTAAAATTCATGTTTTTCCATAAAATTTTTATTACAATACGCGAATTTGGCATGGATACTAAACTCTGTTATGGAAAATTCAACACTTTTTTCTTTTTTACACTTCATGAAAAGTGTGAGCTTTTTTGCTCTGTTTCTTTTTTAAGATGTGACAACAGGAAAGAAAAAAAAAATGAAACATTATTTATAAACAATCTTTTTAGGATTTCTAAATTGATTTTTTGATGTATAAATGTATTCATAATTTAATATTAAGCTATTAGTTGATTGAAGTGTATTTTTTAAAGTATACTCTTTTTTTTTTTTTTATTGATATTTTCTACTTTTTATCATTTGAAATATTTCATTGTTGCAGTTTTACAACCTGTTGTCTTATTTTCTTTTTTTACATTTCTGGTTTTATCCTAGTTAATTTTTGATTACTTAAAACTGCATACCACATATGTGGGATAATAAATATTTTCAACTATGCAACTTTACAAACTCAAGGATTTAATTAATTGATGCACAATATCATATGGAAAGAGAAAGCATAATACGAAGAATGTAGAAAAATTGCAAGATAGGAGGAGATCTTCACATGTAAGAAAGATTTAAATTAAAGTAGCGAGAGAGGTTGGCTGTATTGTATAGTTTTTATCTGAACATGAAAGTTGAAGATCTGTTAAATGTCAAATAGAAGATTTGAGCAAGAATTCTAGGTGAATTCCAATGTTTATGGTTATGAATGTATTATTGGTGTGCTTGAATTGCCATGATCTACTAAGTACATTATTTGTTAGAGTGAATAATAAATGTTGTATAAAATTGAAAAGCTAATAGAAGAATTTATTTGTAGTTATAAGCCAAGTAAATCTTTAAGTAGTTAGAATACAAAATCCTACATGTATATTAAATGCTTGTAGATTCTTTCAGATTCATCCATTTAGGGAGGGCAGATTGGGCAATTACTTCTCTTTTGAGTTTTTGACTACTTTTAAATCATTATCTGTTTATTTTCTTACTGTTTGAACGTTTATTTTTATTTGTATCAATATATTTTTATTGATAAACAGTAGACTCCCTAAAATCTGCGAACACCTAAAATTCATTCATCATTTCAAATGTATGCAGTGAAGTTGCAGGAACAAAATTCAAGATGATGGTGAAATCAGCGGTGATCTCAACGTTTTTAATTAAGTTTTTTTAATTAATCATGCTCTTTTAACTATTACAGCTGATTAATTACTAAATAAAATTGTTACTTTTGATTTTGATGTAAATTAGCATATCTATAGTTATAGGTGAAAATTAGCGGTCGCCACTCGCCACGTGGCGATTAAAGTTGTAAAAGTGGCGATTAAAAAATCGGCCATCGATCGCCACTCGCCAAGTGGCGATAAAAAATTTGTTATCGATCGCTAGTGAAATATAGCTTTTTTCATAGAAATATGTGTCTCTACTTTGATTACATCTAATTAGCAAACTGGTTAATTCTTTTTTCTACCGGATGCAAGCAGATTACAATGATTTAGCTGTATTTTCAATATTTCAGCTTTTTGCCATTGTCCTTCAGTTGGATTATTTTTTCAAGAAATACAGTTTTATTCTGCAAAATATATTCATCAGCTTTGATTCCACATGCATTTCAAATAATTTATCCCCCCCCCCCCCGCTTTTTTTTTTCCCACCGAATGCAAGCATGTTTTAAGAACATTGCAGTATTTTCAATATTTCGACTCCTGCCACATACTCACCAGTGAGATTATTTTTCTTCGAGAGATATTGTTTAATCCTGCGAAATACACTCAACAGGTTAGATTTCAGCTGTATGTAATTAATGTGTGTAGTATGTTAATAACACATTTACTTATTAAATAAAATACAAATAACATTTTATTGTGTTTTGATTATTTTTTTTATTGTATACACCTAACTGTTGGAATTTTGATTTAGTTATTTTTTATATAAAGAAAGTAATAGTAATTTGATTGATAATAGCGTTTATGAACATATACAAATAATCTAAAAGTATATTCTAAAAAAAAATCAATATGATAATGGATTTTGGGGTTTTAAAGTGTAATTTTCTTGAATTTCGACTGCTTCCCTATTCTTATCACGAATAGTTGGCTGGTATAAAACTCTGATTTATAGAAAAATGCGTATATATACAACGATTATAGTTTATCTAGATGTCAAGAAAGTTTGCAAACATTATAGTGGCCACTAATGAAACTGAGTCTACCGGCCACTGGCTACTAACTCAATTTCCCAGTTTTCACCTATATCTATAGTAAACATTTGCCATATTGTCGGTCCTGCATAATATTTGCAAGTCTAAACTGTAACTGAATTGTTTTCGCATTTCAATATTAATTCTAGTTAATAGGACTGAACTCAAGCCTTTTATATGAAGAAAATGTAAATTTATTTCAGAAAAAGTCAAGATGCTCCTAATATCAATGGCAATTACGATTTTTTTCCCAAGACATTTTTTATTCAATCAAGCTTTTTTGTCAAAATCTGGATAAGCATGACATAAAATTACATTATGTAATTACAGCATGAATATATTCTTATCCAAAATGAAAATATGGTGCAACAGTAGTTTTCACACAATACCTGCAACTGAAGTCGTATGGTTTATGTTTACTTTTTTTGTGTTTGTTTCAGTTTTAATCTGTAAGGATTTTTATTTTTTCATGATTTCGTACATAATTCTCCCTAATATGCCTGATTCCAATATTTCTAATGAAAAAAAAACAGGAAAAGGAAAAAACATTAGTTTGACAATATTCCAAAAAGTAGAGATCATAAAAAAGCTCGATTCTGGTTTTAAATCTAAATTTTTATTACTTTACAAAGTTATTTTATGTAATTATTAAATTAACAAATTATTTTAATAATTTACTTTATTGTAGGCATTCATTATAATTTCCAATGCTTATCTACAAATTACTGGTTAAAAAATGCAAACAAAACAGTGACCAGAAATCTGTAAAATTCTAAAATCTGCACAACCTCTGGTTTCAAGTTGTGCAGATTTGAGGGAGTCTACTGTATTTATAATCATGAAGATATTCCTTTGAAAATATGCCTAAAAACTGAGTGCACGAAAACAGTTCATTTCAGGTGGGCCAAAAAAAAAAAAAAAATATTTACTGTGTCCAATGAAAGAACATTGGCCCCACCAAAAAAACTCTGAAACGATGCTGCTTGTTTTTATGGTCAACAGATGAGGAACACACAAGTATGGTGAATTGAAGAAAAAATTACGGAATTGTCTCCCTTTTTCAGATATTTTTCTACCTAGTGAGACTTGTCACTGCTAATACACCTGCTCCTGATGGAGAATTGTATTTCTACATTATACATTGTTCTTTAGGGATCGTTTGTGAAAAGCTCGTGGAATTAATAAGTGCAGCAAATTGTTCTGATGATAATGAAATCATAAAAACTTTGTTGGGTGAATTGAAAGCTTTGAAAAATGTATAGCATAAAGAGTTACATGCAGAATTGTATTTTATTCTCTCTATTTAAATGATATATTAAGCAGTATATAGTTTTAGCAATATTTCTTGCTTTGAGATAGAATTTTTAGTCAAGAATTCTTTATTTAAATAAAAAATAATCAAATATTTTAAAATCTTGTTTCTTTGATAAATATTTACTTGAAGAAAACAAAACACATTTTAAAAGTAAATAATTGAATATGCATTTTAAATCTTATTCATACTTTGAATTATGATTTTTATAATTTAACGGACGGAAGAGTTTAAAATATAATGATGCATAATTTTTCTTAATGTAATGAAAACTTTTAAAAATTAATTACATTAAATATTATTTTGTTGTAATTGACTCAACTAATCACAAAGTATGCCGCAGCTAGTATACTCTTCCTAATTGTTAGCAAGTATAAGACAAAACTGGGCCTTTCTTGGCACATTCTCAAAATAATTTTCATGCATGTTACATATAAGTATTTGAATTTTTTTTTTAAATATATCAATTATTTTATTTATAAAAAAATAAACTTTGTTGCAATTGGCTTTTTTGCCCCAATTTTCAAGAATGGGACATTTGAAAATTGGGATTATCATGTAGCTTTTAACAATAATCAAACATATATCATATTTATAGAAAATGAAATATGTGTAGCTGCCATGTCTCGTGATTTTTAGCACCATTGTTTTTCCAGATAAATATTTGCTTTATTTAATAACAGAACTTTGATATGAAATAAGGCAAATATTACAGTTTAGAAATAGTAGTGCTTTTGGACCCTTGCAAAGAATTCATACTTAGCTACCCTGATCCATCCATTATTCCCTCCTGCATCCCCACATATCCCCAATTTTTAATTTAAGTAACATTTCAAAGTCTTTTAATGGAAATTAAGAATACAGTGTCAGATGTGGGTTAAAAAACATATACAGTAATACCTCATTCATCATTGTATACCACATTTTAGTTGGGAAAAAAAGAATATTGACAATAGAAATATTTTGCTTGTATAATGTGTAGTTTTAAATTTTAGTACTTGCTTTAAGTAGTTCTTGTAATTTTTTAAACTGAAAATTATGTATGTGAAAATTATTTTTTACTATGTAATTTTAAAGACTATTATACAATTGATGTTTTAAGATTTCTAAAATTACAAATTCTAGAAAATAAAACCATATTGTGAAAGCCTGGAAAAGATGAAGGAAATTTTTGTTCAAAATCATGAAGAGGATGTTACATCTGAAGAAATAGCTCAATCTCTTGGCAATGGTTAATACTTATATTTTAATTATCTGCATAGTTCTGTTTTTAATTAACATTATATTCATATTTTATTTAACTTATTCCAAGTATTTGAATTGGAAAAGAGTATCTTATAATAAGTGCAGCAATTCTCATTATTCCTACTATATGAAATATATTCTATACCCAGTAATATGTCCAAGAAAATCAGTTCAAAGCTCAGAAACAATCTCTTATACTCTCATTAGTCAGTTATGTGTTAATATTTGGTACAGATGTCATATTCACCTCATATTGGCGCGATTTTTTTCTGTCGCCAATATCATATAGGCAACACGTACTTAACTTGCGCCAAAGTGTCGTTATTTTGCTTGATGTGGTAACCCAGATTATGTTGTTTATGCTTTTGATGTTTGCGCCAAATTGGCAACCGAAAAAAATCGTGCCAATATGGGGCGAATATGACATCTGTTCCTAATATTCAACCCACTTCCGAAAATTTTGTGTTCAATCCCATTCTATAAGCACCAGTGCCCGAGAGGTTCTGCTCTCGAAGCTGGTAGACGGGAAGTGCTGGGTTCGATCCCAATCGCGCCCGTCGGCCTAATCGTTTGGAGTTTTCATGGTTTTCTTCGAGCCGTGGATCTTCCATGCATTAATACGGATTAGGTTCCCTTAGAAAGACCCCCACGGAGGGCACTCCCCCCGGGCCTATATCCCTCGTGTTGATAATTGGCCGTCAAAAATCAACCCAACCCATTCTATAAAAGGTTTAATACATGGAGCATTTTCGCTCAACATTAAATTTAACACTACAGTATGGTTAGCCGAATTCTCTTGTTCTTTTCTAAAAAATGTTTTCTTTTAATCATCATTTCAGCTCTATACCAAAATTTGTTATTGGTACTCAGGGCTCGAAATGTACCAGAGCAAACCAGAAGGTTATTCCAGTTTTTGAATTATGACAAATATTGTTCCAGTTTGTGCAATTATTAAAACGTACTGACATACTGTTACAGTTCCTGAAAAACAATATTTCCGGTTCAGGTTCATCCAAAAAAGTGGATAGAACATGCCATAATGCTCTTGATAAGCCACAATCCATACCCATGGCTGTAAAGCAATTGTGATAGTTCCTATTCCAAGTGTATGACTCATGACACCCTTGTCCTTTTCTAAAGAATGTTTTCTTTTGATCCTCATTTCAGCTCTATCCCAAAATTTGTTATTGATGCTCAGGGCTCGAAATGTATCAGAGCAAACCAGAAGGTTATTCCGGTTTTTGAAATATGACAAATATTGTTCCAGTTCATGCAATTATTAAAACATATTGTTACAGTTCCTGAAAAACAATTATATTTCCAGTTCAGGTTCATCTAAAAAAGTGGATAGAGCATGCCATAATGCACTTGATAAGCCACCACCCATACCCATGGCTGTAAAGCGATTGTTATAGTTTCTACTCTAAGTGAATGGCTCATGATGCAGATGACTGAATTCTCTTTGCCCTATTATTTTCTGACCTAACTGAAGACTGAACAACCTTGGGTGCAAGACCTTCGGTCTTGAAGAGATTTTTGAGTGATAGTAAATTCTACTTTATGTACTTAACTAATAGTAATTTTACTATCAAGAACTTTTAATCACTTTCTTTATCATAAGAGATCAAATTTTAGCCATAATGCAAGGCATAGAAATGTTTTAGTCCATTTTCATTTTGTTATTTCTGATACTCAAAAAAAGTTTTCAGCCTAGGCTGGGATGGGCTTCTTGCATCTATGTGGGCAGCATATGAGAAGTTAGTTGTTGGTTTATCCATCATGCTATCTTTCTTGTGACATTTGGCACTCATATTTCATACAATAATCACGATCCTACATATAACCTTCTTAAATTTTAGTGACGAAATAAATAGTACAGGCCACACATCCAAGCTTTTTAATTTTAATCTTTTTATATTATGAAGATGGAAGCAAAGTGAATTTAGGCTTTATCAGAGACACAGAGTTTGTTTACACTTTGCTTGTTGCTATCGGCAAAAGATAAATTATTCGCTGTTTTTCTGTTGTTTAAATGTAGTGTTTCATATATGTATAGCTTATTGTGCTCTCTGTAACTTTTTATTATTTAGAATGTTGAATTCATTTTTAAATTATTTTTGTATGGTTAAAAGTAAGTGTGTCTATACTTTTAAAAATAATTTTGGGTCAACTATGATTTTGAAATAGCATTCCGGTTCATGGATTTTTCCATTTCGAGCCCTGTTGGCGCTAAAACAGAATTGGGCAGCAAGAACGTAAGAGCTGGTATGTATACTTAATCTGGTAACTCGTTCCATTGAACACCTCATATCCTCACAAATCTATTCTGAGAGCTCTCATTTGATGAGCTAAAGAAAAAAGTGAAGTTGAGTAAATGTGCTCCGCATAATGTTTTATTACATGTATTTTTCCCCTTTTGATACTTTTTGAAGCATATGTACAGAAAATTTAGTAATCTCCTGTCAGGCTCAAGCAAATCTTATTTTTCTAAAAGACCCAGTCATTAATAAACAAATAAAATTGGTAATAAACATTAGCATTAAACATCATCTTCATGTTGAATTTATTTGATTTCTGAAAATATTTGAAATTATACAGACAACATGCTTTTTTGGTAATTTTTAATTGTCATAGTTCAATGTATTTGACAAAAATTATTCCTATAGATGAAGTAGCATAAAAATGTTTTAAGTAAAAATGAAATTGTTGTAGGTGGTGATGTATCTGCTCTGAAGTCTGTTCCTACTGCAATTTTTTCATTTCTAAGGGGTATGAAGCCTTTAACGGACCAGTATGCACCAAGATTTGTTCCTGCTGCTGTGTATTCATTACTGACGGGTAAAGAAAAGTCTTATTTTGAGGTAATGTTGTCATCTTTGTTCAATTTAAGTTGAATGATTGCATGTATTTCTTAGCTTTCATTCATTTCTTGTTAATTTTTGCAATTTGCCCAACCTTAGAACAAATTCAAATGATAAAATTAAAATATTAACAAAAAGGTTACCTTTGAATGATGAGAAAATCTGTCTAAGATAACACATAAAAAAATATTAATTTGGAAAGCTTTATAATGCAAAATTTGATTTAAAAAAAAATATTTGTATTTATGTCATTACTAGATGCAGAATGAATTTTCTAGAATGAAGCTTTTTAAGATAATTGATTTTAGAATCTTTTTATGTAACCTTTAAAGATAGTCATTGTTTATGTATTTTATATGAAAATTATTCTTATTTATTCCTTGTGTGTGTTTGTTTTTCTGGCTTTTATGTTTACATTGAAACATAGTAAAACCTAAGGTAGTATCGGAGGGGACCAAAAATAAAAAATTACTCTGTTTTAGACTTTTTTTTTTTTTTTTTGTAATAGTTGATGCACTGTTTGTCATTGCATCCTATTCTTTTCATCAAGACTATGAAAGTTTTCCATTATTTGTCGATTCTGTTTTCATACTTTTCACTGCATTATAAAAATGATATTTTAATTATACGTTTAATAATGTTAATTTTATTGCATCAAATTTTGAGTTTGAGGGTAAAAACATAAATAATATTTCTTGCAATTTGGAAAAAAAAAATGGTATTTTTCAATCAACCATTCACAGTAGAGTGGAGAGAAAAAAATTAATTTTTTAAAATCAAAAACGGATAGGTGCCAAAAGTTGCCTTTAAACTAGTACATCAACTGCGTGCAATTTTATCGCTGAAATAAAAAATGGCTTGAGTCTGCGCTTTTGGTCCAAAAGTCGAAATTTTGGGTAAAATTTCATTTTTTCAAAAAAATTCTATAGAGATGGTTATTATTTAAATGTGTTATTTAAACCTTTATTATGAATGACTTAACATACTTAAACGATATCTTTATTCTGTATAACTGTAGCAAAACTGACAACTTTTGGTAAAAAAAAGCCGTTGCCACTCTATTGTCATACAATTAATTGTTGTTTAGGATACAGCTCTTAACTAGTTGCTTTCAAAACTACCGAGAATGTACCATGTGGAGGTAGCCGCACTTCATGTCACAACAGTGCATAGCTCGACCATCCTACCATCTGAGCACAATGTTTTATTTATACATTGAATTGTGATTTTTTTTATCAGAGACTGGCATAAGTTTTCTATGTATCAACCTAGTTGATTTCTTTTTTGTATCCACAGACATTGGATGCTGCTGCTGTGACACTACTTCACGTATATTTCTACTGCTTGTGTATGATAAGGCAAGCAGAGTAATGCAGTGGAATTAATGGAATCTATTCACCCATCTATTATCTTCACCAAAATTACATACCTAATGCATAGTGATTGGGAGTTCTGTTACTACAACATTCTACAACATTAAGGTATACCATTTTTGAGATGCCATCATTTACTCTACCTCTTGCATTTTTTATATGCTGAGAAGTTTGCTCTTTAATGTGATAGCGATTGTCAGAGAGCATTGCAATAAGAATTTGCTCTTGATGTGCAAAGCAACCATTGTTCTAAATAAATTTTTTTAGTATTTATTTTATGCCGTTTTCTGTGACATTTAGTAGCCGAGTAATTTCCCATAAGATTTCAGATACATTTTTTAGATGTGGATTATATTTGGTGTAAAACATCCTGCAGCATAAACCTGGATTACATACTTTGCGAGTGAACCTACAGACTCTGATGGTCAATCAGTGCTTATATACAGGCGGAAAATTTTATTTGCCTTTGTGAGCCATCTTGCATAGGACAAGTTTCTTGGGTTCCTATTCACTACTTCTTCTGAGCAATATCTTGATGAAATAACTTTACAAATGCCTAGCAGGTATTTCTGGTCTGTGCTGAGTGCCCTTTCTTTGATTTCAGGAAATAATGTTTCAAATTACTCTCTATGGCTTCAAAAACTGAAATAAGAAGGGAATGGCATGTGGACAGAGATTTTCCCATTGGGTTGGCGAATCAGTGTGGGTTAGAATCGAATTTTTGCCAACGATCTTCTCTAATAAATGATGCAGAGGAAATTCACTGGAATTGGAGGCAGAATATGATCCAATGTAATGATTCTTTCTAAACATGTGCCACGCAGAATGGATTTCAACGATGAACAGAATTCTCTGCCTTTAAATGAGCACTCACTGCTCATCAGAGTCTCTACGTTCACTCAAAAAGTACTATGTAATCCAAGTTTGGCCCCAGGATGGTTTACCATCAAATGTAATCCACATCTAAAAACTCATGGGAAATTACTCAGCTACTAAACAACACACAAAACGGAATAAAACAAATACAAAAAAAGTTATTTAGGACAAAGGTTGCTTTGCATACACAGAGGAAATTCTGATTTCAATGCTCTCTGACGATCGCCATCACATTAAACAGCTTGCTGCTCAGCACATAAAAGTTGAAAGATGAGAGTAAATGATAGCATACGTAAATCTTAAATATCGATTATCAACTTTGAAGTGGGTAACTGTATAAATCTAATTGATTGAAAAATTGTTGTGGTAACAGAACCCTTAATCAATATGCATTTATTGGGTGCAATCTTGGTGAATATAATAGACGTCTGAGTAGATTACATTAATATCATCCCCACTGCATTACATTGAAAAATACGTGAAGGTGATCACAGCAGCAGGATCCAACGTCTGTTGATACAAAGAAGAGATGGACTAGGTTGATACATAGAAAACTTATGTCAGTCTTTGATAAAAAATCACAATTCAATGTATAAATAAAACATTGTGCTCAGATGGTAGGGTGAGTCGAGCTATGCACTGTTGTGATGTTGAAATGCAGCCACCTTCACATCGTACCTCCCGAGTAGTTTTGAAAGCAACTGGGTAAGAGCTGTATTCTAAACAACAATTAATTGTATGACACAACAGAGTGGCAACGGCTTATTTTTACCAAAATTTGTCAGTTTTGTTACAGTTGTACAGAATAAAGATATTGTTTTATCATTAAAATGTAGTAAGTCAATAATAATAAAGGTTTAAATAACATTTTTAAATTTTTTTGAAAAGATGTCAAATTTTACACAATTTCTACATTTGGACCAAAAGCGCAGACTCAAGCCATTTTTTTCAGCCGTAAAATTGCACGCAGTTGATGTACTAGTACAAAGGCAACTTTTGGCACCTACCCATTTTTTATTAAAAAAATTTATTTTTTTCGCTCCACCCTAATGCACAGGTGATAAATTGGCAAAATTTGTCTCAATCGCCATAATTTTCATTGCTCTCATTCCATTTAAAATACAAACATTAAATGCATTTAAATGAAATACATTAAATGCATTTATGATAGATATTTATTTGATTTAAAAAAAAAAAAAAAAAATCCATAAACCAAAAGCTTTTTTTTTTCAACGTCAAACATTGTTTTAAATATACACATGCAAATTGCACCAGCCAGCAGAAAAGTACCAAAAATTTCTCGTATTAATCATCAAAGAGCAATTCTTTCCTCCTTACAATTAGAATCAAATTTTTGGATAAAATAACAAATAGTGAAGGGAAAAATTAGCTTTGAATTACTGGAAAATCAAAGGTGGCACAAATATTTGTTGTGGAAATTTTATAATGTGAAATAAGTTAATAAAATCTTTCACTGTGTATCATATGATTAAAAATTTTTTTTAAACTCTCTCATATGATTAAAAAAATATTTTTTAAAGCTCCCTAAATTTGTTGATTTTAGAATTTTATAAAATTACTTTATTTTGGTATTGATTCAAATTTTTAAAAATAAGTTATCAAAATCTATGCTTCTAATATTTTTAGAGTTTTTTAGTTTTTGAGAGCAATATTATTTAACATTATTATTTTTTTTAAAATTTGAATACTGAATCAAAGAAAAATGTCTCAATATAAAATTTCAAATACTTGGGAAAAAAAATTCCCTATTTTGTAACGATGCATAAAAAAATTGCTGTGTTTTTGAATAATCATTTTTCTCCTAGAAATTGATTCAATGAATCAAATATTTAATGGAAATTTATACAAATTACATTTAGGAATAATAGGAAATTCTGCCTATTGGCATTCTGAGATGAAAATGTAAAACAGAATTAAATGGAAATGCATTCATTTTTTGTTTGATAGTTTTGAAATAGAAAGGTGATGAAACATAAAGGTGCTAATTATTAAAATTGCATTAAAACCCCCAAAATTAATTGCTTAATTTGCAGACTAGATTCAATAGCATAATAACTATCACCATCATTTGCACTAGTGTTGGTACCTATTACTCTACTGGAATTGGTCTGCAATTAAGTAATTTTGGTGCTTATAACGTGGTTTTAATATATTTCACACCAAGTCAAAACTTTCTTCATAAAGCTGCTATGTGAGTGTTCAGAAATAAAATTGCTTTCGTGTAGTATAATGCTCATAATTTGATTTTTTTAAACACATTTTAAGCGAATTATACCTAGAAACTGTATATTTTCATATTTTTAGAGTGACAATCCGTTTATGAGGACCATATATTTTGCTATTTCTGTCGGAGGAGATTCAGATACCATTGCTTCAATGGCAGGTGCAATAGCAGGAGCTTATTATGGAGAAGACATAATTCCAGACAGTGTACAACAGAAATGCGAAGCAGTTGGTGAAATTATTGCTTTAGCAGACAAACTATTTGATGTAACTTATAAGAAAGACTGATCTTTCTTTTTTGTGAAATAAGAATCCACTCAAATTTTGTTAAAAGTTTACTTGAGGGAACATTATAAATAATGATCTTATTTTTGTGACAATCCTATAAGTGAGATAAAATTTAAGATTGTGCAAAGAATAATGAAATATCATATCATGAATGAAATGACCTAACATCAAGGTTTTAATGTACTTCTGATATGGTAACTGTACACTGTGATAAAAAAAAAAAGCAGTTTTAATTACTTCTGGAAGTAAAATATTTATTTTTTTTAAACCAAATAATGATGCTTTTTATTTTTAAGTAAAAATTTTTATTTTTTGCTGTGAAAATAGTTTTTTATAAAATTGATTTTGTTATGAAAAATTATAAATTTTATTGCTTTCATATGTTTTTGTAAACATAATAGCAAATAGATCAGTTTTATATCAAGTATTGTCAATTAAAATGATGCAATGTGTGGATTTTATAGCACTTTAATTATTTTCGAGGTAATTTTATAAGTGTAAATATCCTCTAAAATTTTGCCGAGAGTTATGAAATATAGTATAGTAGATTACTAATTCACACATCTAGCAGATTTGAGACTTATTGCAGATTACAAGCCATGTGTATTTATTCTTTGTTTCCACTTTTTTCATTCATATTTCGGTCAAATTTAGATTGTTAATGCTTAAGAATAAATAAATTATACACTTAAACATATGCATTAAGTAAGAATTATTTTTAAAATATTTTATTGATTTTTGTATTTTTTCAATATATCATCAATAGTTATTTGTATTGAAACATATGGTTTAAATTTCTGTATTTCATCTTGCAGTCTTCAATAAATAGACATAATTGTCTGCTAAACCATAAAATTTTGTTTTTAGAAATGTAAATATATTTTTTTAAATATTGTAAATACATGTATAAGTATAAAGCACAAATTTGTTGATATTTATTAACTTCGATTTAAGAAATGACTTGTTTGTTTTCTGTATAACTTGTTTTATACTCAATTCTATAAATTGTAATTATTTCTAGATTAGAGATTAAATATATTGTCTAGATAATCATCTTTCATTAATACAAATAGTTTTTTAACTACGTTTTTAGAAGGAAATAATTTGTTTAATTCAAATGATTAAATAAAATATTTTTTATGTGTAGTACTGTTTTGGCAATGAAAACATTGCTGCCATTAAGAAATTATTTTTTAAGAATTAAAATTTTGTTTACATTCAGTTGTACAGTTACAGATATTTGCAGATTATCAGTACTCTACTGTACTATTAATGAAATATTCTACTTAAAGGTTTGAATGTACAGTCGTGGAAAAAAAAAGTAAACACCCCTACTAACTCCTCAATAAATTATCGTAGACGAAAGTTATTGGTATCGAACGATTGGAAATAAAGTCTACTTTTAAATGACGTATATAAAATTTGCTTAGGGGGCCATCTACATATTAAAACAAATCCAAATTTTATTTTTTTCAATGGCAATACCCAATTTTAACAAGATATTTCAAATCTTTGGTTCAAACTATGCCTAGACACCAAATTTCAAGTCTTTTGAATTAAACATTCAAAATTTAGTGCTTCTAATGTTAAATTACATTTTCATATTTTTATTTATAACTCCTGAAATTATGCTCCTAATGTGATTAATGTAGCAATAATACTAATATACCCAAACATAAATACGTTGAATTTGCAATTTTTATAATTTTATGATTTGATTTATGAATTATGAAATTAATATTCGAAAAAATTATGAATTGCAACCTACAATTTTTTTGATGGATTCAGATTTATTAAGTCTTGCTTTATGAAAATCCAAAATTTCACGTTTTTCTTCCAAGTAGTTTTCAAATTATGCTTAAAAAGCGGCAAAATGATGGTTTAAGGGGCCGTCTATGATAGAAGTGACTGGATATTTTGAAATTTCTTATGCTATCCTGTAAACTAGCAGGCTTCATTGACTGCTTGAGTGGTGCTTAAGGTGCCTTGATCAAAAATAGGGCTCTCTCGGTTAACAGTAGAGTACCAAACTTCAATTTGGATATAACCCTTAAAATATGCTCATTTTAAAATAATTAATTTCTCGGAAACTTATGGTAGGAATTGCATAAAAATTTGTTCTTAGACTAATTGAAGGGTGTAGAGTTCATTTATGCTGTCAGAATTGTGTACTGCTATTGAAAAAAACAAAGTTATGATTCGTTTTGATGTGTAGATGTTATCCTAAGCAAATTTTATATACATCATTTAAAAGTAGACTTTATTTCCAATCGTTCGGTACCAGTAACTTTCTTCTACGATAATTTGTTGAGGAGTTAGTAGGGGGTGTTTACTTTTTTTTTCCACGACTGTACTTATGTTTCAGTAATTGTTAACTGGAATTATAAAAAGTTTTAATTACTTCTACGTATAAAATACTTTTAGAAATCAAACGTACTTATATTTAAATCAGACTTTCTATTTTTTGCATTGAGAATTGCTTTTGATAAAATTGCCTTTAAGTTATGAAAAATTACATATTAGTGCTTATATATATATATGTAAGAAAATTATAACGATTAGACCTATTAATTAGTTTTTATAATGAATCGTCCCTCAATTTGGATATGGGCCCAATGACTAACCCCATGAGCTCATACACACAAACTAAAAGGAGAAAAAAAAACATTCCTCAAAAATGGAGAGAAAAAAAAAATGTATATCTGTATTTAAGGAATTGTAGTATCATAAGTAGTATATATCATATGTAGTATCACTTATCATAAATAAAATAAAAAGCAATGACAGCAACAATGCTATATTTCACTGCACGAAAATAAATTTTAGAGATGCTCTTGAAGAAAATCACTATAAAATCAACAACACAACTGAAGAGGAAAGAAGACGATGAACTCCACTTAAACATTGCAGTTTTCAGGCTGTGGACACTTTTACTGCTATCTGCAGATTTTTTTGAAGGCGGTACACAAGCTTAACATTTTTAATTATAATTTAAGATGACACTCTTTGTAGTTGAATTTAAAGCACCTTTTACATAAAGAAAGAAGTTTGATATCAGATCACTGCTGACACATTTAAAGGGGATGAAAATATTTTGTATTTACACTACTTAAAGAAAGAACGTGAACACTTTTCCAGGCCCCAATTCGTGCCTCTTTGCAGGTTGTCTCTGCGTTTTTCATGTAGCACAAAAACACGATAATATTTCTTTTTCTTTCTTTACTTTTCATTTTTCCGCTGAACAGGTATCACTGCTGACTCTTAATGTTAACCAAACCCAAGGACAGGTCCAGATTTCTGAAAAAATTCAAATACCCCTCCAAATAGGGAATATCAGGCAAAATAGCACCTTATACTTAGTAAGGTCATACTTGCCATATGCGATACTGGGAACCCCAGAATTACAAAAATTTCATATTTCGATGGATTTTTTCTCAAATATTCTGTTTCAAGATGGCATCATCGTTATGAAGGACCAAAACGTTTCCGGTCAACTGTCTCATGAAAGTTCATTCAACCACACCTTAACTTTAATGGGTGATATGAATTGCCAGAAGCCGCTTCGTTCTCCTTCCAAATCAAGTAAGTTTGTCTCAAGAGGGACATTGTTGCCTTGATACTCACTCTCTCGGATTATGATGATATAACTTTTAATCATTATACTACTGAAGAGAACCTACAATTGGAAGGGTTTCTAAGCGACTTCAAAGATACTTTTGCATGCAATCGGTATGACATAGGTAGAGTCAGATGGGAATCCCAGCAAGTAACTCTCACCTCGGAACTTCCTATCTTGCTTTGGCCTTACCATACATCACCTAAAGATAATGCAGAAATTCAAAAACAAGTACAGGAGTTGCTGGATGATAAACTCATTAAAGAATCCTGTAGTCCCTATTCCTTTCTTATGACTATGGCACATAAAAAAGGTGAAGGTAAAACGCGCCTCTGTATTGATTACAGGAAAATCAATGCCATTACAAAGACAGATTCGAAGCCTTTGCCACGAATAGACTGGCTTTTAGACAGACTTGTCAATGCAAAATATTTTTCCATGCTAGATTTAGCCTCTGGCTACTGGCATGTCCCCCTCCACCCTTCAGTAGGGTGTAAAAAAATCATGATTTTTTTTTAAAAAATCAAAAAGATCAGATTTTTTTTATTTAAATCGTATTTTTATGATATTTTTTTTCTCATTGTTCAAATACTGAATAGCTACCAAGAGTTTTAGGCTTCCAAAACAATTAAACCACTAATTGCTAACATAATCTATGTTTTTACATTTTAATTAATAAAATTATAATAGTTAGTAATTACAGGAATTATAAAAACTGCAAATTAGTAGTTTCATTAGGTAGTATCATACAATAATGTTATATACATTAATATTGTAATAATTATGTAAAACTTTATAAATACTAGTGATATTTAACATTTATTAATAATTATTAAACAATAAACTCTCTAATTAGGAACATATTATACATTTTTAAGCCTTAATTACTAAAATGATAATAATGTAGTATATTCATTTTAGAAAGAAAAAGGGACAGGATGCTAGTTCCAAAAAAGGGCATTATTTCATGAGGAAATATATTAGTAATGTGTTTAATAAAATTAAGAAAAAAAAAGAAAAATTTTTAGTATGATAAATAAAGTGTCCTTAATTTTTAATAATTTTATGAATAACAAATTGAAAAATACAATTAAATAACACATTTTCATAATATCCTGTTTTTTGTAAAGAAATAAAGTTCTATTATTTTTGCAAGATCTTGGCCACATGAATTTAGAAATACTGTTGAATGGGGAAGTGTTTTACAAGAAATCTCTGGCTACAAATACAGATGAATTTCAAGTATTTTTTTTTTTTTTAAGTCAGGGTGCATTTTGCCAATTTCAAAAGGGGTATGGTGTGGCACCATTTAAAAAAAAAAAAAAAAAAAAAAAAAAAAAAAAAAAAAAAAAATGGACTAGAAGAAACAATATAAGTAATTACAGAATTAATAGAAACAGCAAATAAGTAATTTCATTAGTTAGTAGCACAAACAACAAAATTAACAAATATTATTTGCAGCTCGTTTTGCATTTGTATTAAGGAAAATTACTGTAAACCACCAAAATCTAAACTTACACACATGTATGTGTCATGCTAACCAAAAAAATTATGAGAATGAGTTAAACCCATTCATATAGAATAAATATAAGTTAGCCACTTATATCTGAAATCCTCAAAATATTTAAGTAAACAGCATTATTATTTCCTCTCAGTGTGGATTATTAGCTTTCAGTGGTTCATTTTTTTCTCTTTTTAAGAAAAGTTTTGCTGCCTTTTCAATCCCTGATTAATTATTTTTATTTAGTATATATGTTACAAAATTAAAGCCTTTATTCAACCTATACCGAAGAAGCTCTTGCTGTGCTTAGTATTTTTATACCATTTATTTCTTTTTCTCATATGCATTCATTTACAATTTAGCTGTTGAGCAGATGTCATTCTTTCATTCTTCTTTAACTAGAGATTGCCATTAATTATTATTTATTTGTTTACTTGTAGAAATGTATTACACTTACTATGTGTATTTTATATAAAATAATGCATAAATTGTTTACCTAAAGGAAATTATGACATTGCAGATTATATTAGATTTAAATATCATTTTTAAATGAAACCGTTTTAATTTGGATAAAAACTTAAAAACAATGCTTTTTACGAACTCAACTTTTTTTTTTTACGATACTCATGAATTAAGCTTAGAAACAATTATTTAAAGCTCTTTTTTTGTTTATTCATAAGTCAAAATACCTGTAGAAACTTTCAAATTATATTCATATTAGATTTTAATACTTTTTTTGACATTTTAAACAATCTTTTTTTTTTTTTTTTTGATTTAAATCAATGATTTTTTAAAAAAAATCGGTTGATTAAAATCTTGACACCCTACCCTTCAGACACAGAAAAACTGGCCTTTGTAACCAATCAGGGCTTTTACGAGTAGTTGATGGTCCTCCCATTTGGATACATTCACCTGAGCTCTCAGAACGATCCTGAATAAACATAAGGTCAACTTTGTTACCAACTATTTCGATGATTTTATAGTTTATTCTGATTCCTAAGCCAAGCATTTGGTTCACTTTAAAACTATATTCAATATTTGCCGTCAAGAAAATCTGAAACTAAAACTTTCCAAATGTAATTTTGCCAAATCTCAAATTGACTTCCTTGGATATGAAATTAATAATGACCAAATAAAACCAGATAATGCTAACACTGAAACCATTAAAAATTTAATTCCTCCAAAAAATGTTAAAGAATCACAAAGATTCCTTGGATCCATAAACATATACCATAAAATGACAAGTATGTTAAAATTAGGACCCCTCTAAATAAATTATTAAAGAAAGACACTCCATGGGAATGGTCAGAAATCTGTCAGCAATCATTTGAACTACTTAAAAACGCATTAATTTCTAGACCTATTTTGAGATTATTTAATCCTAATCTCCCATGCCATGTTTTTACTGATGCCTCAAAAGAAGGTCTAAATGAATGAAAATGGAGATTTGTATCCCATTGCATTCCACTCAAGGCAACTAAGGCCCTACAAGCGAAATTACGGTATCACAGAATTGGAGTCCCTAGCCATAATTGATGCTCTTGACAAATTCCATTATTATCTTCATGGAAAACCTTTCACAATACATACCGATCATGCTGCTCTAGTATGGCTTAAAAAGATAAAACATTTAACCGGTAGATTACTCAGATGGTCACTAAAATTGAACATGTACGATTATACCGTAAAATACAATAAAGGGTCTACAAATTTTGAAGCCAACATGCTCTCAAGAAATCCCATTTTATCAAACGTAAATCCCCACATTCATTTATTAACCTTAGGTGAAATTAAAGAACACCAAGAGTTAGATAATGTAACAGGACCTAAATTTCAAAAATTTAATGACATTTTGGTAATTCACAAAAAGGGTTTTCAAAAAATTGTTGTACCTTTCTCCTTGAGAGGGAAATTATTAACAACCCATAATCAATTTTACCATCCAGGAATATAAAAAATGCTAAATTTAATTTCACCACAGTACTACTGGAGCAGCATGACTCAAGATATTACACAATTTGTCAAGCATTGTGAAGTCTGCCAACTCAACAAGAAATCACACCAACCTAAGTTTGGCCTTATCACCTGCCTTATCAGCTGCAGAACAACCCTTTGATATATCATTAGACACAGTAGTGGGCTTCAATTATTACAATTCAGCAAAAAAATACATACACTTAGCTATTGATCACGCTACTCATTATGTTTGGGGTTTTGCTGTTAAAAATGTTACAACAGAAGTTTATATTAATATTCTAAAACAGATTTTTAATATTCAACTTCCCAAGAAAATTTTAATGGACAAAAACCCTGCTTTTACAGCGTCTAAACTTCGTAAATAGGTACATAAACATAATATAAAAAAATGACTTACTTCATCTCACAGGCCCCAGTGTAATGGGAAAAATGAATGCGTAAATCAGTCAATTTGCACTCGACTAAGACTTAAAATCAATACTACACCTTCAAACATTCAATGGCCCAAAATTCTGGAAGAGGTGATCAACGAGTACATTAATACACTGCATTCGGTAACCAAATACCCCCTGCATACTTGATGTTCGGCCAGTTTCCTTATCCATCAGTATTAGGCAATGAAAATTATTACCCTACAGTTGAGGAAGCCAGGAAAGAGGCTCTTCAAAGAACAGGTGAACACCATTTGAAAAACAAAGTCAGATATGACCTAAAATTTGTGGAAGTGCCTTTGAAACCTGGTGATCTGGTAATTACGGAAGAATTTCATTATGCAAACGTTAGGAAGTTAAGCCTGCCCTTTTCTGGTCCATATCAAATTATTGAAAAATTGTCTAATGTAAGCTTTAAAATAAATAAACCCAACTGTTTGACAAAGAAGGACTATGAAGTGATACATGCCTCCAAACTAAGGTATTTTTTGGCCAACGATCAATTTAAATTAACACTAACTATGTAAAGTATCAGATATCATATGAAATGTTATAGGATGATATTTGATAGTTGAATTTTACATCTATATGAGTATAGTTTAATTGTGTTTTTGAGAGTCTACACTCTACTGAATGATGTCAAGACATTTTCATTCAAGTTTGTATTTTTATATGTAATGTTGGACTTAGCAGCAATTCTAGAATATATTTCCTATTTTGATTATTTTATTTTACATATTACCAGTGTCTTGCATTTATTAATACAATTGTTTTTATCATGTTCAATTGCTTATGGTATTAGAAATTTTAGAGGTATTATTCTTATTATTTGTATTATTTTTATTATTGTTGTGATATCGTATGTTAACTATACGAAAGAAATAACTCATCTCCCAACAGCTCGATTAAAAGAAATTCACTTCCAAAATTTTAACATTCCTTTCATAAAGGATGCTTTATACTTTCCAGGCGACCCTCGTGTATGGAAACCGGCCCATCCCCGAGGACTTGTCTGGAAAGGGGGGGAAATTGTAAGAAAATTATAAAGATTAGACTTATTAATTAGTTTTTGTAATGAATCACCCCTCAATTTGGATACGGGCCCAATGACTAATAATCACGAGTTTGGCAGGGTAGCCAATTAATCAATTTTATCGTTAAATTAATAGCACTTGCTGTCTGAAGTCTACCCTGTAAGCAGCCATGGAAATTGATTGCCACCTTTTCGATTATTTAAATAAAACTTAAATTAATTTCAGTGAATACTGTCATTTCGTTAAAATGTGACATATATATTTTAAAAATATAATGGCATACATCAGTTTCTGTTTATATGAATTCAATTACTAAAATAAAGTACATTTATATATATATATATAAAATCAGTTATAGGATATCACAGAACTGTGTAATTTTGAAGCAAATTATGAAATATGGTACTATGAAGGATATGACAACTTAATCAGTTTAAATGTACTTGTGATACTGTAATAGTAAACTGTTTTTTAAATAAGAAATGGAAGTTATAATTATTTTTATAATAAAATATTTTTAAAGATTAAATGTATTTATTATTTTTACATTACTTTTTATACTCTGAAATGAAAATTGTTTTTGATAAAATTTATTTTAAACTGTGAAAAGTTATCTTTTATGTCTATTTTTAAAGATGTAATGATATACATCAGTTTGAATTTGTATTAAGTTTATTTACAAAAATAAAGTAAATCAATTTCATATTGAGTATTGTCTCAGTTAAGATAGTGAAACATGTATAGTATATTACAGAGACCACTAGATTATTAATCAAGCTAACACAATTTTGTAATTTTGGACAGAAAAACACTTTTATATAAAAATCCAGCTTCTATTTACATTTCTTTTTGTGAAAATTACTAGTAAAATTACTTTTATTATATTCGATTTTTTATACTTTTTATACTCTAGTTAAAATCAACCAAAAATAGAAATACAGTACAGGACTTATTATCTGGAATCCTCAGGACCGAAAGCTTAACTATTTAACTTATTTTTGTGTGGTACATATTTAACTTATTTTGTGAATAAAATTCTGATTCAAATCTATTTTTATTCGTTAGGTACAGGTCAAAATGATCCCTCACTGCGGTTCTAGTGTTAAATAAGTAGTAATATAAATTAATTTTAAATTAAAATTTGAAAGAATGTTTTCTTTTCTAATTTTTTGGGGTGGGGGTGGAATCCGCGTTCCCTGCCACTTAAGTAACATATTTTAGTGGTTACACATTGAAACGATAGACTTTAAAAAAAAATGGAAACTCAAAAAATTTACAAATTTAGAATTTTTTTTTTTTTTTTTTTTTTTGTCGGATTTCAGGTTCTTCCAGATTTTGCAATTACGGATAATGGATCCTATACTGTATCACATTTTCGCAAAATATAAGCTTTAGTCCAACTTTAGAAAACTCGAGGAATTTAGTTAGAAATTCTGCATGTCAATAGACAAGACTTTCTTTAGGATACATGCAGAAAATATACATACATGGAGACTTTCAAACATTTTTATTTATTTAAAAAAATATATATATTGACTGTATAAAAAAAGCAGAGTAAAATAATTCATTAATGTATAATTATATGTATCATGGATACTAACAGGGGGAGAGAAGATTTGATGATTAATTACATTTTGAATGTTAATTTAATTTTCCTTATCTGTGCTATTCAGTCTTACATACCATACCCTATTATCCATATCTTTTTATTATGAATTATTTGTTTATTTTTGATTCTGGGGGAAAAAAAAAATTATTGAATTTCTATTCCTCAAGTGTCTTACAATAATTAAACACTAAGATGTAAATAGACTAAGAATTTTTAATAAGGAGAGTTCTTCTTTCCCTCAAATCCCTGATTATGATAATTTTTAAACATGTAAAAATCTAGAATTTAAAATTTCCTTACATGTGGCATATGTAGTGTTTAGGGAACAAATCTAGACACCCCCCCCCCCATCTCTCATGGGTGCAAAAAGTACATCCAAGCCAAGACTGAAAACTTTTCTGAGTAATAGAAGTAATCAACTGGAAAGGGACTAGAAGATTTGTGGCCGAGATTCAGATAGGTTTTTCGCCATTAGCGAAACAAGATTGAACACTCAGAAGCCTGCATTTTTCCAAACAGCAAAAAGTTTGCAAAAATGCAGCCGTCTAATTGGTCAATCTCATTTCACTAACAGCACAAAATCTATCTGGATCCTGACCATTGTCTTTTAATATGGCTAAAAATTGATATATTACAATAAAATAAATTAAAAGTTCTTGGTGGTAAAATTGCTATTGTTTAAGTATATAAAGTTGGATTTAGTATCTATCTAAAATCTCCCTAAGACTGAAATCAGTCCTGTGACTGAAGTCTTGCACCCATGCCTCTCTCTCTCTCCCCACAAAGAAAAAGGGATAGTGGGCAAATCTCTTTTACTTACTTTTTTTTTTTTTTTTTTTTTTTAACAGTAAACATATTTCTTAATTGTTAAATTTTTGTATTGCTTTTTATGTTATGTTTAAAATTTTTCCCGCAAGCAGGCACAAAATTCTTAATTTAATATATTTCTGATTTGTATTCTAATTTCTGAAAGTAGTGACATTTTGGCAATTCATTTTTCGGATTGGTAATAAATTTCAGAAACAGCATTTTGGCATGGTTTCAGAAAGATCTGTTCCAAATTCTTGCTCCTACCTGGATTTTGTTCTGCTGTCACACATAAAATGTATGCTTTTGTAACTTTATATGAATTATTTTTGTAGAAAAAGTTTTTTTACATAATTGTGCATATACAGGAAAAAAGAATGCCGGTGGTTTTATTTGCCTCATCTTGCCTTATCCAAGACATAAGTGCAAAAAATTTACAAATTGAAAGCAAATAAATTAGTCACTTCTTGAAATTCTGAAACCAACTAAAAAAATACAAATAAATTAACTAGAAGGATAGAATAGAACACCATAGAATTATAAATAACATTATTACAGTTTCAAGAGCAGTTTATAAATCTCTTCATCAGGTACAACAGAGTATGCATAAACTTAGAAATCAACTTATACCCTGTAGATGTATGATGTGTTATACCCTGGCACAACCAGAATTCAGCTCTAGGGATAGAGAGATGAGTTGTTGATAGTTAGTCCAGTGGTTGCCTTTTATTTGAACCTTTGGTTAATTGAATCAGTCTTTTTAATTAATAAAATCATAATGTTGCCAAGCTTCCAGTTTTTTTTTTGGAAGTAAAAAAAAAAAAGTATAAAACCAGAAAATGTATTCAATAAAATCGTTTAACGTGTCTTATTACTGTTATTTATTAACATGACATGAGTTTGTTATGCAATTCGTAGTACATAATCATTCTGATCTGTTGATGTGATAGTTCCATTTTAAACACTTTTTTGAAGCACAAGATAATAAATTTTTAACAAACAAATTACACAGTTATGTAGTTCCAAAGTTCTGCTTTCGAATGCAAAAACTTGTTTGTGTTAAAGCTAACAACTACACAAATGACAGCTGTTGACATGAAGGTATCTTCCCTTGGCAGAAAACTTTTTTCTCAACATAATATTATCGAATTTATGCAGAAATTTGTTAATTTTCTCGCATTCTTAAATTATTTTTAAATAAAATGATGAAATTACATGTGTATGATGTATTTTTTAAATGTGTTGCTTTAATGTAATAAAACACAACAACAGTTACTTATTTTACATAACTTTTCACTCAAGAAAATTTTTAACATACTTTAAAGATTGTTCACTAAATAGAATTTACCATTAGAAAATGCTCCATGTGTTATGAATCTTAAAATCAAATTTATGTAAAAAAAAATTTCATTGGTACATGCTTCTGTTTAACTACTGTCCAGTCTTAAAAACTTTGGTTGTAGTTGGTCTTTTTAGGCCCTTAGGGCAGGCAAAAATTTCAGATCTCCTATAACAGTATAATAAAATTATGAAATTGTGTTCATAGCAATATCTTTTTTTATCTTCATGGTACTGGCTTTCCATAAACATGGAATTCTTGAACTCTATTGTATCCATAAAAAAGACTTCTTAAATTCCCTGTAAAATTACATTACGTATGTTGATATACCAGAAATTACCTTATTTGGTTCTCTATTTAAATTATCATAGTTTTTACTATCTTCCTTTTTTATTTTTCCACTGTAATTATCTGTAATGTTTGTTTTTATTCCTTTTTTTTTTTAAAATGTATTAAATTTTTTGGGAGATTCAGAATTTTATGCTTATTTAGAATTGAAAAGTACCCCCAGAACAACATAGTGTTCCCTCCCCACCTCCCAAAGTTGCAGAAATCTTCTCTGTAGATAAATGTCTGATATCAACATTGTCTGTGCCTCTTTTACTTTCTATAAGTTTTGCTATATAGTAGTAGGATATCTTTTTGTGAAAGATCAAATCTTTTCAATACCTTTATTTTTCTTCATTAACACTTTCCAGCATAGTTGAAATGTGTTTATGAATTCGGTTTGTCTGCCTGTCTCCACAAATGTACTGGATTGCCATGAAACTTTTACGTTTTCTGTACAATGTTTGGTATTAAAAATGAAGTATGTAACATTTATAGTTCGTTTAGAGAACATATAAAAGAATTCCGTTACATTACGGTGTATGGGTGAAAGTAATTTTTGGTGCGTATTATTGGTGTCACAATATTTTAAGCATAATGAGTGGTATACAGTATGGAACCATTTATCCGGAAACCAGTTATCCGGAATGGTATTTCTGATAGACTGATTTCAGAATTTTTGCAGAAAAAGGTGTCATATACTGCCAGTTTAACATAGACTTTGCTTCAAACAATTGTATAATTTGATGACAACATCTAGTATTTGAAAAGAAAGCATATTTAGTTCTATTTTAGATGTTTTAATTTTTATGCAGAGGAAACAGAAGAATTTTTGTTCCTAAGGGATTCCCATAAATTACCTTCTTTTAAACTCTGGTTAACTTTTGATCTTTTTTGCATTGATTTTTAATCCAAGTAATCTAATAATTTAAAATGAGAAATAATGTCACAACCACACATATTCCACAAAACTTATCAAATGGATGCTGCTTTAATGCACAACCAGTTAACCGGAAAAACCAGTTATCCGGAATACATCTGACCCCAAGCATTCCGGATAAATGGTTCTGTACTGTACATCATTGAGATACAACATGCTCTCTCTGGAGTATAGAATAAGTTGCATTTGTAGTTTTTTACAGGAATACACTAAAGTTCTCCATTACATTATGATCTACTAATATAAGGAAATCGCTGAAGTGTACTTCATGTTTTCCATGTGCATAGCATTTATCATTCATTTACAGAGATACACAAAAGAATTCGGTTAAAATACTTACTAAGATCGATAACTGCTGGAAGTGAATTTTCCTTTGTGCTATGAATTTTTAAACTGATCTAATTTTGAGTATATTAGGTGATGTTTATAAATTCTATAGATCATGTACAGGGGTACACAAAGCACTTTGCACACAATACCGGATATGGACAACAATTGCTGAAAATGGATTTTTATTGAGTTAAGCGTTTTTTAAGTTGCTTATTTAGCTACTATTTCATTCAAAGAAAAAAAAAAATTTCTTAATAATATCCTGTTAGCATTGGAAAGTATTTCAGTCTATGCCTGATGCACAATTCTTTGTTCTTTTTATTTTATGATGTATTTTCATGTGATATTGTGTATTGTACTACTATGTTTTACTCTGCTTCTTTAAAATAGACATCACAGAATCATAGCTGTCCTGTCCATGGGTGGTAACTATGGCCATTACTGATAAAGTTTTCAACTCATTTTAGGGTAGGGATTCTTAATTGTATGAAAGAGAATTTAAACATTCCGAATGGGAATACATGGAAAAAAAGAGAGTTTAAAGACGAGCATTCTTCTGCATTGCTAGACTGAAGCAAAGAGGGGATGTGTGACCTTGACACATCTATTTGAATGAAACAAAACTACAGGGTGCCTTCAAAAAATTGAAACACACTTTTTTTGGTAGGTAGTGTAAATTGCAAAAGTCTTCATAATAAATGTAGCTAGTGAGATTATGTTAATTAAATTGTCTTCACAGTAATTTTCAAAAAGTTACTTCTTTGGTTTTTATATGGCCCCTTCCCTAAACACAATTGATCAATTAGAAATTTTTCCAGCAAGACCATCATACAAACTGCATACTAATACCTTTAAAATTAACTGAATTGTTATAATAAATAAAAAAGCTCACTTATACCACTTTTTATAATATTTAAAAGGCTATTTTGTCACTATAACAAGGAGTTACTACTTACAAATTGATGATGATATGCTTTATATAAAAAATATGTCAACAAGTGTGAAAGAATTGGGTCAGAAGTATCGTATATTCTGGCATGTAATGCATACTTCTCAAACAAGAAAACTGATCGAATTTTAAAGGTGCATGTTATATGCAGGTATAAAAATGAAGCATAAGAATCGGGATTTTTGTATTAATGGGCAATAGAAGAAATGTGAATATTTGACAGTTTCAAAGCTTATTTTTTTTGTTTGTACTAGTTATTACATTTTTTAATGTTTTTTATTGTATTTTCATTATATATATCCAGACCTGCCAACCTTTGAAAATGAGAAATCGTAGCACACAAAATTTAAATTAATCTGGAGGCTGGTTGGTTGGTTTTTCGTGTTTCACGGCCATCTTTTGACATTCGTAAAAGGAATAAGGTTTCCGTCTTTCAACTCAATATAGTAATTTTTTCCTCTGAAAATTTTTATACGATTTTTAGAGTTTATTTCTGTTTCGCAGCGTTTTTTTTTTTTTTACATTTGTAAAAGGAGCCTGGTTCTAATTTTTTAGCTCAGTGCAGTAAATTTTAATGGAATTCGCGATTTTTTTCCCATCATAATTTCAGGATATTCACAATTTTTTCCCACAATCGTGATTCACATTTTCCTATCACGATTCTTTGTTGAAATCCACACTTTTTACCATGAACTTTATTGACGAAATTCGCGTTTTTTACGCGATCCTTTGACGAATTTTGCTTTTTTTTACCATGATCCTTTGACTAAGTTAGTGTTTTCTTTCTGCGAAATTTGCGTTTTCTTATTAATCTTTCGATGAAATTTGCATTATCTTACTGATCTTTTGACGAAATTCGTATTTTCTTTCTGCGATATTTTGATAAAATTCACGCTTTTACCACAATCCTTTAACGAAATTTATTTTCTTCTGCGACCAATTGACGAAATTGATTTTTTTTTACATGGTCATTTGTCAAAATTCGCGATAGTTTATCGCAAATCGAGCAATTTTGCACACTATTTCAAACCTTGCCCCTCAAGGAACCCCCTCCAGAATTCTTAAAATGGCACCCTTGTTTCTAGGAAGGGGATTCCTGTATAAATATTTACAAAAACACGATTAGAGTGTTTTATGTTAAGAAATTTTTTTTTTGCAGCCCAGAATTTTTTTTTTTCTCATGAGCATTTTTTAATGTCCGAATTGATTGATTTAATGTCCAATTTTCGGACTAATGGCCAATTTTTTTAAACTTTCGGAAATGAATACTCGGAAATTTCGGAACAGAATCACTCCTGAAAAATATGCTGCGCGGGATAAAAATCGCAGAAAATGCTTTTGTGTTTTTTGCAGAAAATCGTAGTTTAAGACCGATTTTCGTAGCATCGTAGTTTATAGGTCCAAATCGTAACAACTACGATTTTTTCGTAGCAGTTGGCAGGTCTGTATATCTCATGAAGGTTTTATTGCAGAAAAGGGGTTACATAACACAGTAACTGTATCTAAAAAGAGAAATACAGGCCTAAATCATAGGTGCATGTTATCAGAGCTCATTATATGCCAAAGTATACAGTATATCTAAATAAAAAAATACATAGAAAAAGATTATGTAAAGGAACAAATGTAGTTTTAAATTCTATAATAATAATAATAATAGATTCACCTAACATTTTCTTTCATCTCAGATGTATAATTGAGCGTTTCTGTCAATAATGCTTCTGTAAATATGTTAAAATTCTTTACTAATATTGTTGTACGAATTGATTATCTTTTGTTTAAAGTCAACTCAATATGTATATTATCATGCATGTTTCCTTTTTCTTCTACCTTTCTAATTTGATATATGGTACCCACATTCCCTATAGTCAATTTTCAATGAATAACTCATTTAATTTTAAAGATACAGATAGGCAGTTTTCTGTTATGATCTTATTTGAGCGAACAGAACTCTTTTCAAATTTACCAATTTTGTCTAGGTAGAGTCATATAAAAATTTAAAAAGTGTAACCTTTTTAAAAACTAATGCTAGGGCAATTTCATTGGCATCCCTGTAGCAGAAACAGTGCAGCACGGAAGCAGGCGCTGCAGATTATTTTAAAGCTTGCAGATTAATCCACCAGCTTAAAAAGAAATGCTGGGCTTAAAAAATAGCTAAAATTTACTTTAAGTCTTTTAGATTTATGGTACTTGTTATTACTATTTATGGTAACCTTGTTATATTTTCATTATAAATGCAAATTTTGCTTATTTTATGGGTTTCTGTTACTTCTTATGATAGTATAAGCTTAGTCTAGTATTATTAAGCTGCAGATAAATTTTATATTGCTCCAGACTGATGCATAAAATTCTGCTTCTGGGATTGGCATAATCTTTTTTTTTTTTTTTTTTTACCTTATTTTAAACACTTTTGCAATTTACACTGTTTACTTATCTCCAACAGGTTAAAAAGTTAAAGCATGTTTCAACTTGTTTGGGACAACTTGTACAATGAGCTTATATTAATACATCTTGCTGTTGTAAATTTTTTATTCTATGAGTGTTTCTGTTGTAGATGAGAAATATAATAAAACTCATAAAAATCGAAGCTATCTACAAAAAATGATCATCTTAAAAAAAAAAAAAAAAAAAAAAAAACTTCATGTCCAGGAGAAAAGAATATACAGTAGAAGATCTTTATAATGCAATGCCATATAATGCAATTCTCCATGTAACGCACAACTTCTCAGATGTAAACAGCGAATTTTGAAGTTAAGAAGCACCTGAATTCCCAACTTGTAAAAAATTGTTACTCTCTAGAAAACTAAATTTGAAGCATTAGTTCAACTTTATCGTCTTAATTTAGAACTTTTTAATGAAAAAAGTTGCTATTATTACAATTAACATTTTTGAAAATGAGTAATAATACAGGATTTGGGTCCAGGTATATTTGGACCATGTTTAAAAAGTACATTTAACAATTCCACAATATGTGGAATGATCTATATAAGGCAAAAATTTATAATCTGGATAACTCCTGTGGATAAGGAATGCAGTATAAATATCCTCTAATATATTTTTATATGTTTCAGACATATTTGGCCCATATTTATAAGGTAAATTTAATGATGTGTGAAATGTGATCCATATAACGCAAAATTCTATATAATGCACAACTCTGCGTTTTTAGGTTTGCGTTATAAAGATCTTCTACTGTAATACACTTTCGATAGAAAGTGCACTTGCTAAGATGAATACCTGTCTCGAATGGAATTTTTCACTAATCCTTTGAGATTCTGTCTCAGCAAGTTTTATTGTAATAGGTTTCTTGTATCAATAACAATAATAAATTATGCAGCATTATTTGACCCAGCTTAATTTTATATTTACAAACAATTTTCTTTCAATGATAAAATAAATTGAGGGCAGAGTTGGGCAAATTTTTAATCTCAATTATCCGCAATATAATTAAAAGTTAATTGAATGTAATTGATTATAGTTATACACATTCAAATGCAGAAATTTTGTAAAATAATGGAATGGGTTTGGTTTTGGCTAAATTTTTTATGGCATGTAATTTTAAATGTAATTAATTATGTAATGTGACCCTGGGTTATGTAAATTGGAAGGAAAATTCAATTGAAAAATTCAAATTGAACCAAAATAAATCCAATTCACACCCCCAGACTCACACCACAGCCGGATGTATAGTGGACGACACATATGCATCATAACTAAATTAAACTAATTTAAATCTGAAAAAGAATCCTTTATATAAATAATAATACATGTAATGATACTTTACTCACCCCAAGAAACATAAATAATCCAAGATGATTAAATATTGAAGAAATTTTATTTACCAAAACTTTCTCAATTCACTAATACTGGATGCAGTAGAAAATAATTACATATAAAATATTGATTCTGAAAATAGGAATATATCTTGTAACAATACTTGATGAACTCAAACATCTTGCACACAGTTTAGTTTATTGGTATTAATATTGTTTATGACACACTTATCTTTATGACATTAATAGTTATTATTTCGAATAAAGTCAGCAAAGTTTTTAGATTGATAGTTTCTGAATGTTTGACACATTGAAGTATGAATGAAGTCCTTTGTAATTACATTGTTTTATCATGAAGAAACGTAAATGCTGTAGCACTAAAGTGATGAGTCGAATTTTGTGAACACGATAATTCTAAAAATTCAGGAAGAACACATTTTCCATTGGAGGTATACCAGGAATGTTTCTATTTGAAGAATCATAATCCACAAGAATAAATCTGATGACAGCATATGTAATCTGTAGGAAATAAAAAATTCAGGAGACGTCTGTTATTTATTCGTAGAATCACTGAAGATGACAAGAGGCCCAATCTGTGTTCTATTTATAGAGTGATGAAGTTAAAAGATTTCTCATCCATATGTAGATTTTTTACTTAAAATAAAAATAAGCAGGATCTCCATTAAATGTTGTAATGTAGAACATATTTCAAGAAGAAATACTTGTTTGTTGAATATTCTTATGCACCAGCTAGGCCCTAAGGCCTAGCGGGGAAATATCCCCTAAAGAATAGTGCGTCTTACTCCTATCGCAATTTTCTTCAACTGCCTTCATTCAAAAAAATCGGCAAAAGTATGAAATTCCATTCTCGGCATAACGAGCCAATGAGAGAATTTTCCTAAGTGCTGGTCAGATGCACAGCCAACGAAGAATGTTTTTGTGTCAGAATGACAACTGTGAAATGGTAACAGTTGTACGAGCGGGAGAAAAAGGGACTCTTACGATTTGGGTGGCCTGATGACATGATCAGTGACCCGGAGCCAAACAATTTTTGATGCTCCAGCTCCAGCTCCGCTCCTAGAGAAAATACTGTGGCTCCAGCTCCGGCTCCAACTTCGCGCTTTTGAGTTCCAGATTTTAATTTACACGTTTAATTTTTTGCTCACAAATACTTTCTACCATCATTAAAGATCTGACAAAATACATTTTTCTTCTCATCAAACTTGAAATGCTTGTTCAGAAAATATGACATCTTTTAGCTTTTGCTTTTAAAATAGAAAGTTTGGTGGAATTTTAAACACAAAAATCTTAAATTTCTTCCACACTTTTCAAACAGCCAAAATTGTACAACTACACATGTAAACAACAGGCGGCCATATTTGTTTTCAAATAGTGTTGTCACTTAGTTCAAGTAGAAAGTAGAAGTAAAGTAGTGTTACCATGTTTTGAAAAGTTTTCCTTCTCTAATAATAATCTATATAATAAAAGCCTAAGTCATGTGACTGTCATCAATAGTTCCGGGTTGACCGCTTCACTTTTTGTATGCCAAGCGTCTAATTTCGTAATTTAATGTTAGCCGGGAGCAGGTGGTAGATCGCCAAATATTGTTCATACGCCAAATATTGTAAATATCATGTCATCAGTATTATAATAGTCCATTTCATGCGACTGTCAGAAACAATTTTTCACGTGGTAACTTAAAACAAAGCTTTGCTGTTGAAATTAAATGTGATGGTTAATGGTATTATTTATAACTTTTCTTTTTTAAGCAGTAATTGAGAGTCATAAATTTTAAATGGTACTTTTCTGTTATACGGACACCATGCCGAAATGTATGCTAATGCGCCAATTATTTCAACCTTCATTCAAAAAATTAAATGTTTACTGCAATGCTGAAAGATATTTGTAATTTTATGCCGGTAGTTTAATATGAGTTTTTTTTTTATTACTTTATTGTATAACAGTTATTTATTCACTTATTTTAAGTATATATCTGTGATTTAATAAAATAGTACGTAAAAGTCTGTAATTTTCAAATGTTATATTTTTAAAATACTCACTTTACTATCGACAATGTTTTTACTTTTATCTTTCAAATGTTTTAATTCACGTGATTTTCATTTTGCGCCAACTATTACGCTTGGCAACAATGATGTCCGTATAACGGAAAAGTACCTTTTAAATATTTCAGTTTTAAATTAAAGCTATGCATTTTAAATAAAATGAGTGAAAGTACTATATTTTAAATGAAATATGAAAAAATACGACTGGAACAGTATTTGGCGACTTATCACCTGCGCCCGGGTAACATAAAAATGCCGAGTTCAAAATTCTGTATCAGAAACTTCGGATCTGGCAAAGAATTGAACAAGTAAATTAAATTATGCATAAAAGTAACGTGATACAATGTTTAGCATATGTTTAAGGGAGACCAAACTGGTCGCCAAGGGCGGCTAGTAATAATAATAAAAACCTAAAAAATGATGTAATTAAAATACTGAATAATGATGTAATTAAAATATTTTAAGCTCAGAAATTTAAAAGACTGAAAAAAAAAAAAGATTTAAAAGAATATTAAAAACTAAAGGAGCCCTGGAGCTGGGGAAAATTTAGAGCTCCAGCTCCAGGGAAAACACAGCTCCGGAGCGCTCCAGCTCCGGGTTCCTGGACGTGATATTGGAATTTCCGGTCTCGCATTCCAAAATAAGATTTGAATTTGCTCTTTTGAAGCAAAAATGGCAGAGTGTGGTGAATTCAAAGCCATTATAAATAAAGAAAAGTCTAGAAATTATTTTCTTGTTTAACTGGTAAACTATAAAAGCAATTACGCTGAAATTTTACCAGAGGAATGAGAAAAAAATATTAGAATTTAATAAATGTGATTTCAAATTAAAATAATTAAGAATAAAGAATTTAGATTTTTAATGTTTAAAAATTTAGTAAAATTTGCTGGCAATTTGATAGATCGAATTTGAAGTTGTTTATTTTAATAAACAAAGTATAAAAATTTAAATTTATGTAAATTTTAAATGGGGAATGTTATGTACTGCTTGTCTATGTTATGTTATGTTGACTATGTTATGTACTGCTACAACAAATTACATACAATTAAATTGTATAATTACATTGCACATAATTGAAATTACAAATTTGCCCAACTCTGATTGAGAGTTTATTTACTTGAATTTTGTGAGACTATATTGAAGTTGAAGAAAAATTATTACTAAGTTAATTTTAAAAAAGATAGCTATGCCAAATTTAAACATTAGAAACATTGTTTATTAAGAGATGCTATTGATGATTGGTTATATATTTTTAAATTACTGGGGAGAAGAGGAGGAGGGGGGAGGCAGCTTTTGCTTAAAATATATGTATTGGTTTTTCTTAAAATTCCACCTGAGCAAAGTCATAGTTAATAGTAGGTAATGAATAAAATTCATAAATCAGTTTGGTAAATGATATGTTAAATAATAAATATTGAATGCTTCTTTAACTGCTAGGAAAAATTGAATATTTGAGTTAGAACCGAAGGGATACAATGACATTTTTTAGGATTTTGAGTAAATTGCTCTGACGGTTTTTTTCCTCCTTACCTGTTACATTCATTATAGTAAGAGTGCCGTTCATCTTTTATATCCATAGCTGTCAACATTTTGATTATTTTTAAGTCAAATACAATTTGGACCAGTAAAATTATTTGATGAAAATTTTCTTGTTTCTATTAACTTATTTTATTTAATAAAAATCATAGTTTTATTTGATTTGAAAAGAACTGAAAGATTACAGTTGGCAGTCATATATACCATACATTTGCAAAGTGTTTTTCATGCGTAATTTAGTTTCCACTTCTAAACTTATTTATTAATTTTTTTTTTTAGAAAATGTTATTTTTCCGTCCCTTTACTGCTAACCCAATCAAATATTTAGATGGGCATACACTGATAACATATGAACAAAATTTTACAAATAAAGAGTCACAGGAGAAAACTAATAGCCCACATTTTATCAAAAATAAGTTAATGATGAAGTTATGCGTAAAAATATAAATAGGTATGAATTGACAAGAGCATGAATTAAAGTTTATAAATGTATCACAAGAACACTATGAGTTTACATTTTATCAAAAGAAGTTAGTGGTACCATTTAGTAATGTATAAAGAGTACTTTCTAATGTTATAATCATTAAAAGGGAGGGTAAAATAGAGGATTAAAAAAAAACGAATATATTAAAACATCCCATGACAGTTGTGCAAATTTTAAATTGAATTGAAGGTTTTTTTGGTTCATTGTTCTTTGATTTAAAACTAAATGCCTGCAATGCAATTGAAAGAATATTTGCTGATTTATCACCTATGCTGGGCTAATGGAAAAATACCTTACAATTAATTTATTGGTTTATAATTTAGTTCTAAAAATATTAAAATGTTGTATTGTAATCAGAAACACACCTGTGTACATATTTCTTTTATAATTCTAGCATATCAGGAATTGAGTGAAAAATCTATTGCAAAATTCCATCTACAAGAACCAAATAAAATTAAATAAGAGTGTAAATACAGAACTAGCTTCAATTATTCTCCTTTTGTTTTTAAACCAATACCTTATCCAAGATTTGAACTTGGAGCTCCAAACTCTCATCATCATGATATGAGTATGTCGTAATAACATATTAGTATTTATAGCATCTTAGTAACTTGGAGATTTACAGTATTCAAGTCCTTCTGTGAATAATCGAAAAAACAACCATGTGGTCTACAATCTATAAGTAACAATAATCACCTGATTTACATTATAACGGAATTTTTATGTGTATGGAAAAGAATTGTGTATAATAGGATGATCCTTTTAAAAGGAAGATATTGTTGCTCTACTCTTATGTATTTTAAATTTCATTGGCACAGCCAGGATCATCTCATAAAAAGAATTTAGAATCATTTTACTTAAGAAAACTATTGCATATAAAAATATGAAAATTGGTAGTTTTATAGAGAAATGTTTGATAAACACGCTAGGGCAGACAGTTTTTAAATCGAAGAATTATTTTAAAAGCTATTTAATGTTAAAGTCAGTCAAAATACTTCCTTTAAAAAAGTTTTATAGGAACAAAAACTATGCATAGTAATTTAATCTTCTTTTGTAGGGACATGTTTCACAAGCTTGCAATGTGCAGGTTGCCATTATTTTTTTAATTTGACTATTTTTGAGAGTTTTTGTTTTTTTTCAATTTTTTATTTAAAATTTCATTATTTCAATAAAGAATTTAGTTCATATTTAGAAAAGGTCATTTTTTATATTGATGCTAAATGATAAAACAGAGCAAATAATATTTCCGTTCAATTAAAAAATGTATTTACATGTGACTTTTAAAAAACGAAATAAATCTGATGATCACGTGTTAAAAGCAGTAAATGGGGAAAATTATGTCATAAAAAATGTATTTACTCTTGAATATTAAAAAGAGAAATAAAACTTTACAATAATAATTAAGTTATTGCACATAAAGCAACATTGCTTACTTAGCCATTTTATACAAACTGATTTTCAAATGTTTATGTGCTTGTATTTAAATCATTCACAAAAGCAGCAGTTAGCTGTCGTGACAACCGCCGCGGCGAGCGGCCCATCTTCGTCCGCAACCCTTTATTCTTCCACTTATTCCGACTCTTTTGCGGAAGCAAGTTGCATAGGTCCCCAGCCACGTCCCGAGTAAGAGACTCTCTAGCAAAAGCGAGATTGAAAAAAAAAAAAAAAAATCAAAAATTGAAACCGGACAAATTTAAAAGGGAAATTACACAAATTAAAGACACCGAAAAGCGGGAAGGGAGGGCTCAGGGCGATGAAGCTACCGAAAGACTCCTGCTGTACCAGTAAATGCAGAAAATTTGCGACATATTTAAAATGCTCAAATAATAATGCCAAACAGTTTCAATTTAAAAATATATTTATCTTTCAATTAAAAAATGTATTTTCACATGAATATTAAAGTGAGAAAGAAGACTTTGATGAAAATTCCGTCATATTGAAAATGATATATTTAAAACAATTTTCTTACATCTTTCTTCAATACATTTAAACAATTATAAAATTCTGGGAGACAGCAACATTGCTTACTTAGCCATTTTATACAAACTGATTTTCAAATGTTTATGTGCTTGTATTTAAATCATTCACAAAAGCAGCAGTTAGCTGTCGTGACAGAACAGCAGTTGATTTGGCCTTAGAATTCTCAAGTCAAAGAAAAATGAAAAGAAACCTGATTACAGAAGATCACCACTGGTTGTTTAATTATAATTCAATCGTTCATGATCTTTATAAAATGGAGCAAATTAGGATGTTTTTAGAGCCTCTGGTGTCTGAATGGGAGTTAGCGAGCTTAGCTCGTAAGAGAGAGAGACCTAGCTCCATAGTATATTTATAAAATAGTTTTAGTAATTTAGTTTATATTATAATAAAAGAGAGGGGATGAAATACTGCAAAAGCACACTTAGCTATCGTCTATGCAAAGGCACTGCTAAAACCTTTTATCCCACCCACTCGCCTTGGCTGTGTCCCAGCAGCACCAGCTTTCCATTCAGAGCTGATTTCCACCTACTCTAGTTCCCCACACTTGTTTCAATAAATACAATATAAGTAGTGAAATTACATTAGTCGCTTTCTTATAATAATATATATATATTACATTTTGATAAAATTTAACGTAGCAAATAGCCCAAAACAATAATTATTATTTGTAGCGAGCACCAACATCTATTTTACAAATCATGTGGTTGTCCTTGCTTCTTTTGAGCAAAATGCTGTGTTCAGTGCAACAGTCTGTTCATAACAGTTGCAGATTCCAGTTTTAGTATTTATTAAAGCATTATAGAGCATTGTGTGTCTAAAATGTTCTTGCAAATTTGAAATGCAACTTTTGTTAAAAATAAGTACATTTTTAAATAAAAACACCTTTTTTTTAAAAACTACTATTCTGCATTGTTTCAAAAAGGGATTTTTGGTCTACGGGATAACTAAATAGTACCTAGATTTCCCATATCTCGGGTATTGTAAACTCAATGTGATTCCTGTTAGCAAATACCTCATAGCATTTATTATATTTACAGATCATCTAACAGTTTGGATTAATTTTCCTATATTTAAGAGTTGTTTTAGAACAATTCTAGATTGGAACAGTTCTGTATCCTGTGCTGCTGGACACGTTTGGAAAAAAAAAAAAAAATCAAAAATGACCTCTAAAGCCATTTTAACGTATTGAAATTTTTCAAGATGCCAGGAAAACGGATATTTCAAATATTTATGATCACATTAAACCATGATTTTGTGCAATCTTAAAAAGTCAGTTACGATGCTAAAACATTTTACGTCATTTTGGATATTTCAAGAAGTAACAAAAATGCACAAATAAATATAGTTAACAAAGCTAAGGCACCTTTTAGTGATTAATAATGGTAATTGTCAGGAGGCTCTACCCCCATGAACTCACTGTTTTCTAAATAATTGTAAACAATTAGTAAACGGAAGAAAAGAACTTGTAAGAATCTCAGGGAAGGTACATCTCATATAAATAGCACTTCAAATCATAAAATAGAGAAAAAATCCACATAAGAATGCAAAAAAAAAAAATCCAATTTATATAAATCTTTGTTATTTAGTATTTCCAAAGGCACAGATAGAAAGGTATCTCTTATTTAAATATATAGGATTGGGCGATGTAGAAATTTCTTAAATCGATTTATCATCCATCCAACATCGCGATTTAGTGCTAAATCGCGATTTAACACCGATTTTACATTTTAGAATATGGAAGCCTATTTTTTAATTTTTAGCAACAAAATACGATCTTTATGTGCCCCCCCCCCCTCCTGTATTATTTAGTATACTTAGTTTTTAATTTGTCAAATAATTTTAAAAAGAGGTATATTTTACACATATAAAAGCTTTGAATGTCCCAAAACACTATTTTTTTTTTTCCGTTTTAAAAATTAGTGACCTATTGTAATACATTTTATAAAGAAGTAATATAAAAGAAAATGATTTTTTTTTGTCTGACTTGTTATGCATGCTACAATCTAAATTCCTTAAGGGGGGGGGGGGGGCTTCCCCTAGCCCACTCAAATAGCACTTCATTGCTAACAGCCTACATACACTTTTTTTTTTTTTTTACAGACACAGATTAAAAAAGTTACTGAGGTAAAACAGAAGCATATTAAAAGACTTCAATGATGAATTTAACTATTCATTTACCATGATGAGAAAAGTAGTAAAAAAAGGGGGGGGGGGAGATATGAGAAATAAGGTGCAATTTTATATCTTTTTAACTTTTAGATTAAAATAAGATTTGTTTAACATAAATGCTGGCATTTATATAGCGGATGGAGAAGGATTGAAAGTATGACCCTTGGAGCACATCACTGAAATTGCTGATTTTTTTCGTGGTTGTTGCCATCCTTTAAGATTAGTAATAAAATATAATCTTAAAATATCTCTCTTTTTAATGATAACAAAATGTCAAAAAAGCAAAAAATCGCAAATCTGCAGAAAAATCTAATGAATGCCTCCTCCACCCCTCCCTCATTCTGCTGTAAAAATAAAGTTACTTGACTCATTACAGAACTTTATTAAAGTATTTTTAATTAATTACAAAATAATAATAAATTAAAACTAAAATATTCCCATAATACCTAAACATATGAAAATTAATTTCTCATGAAAATAATGCATAAAAATATAAACTAAAAATGGATGAATTTGGATATAAATAGTGAATCAATTTCAGCAAGATACTCAATCCATGTGACTGGCATTGAAATCGGATGTCAAATATGATGCACGACTATTTTAAAATATTTTAATTAATTACAGAATAATAAAAAATAAAGAATATGTATTAAAATGTTACCCAAACATGTGAAAAATGAATGTTTCATTAAAAGAATGCATAAAAATAAAAACTGAAATTCGATGAATTTGGATTATAAATATGAAACTTTATTCTTTTTTTTCAACCATAAATACTCAATCAATTTCAGGAAAAAAATATTATTAGTAATTGAAAAATATTTCATGTGGATCACGGACAAATAATGATGCACAAAACAATGCATGACTATATCTTTAAAATAATTTCATTAATTACAAAATAATAGAAAATAAATGTTAAAATACTACTAAAACATGTAAAAAATGAATTTTTCATCATAAAAATGCATAAAAGTATAAACTGCAAGTCGATGAGTTTGGATTTTAAATATAAAACTTTATTATTATTATTTTTAATCATATAAATGCTGAATGAATTTCAGGAAAACAATCTTTTGAAACAATGCAGGATTCTACTTTAAAACATTTTAATTAATTACAGAATATTGGAAAATAAAAAATACATATTGCAATATTACTTAAATATGTGAAAACTTAATTTATCATCAAAAGATTTCATTAGCATATAAATTGAAATTCGATGAATTTGGATTTTAAGATTTAAACATTACTTTTTCCTTTCAACTTTCCACTATATAAGTTCTTAATTTCTGAAAAATACACATTCCAATCTCGTAAACTCTGAATCTTGTTTACAAAATAAATAAATAAATATCAATTCTTACTTAAATCGCCTTTTTCTTAAATTGGATCCTGCTAAATCGATTTAACACCAGATTGCCTTGTTTTCATTAAATTGTCTTTTTCATAAATCGGAAAGCATGGAGGCTTGCGATGTTTGCTTAAATCGGATCGTCCTAAATCGATTTAACACCAGCTTGCCTTGTTTGTCTTAAATCGGAAAGCATTGAAGCTTGCGATGTTTGCTTAAATTGGATCCTCCTAAATCGATTTAACACCAGCTTTGCATGTAAGTGGTAGATACATCAAAGTAGATAAATCAGTTTTCCGATGTTAGCTCTGAATCAGTATTTTGTTTTAAATCGATTTAAAGCCAATGGATAAATCGCGATTTAAGACAATGGCTAAATCGCGATTTAAGATAATGGCTAAATTGCGATTTAAGACATTAGCTAAATCGCGATTTCCGATTTTAGCTTAAATCGATTTAAGACCAATGGTTAAATTGGATTTCCGATGTAAGCTTTAAATCGATTTAAGAGTTAAATCGATTTAAGGCCCATATAACAAATATAACCTTGTAATAATATACTAATTTTAACTGCTAAAATAAAAGGCGTAAATTAAAACTTTAAAAACAGTAAAAATAGGTTTATTCAACTGCTTGCATGTTTTGACTCCACCCAAGTAATTGTCAAAACAAATACATAAAAATAGGCTAAAATTGTAGTCTATGAAACGCCGTCATTCAAATTTTTACATACTCTTTCATATTATGCACATTATTTTTTTTTATGTTTATTTTTGTAACCATTGAGCGTTTCATAGACTGTACAATTTTAGCCTATTTTTATGTATTTGTTTTGAAAATTACTCGGGTGGAGTCAAAACATGCAAACAGTTGAATAAACCTATTTTTACTGTTTTTAAAGTTTTAATTTATGCCTTTTAGAAATTAAAACCGATAAAAATCTCGTTCACAACTGCCATTACAAAAATAAATATATAAGGGGAAGAGTGGGGTGGAATGGGACAGTAGGTTTTTCTCTTTAGTATTATATTTTTTAGTGCTTTTCTCTCAGGTAAAGGGAGGAATGGGAGACATCTAATTCCTCCTTTTTAATAAGATGAATGTAAATTGCTAATATGCAAATATTTTTGAGGGTAGTATATTAATTATAACATTATAAATATATTCATTTACTTCAAAATGTAAATAAATTAAACTGATGACTTTTTAATGTCATCTCTGACTGACAATCCTGAATTTTCCTTCCAGTGATGAAGGTAATGGAATTTGATATTGTAGAACAGACATTATCAACCTACAATCTTTGTTAGACTGTATATATAGCCAACACTAGACTATTTGTGCCTTATCATACATTGTTTTATAGCTGTCCCATACAGCCATTGTTTTATAGCTGTCCTTTACCCTGTTAGTGGGGAGGTATGGGACACATTTTGAAATTTACAACTTCTTTATTTATGAGATTGTTTCTGGAAATTATGTTTCTATATTGTTCAAGGACATTAGAAAGTGTTTCATTTTGTATTCTATATATAGAAATTTTTGTTTTTGTGTCAAACAAAGTTGATTTTCTTATTTTTGTAAAAAGTGTCCCATTCCTCCCCACTCTCCCCTACTTGCAAAATAGAGAAATATCTATAAAAAATACACAAGAAATATATTTACAAAACATTACATCTACAGTAAAATCTCTCTTAAAAAAATAAGGGTAAATTATAAATTTTTCTGAAAATAATATGCAAACAACACCATTCAAACATTTACTGCCAACCCCTCCCCCCCCCCCCCCACCACCACCAAATCAACCAGCACAAGTTATAGGACTTTGCCGATAATTAAGAGTTATTTATTAACACTAGAACTGCCAAGGTGGTCATTTTGACTGTTTCGAAACTTTCATTGCGTACCAGTTTTTTTTTCTATTTACAGTATAATTTTCAAATTCCGTGACTTTTCCTATAATTCGAAAAGCTATGATATGCCAGTAATAAATTTTCCAGTCAGCCAAAATTTGTGAAGTATTGCAGTAGTATACCTAGAACTGCCGAAACGGTCAAAATGACCGCCGTCAATTTTAATGCACATTTTATCTAGTAGATGTCGCAACAGTCCATACTTTATACAACCACACTTCAACAAAGGTTACAACATTACCACAGATAATTTCTTTACTTCACTGCCCCTTGCAGAAAAGCTGAAGTCGCTAAAAACAAGCATTGTTGACACAGTCAATTGCGGACGAAAAACAAAATTCTACAGGCCATAAAATCTGAAAAAAAGTCCTTGTATTGTAGCCAAATTCTTGCCAAAGATGATATTACGTTGAGTTTATCAAGGAAAGAAAAATAAATACGTTTTAATTCTAAGTTCCTGACATCCATCAGTTACATTTGAAACTGGTGACAAACACTTTCTAGAAACTAAAATTCTACAAAATTTGGCATCGACGTGCTCGACCAAATGGCACGGAAGTATTCTACAAGAGTTAGTTCTGGACGATGACCTCTATAAGTGTTTTATAATTTTCACAATCTAGCAGGTATCAATTCTGAAAAAGACAGTCAAAAAAGATGTTAAATACCAGAATTTTGTTAAAGAGAAATAAGCTATCTTTAGTCCCATTATATTATTCATAGCATTTTCTAGAAGAAAATACTGGTAGTATCCACTTTTTTTGACAGTGTTTTTCCCTCACCACTGGCCACCCTGAATATTGAATTGCTCAGGGGATAAATATAAATTTTTGTTTTCACTAAGTTTAATCTTGTTTTTAGCAATTTCGATTTCTCATGAAAAATATTTTTTACTGTAAAAATATTCATAAAATAAAAAATATAAGTTATATATATATATATATCAATATAATATAATATAATTATAATTTAATAAAATATAATAAAAATTATGAAATATATATTACTATATGGGCAATGATGTTAATAATAGTAATAAACGATACTAAGAGTAAAAAATAGCAAGTAAACAATATTTGAGCATGGTAATCCACATCGATCAAAATGACCGCTTTGGCGGTTATAGGTACATACTTTTTTCCGGCGGTTCTAGTGTTAATAGACACAGTTTCTCAATCCTTTGGATTCATTTATGAATTGTGTGTGTGTTGGAGACTTAAACAAAACAATTGGTAAATGCATGAGCAATTAGGAATTTTATGTCACAAATGTGTACCATTCTTATTTTTTACTCAATTACGAATATAGATTGAAATTAGATTAATCAAAGTATATTTTGATGAAATTAGCATTCTAAAAGTATTGAAATATTGAATACTTTTGAAAAAGTCATTTGCATCAAAACTTCGTACATTGTAGTTTTGGTTTGCGTGGCTTACGTAACAACATGCGTCTAAATTACGTGCAGCACAGTAGTTTGTTTACAATCGATCTTTATATGTGTTTCCATGGCAATTGCTATTTTCAAAACAAGTAGTTGTAGTTGTAGTTAACTACATTTTTTATTTAAAAAAATAGTATTTTTTTAAAAATCCTTCGTTGTTGCTTTTTTAATCACTCGCATATGTAAAAGAGACTGCTGCTTTCGAAATTAGTAACTTTTTTTTATCTTCGTTTTTACGTAGCATAAATCTCTGTTTATTATAAATCGTCCAACCAACCAATTCTTTCGCTGAAATATTTGCTCAACTATCCATTCGTAATATAAAAAAAATGTAAGAAAAGCAAACAAAACGTTAATAATTGGAAATGTAAAGAAAATTTAGTTAGTTCGTGATCGTGAGTTAGTTATAAAATCAGTTTGTATCAAATTTTAGAAATTTTTAATTGCTATGGCTGCCGCAATGTTTTCTAATGCTGTGCTCAAAGCTAAATTTAAAGGCAGTATGATAGGTGCTTTATTAGGTGATTGCCTGGGTGCGCCGTTTGAAGGTGATTCTCATGTATCTAAAAGAATTCTCACAAATTACATAAATAATTTAATGCGTGAAGGTAATTTTAACTTATTTTACATCCATTAAATCACTTAAATAAATGTCTAATTTTTTTTTTTTTTTAAATGCTAATCCCCGAAATTACATTTCTAGAGACAGTACAGATATTACCATATACTGATGATACCAGTATGACTTTATCCGTAGCTTCATCTCTTGCTAATAAAGGGGAAGTTAATGCTGAAGATATGGCTGAAAGGTAAATTCTATTTACTATTAATTTTGAAATTGTGTTTTCTTAACATTTCTTTTTATTGTTATCAATTAGACTATTTTTACTGATGAAAAAGTTGGTGTTCTTCTGGCAATAATAATATAGTTTGGTATGATAACTGTATGTTTAATTCACATGTTTCTCCTTCAAAGGGCCAATTTCCTCGCTTTTTTATTTTCATTATATTATCAAATCCTGTCATTTACTTAAAAAAAATCCTCAATGTGATGAGTGTGTACATTCATGCTTAATTTATGCACGGATTCTCCAATGATAATATTTTAAAAAGAATACATGGGTACTTTTCGGTTAGCCGGGCACCAGTGTTATACTATGTTCACACTGGATACCTTAAGATATCTCAGGCCGCCAAACTCTCTGAGAGAGTTTCACAGACTCTCTCAGTGAGTTTCGACTTACTTTGGCTAGATACAGGAATGATCACTCACTCTCATTGGCTATGAAGCTTCTCTTTTACTGATTGGCTGTTGCGGCCGTTTTTATTTTAAGCGCATGCGCATACTTTACTTTTGTTCAGATCACAAACACAAGGACACTACTGAGATATCTTAAGGTAAGTTTTTCAATGTGAACAGGGATCCAATTCCGGGAGGGTACCACTTCAAAACTGGCGGTCTAAGATATCTTAAGTTTCCAGTCTGAACAGGGTATTATCTATACATTACACATATACGTACATATATATACACACATACATATATATAGATAGGTAGTATACATATTATATATATATATAGATATATATATATTTATGTACAGTCGTGGGAAAAAAAAAGTAAACATCCCCTACTAACTCTTCAACAAATTATGGTAGATGGAAGTTACTGGCCCAGTAGCAGAAAGTTATGGTTGTGTCTGCGACAGCAATTTAGTGGGATGAAAATTGTCTGCGGGAGTAGTGTGTTATATTTTCTTATGTACAAACATTATGAGTGTTAAAATAAACAGGGTTCTTACTGATTAATACCAGGCATGATTCTGAGTAAAAAAAAAAAAAAAAATCTGAAATTCACAGCAAAATTTCCGAAAGGTTACAACAGAGGGGGGGTGGGGAGGGCAGGGAGCGAAAATCCACTACTGGCACTAATTATGTGTTTTTCTTGCGCACTTTTGATGAAATTTGTGTTTTTTCGCGATCTTTTAACGAAATATGCCGTTTATCTCGATCTTTTGACGAAATTTGCCGTTTTTTCGCGATCTTTTGACGAAATCTGCTGTTTTTTGCGATCTTATGAGGAAATTCCTCGGGTTTTTTTGCGAACTTTTGACGAAATTTGTCATTTTTTCGCGATCCTTTGACAAAGTTGAGCTTTTTTTCGCGATCCTTTACGAACTTTGTGTTTTTTCCTAGATTCTTTGACGAACTTAGTGTTTTTTCTGCGATAGAAATTTGCGTTTTTTCGGCACCTCTGGGACGAAATTCACGTTTTTCCCGGGATCTTTTGACGAAATTCGCATTTTCACAGTGATCCTTTGTCAGAAATTGGCACTTTTAGCGATTTTTTGACAAAATTCCGCAAATTTAATTCCGATCTTTTGACATTAATTTTCCTGTTTTCGCGATCCTTTGACAGTAATCTGCGTTTTTCGTGATCCTTTGACAGAAATTTGCGTTTTTTCGCGAATGTTTTACAAAAATTTGAGTTTTTTTCGCGATCGTTTTACAAAAATTTGCGTTTTTTCGTGATCGTTTTACAAAAATTTGCATTTTTTCCGCGATTGTCTGACTAAATTCGTGTTTTTTCCTCGATCCTTTGATGAAATTCAAGTTTCTTCTGCGATTTTGTGACAAAAATTTGCGTTTTTGTTGCGCCCCTGGAACGACATCCACGTTTTTTCGGGATTTTTGGATAAAATTCAAGTTTGTACAGCGATCTTTTGGCAGAAATTTACGCTTTTCGAGATCTTCTGACGAAATTCCTCCTTCTTTCCGCAATCCTTTGACATAAATTTGCGTTTGCTCACGATCCTTTGACATAAATTTGCATTTTTTCGCGATCGTTTGACTAAATTTGCGTTTTCCCCACAATCGTTTGTCTAAATTCGCGTTCTTTCCACGATCCTTTTACCAAATTCGCATTCTTTCCGCGATCCTTTGACGAAATTCGTGTTTTTTCCGCGATCCTGTGACAAAAATTTGCATTTTTTCTACAACCCTGGGACGAGATTCATGTTTTTTTTCCGGTCTCTTTTGACGAAATTCGCGTTTTTATAGCGACCCTTTGGCTATAAATTACCGATTTTTTATGCGAACGATTGCCGAAATTGATATTTTTCGCCGACTATTTGTCGAATTCGCGATATTTTTTGACAGAATTTGCGTACTTTTTATTTATTTATTTTTTTTTTGAGGAAATACTTTTTTTTTTCAAAGTTGGCAAATTTATCTGCAAGGTCCAAAATAAATCTGCGACGTACGTCGCGCGTCTCGAACTTTCTGCTACCGGGGTTACTGGTACCGAGCGATTGCAAATAAAGTCTACTTTTAAATGATGTATATAAAATTTGCTTAGGGGGCCATCTACACATTAAAACAAACCCAAACCTCATTTTTTTCAATGGCAATACCCAATTTTAACGAGATATTTCAAATCTTTGGTTCAAACTATGCCTAGACACCAAATTTCAAGTCATTTGAATGATAAGTTTTTGAATTATAAATATTCAAAATTTAGTGTTTCTAATGTTAAATTACATTTTCTTATTTTTATTTATATCTCTTGAAATTTTGCTCCTTGCTAATTTTTTGTGTAGCAATAATACTAATGTGCCCAAACATAAATATGCTATATGAATTATGAAATTAATATATTCGAAAAAATTATGAAATGCAACCTACAATTTTTTTGATGAATTTAGATTTATTAAGTCCTGCTATATGAACATCTAAAATTTCACATTTTTCTTCCAAATAGTTTTTAAATTATGCTTAAAAAACGGTAAAATGATGGTTTAAGGGGCTGTCTATGATAGAAGTGAGTAGATATTTTGAAATTTCTTCTGCTGTCCTGTTATCTAACAGGCTTCATTGACTGCTTGAGTGGTGCTTAAGGTGCCTTGATCAAGAAGGGGGCTCTATCAGTTGACATTTTAAAATAATCAATTTCTCAGAAACTTATGGTACGAATTGCATAAAAATTTGTTTTTAGGCTAATTGAAGGGTGTAGAGTTCATTTATGCTGTCAGAATTGTATATTGCTATTGAAAAAAACAAAGTTATGGTTTGTTTTAATATGTAGATGGCCCCCTAAGCAAATTTTATATACATCATTTAAAAGTAGACTTTATTTCCAATCGTTCGGTACCTGTAACTTTCTTCTATGATAATTTGTTGAGGAGTTAGTAGGGGATGTTCACTTTTTTTTCCCAATACTGTACATACATATATATATATATATACTAGGGGGCACTGTCCCCTGCAAGCTACGCTCGCCAACTCCCGTTCAGACACCGCAAAATCTAAAAACATGCTAATCTGATGGGTTTTAAAAATATTATAGAAGATTGAATTATACTGAAAAAAGCTGTGCAGATCTCCGTGTAAACGGGTTTCCATTCAATTCCCTTTGAGAAAATTTAATGCTGAATCAGTTGCTGTTAAGACATCCAATGGTTCTTTTCGTTTTTGATTAAAGCGCATCAGTTCTTTTCAAAGAAGCTAAAATAAAATAAATTAAGTATAAGAGTCTTTGTCTCCCGGCATTTTAAAACAATCTCTATAACAATAGCCTAAGTCATGTGACTATCATCAGCAGTTCCAGGCGGACCACTTTACTTTTTATACTCTAGGTGCCATTTTGGTACTTTAATGTTAGCCAGGCACAGGTGATAAGTCGTCAAACGTTATTCTATCGCCATCATTTCATATCTATTTATATAAAATCCAAGTCTCTGTGTGTCCCTCACAATTCCGGGTGGACCGCCTCATTGTAATGCGTAATTCTTGAAAAATACTAATGACGGGTTACCACAAAAGAGCCAAAGTTTGACCAACTTGGCCAATTATTGCCAAATTTGGCGAGAAAAATAAGTTGCCATATATGAAGCCAATTGGCGATAGCTGCCTAATTTGTCAAGATTCCCATTTAAAACCATTATTCTTTCATAATCGAGCTCACCGCAAATTAATTTAAACTCCACGCTTTTAAGGGATTTTTTTCAACATCTATGGGTGAGAATTTAAAGTGTAATATACGAAAATGTACGTCTTTATATCTTCATACCGATGCTACTAATAAAATAAACTCCACTAGATGGCGCTGTAGTGACTGATTTCCTATCTGCCCGATTTTAATGTGCTTTAGGTACTTTTTCAGTATAGGGGCTTTGGGGAGGTAGAGAAAATGGCATTGGCGAGAATATGAAATTTGGCAACATATTTTCTAGCAGCTTTTTTACTGTGTATATCTTTATATTTCATTTTCCGTCATTTTTGACGGGATATCTTTCTAGTATATTATAATAGTTCAAGTCGCCAACTGCCATAAACAAATACGGTCTGATCCCTTCGCCGTTCATATGAAAGTTTGGCAAAGATGTCATGTACTATACGTCCCATATTGCCGTGATTTTTTAACGACGCCAATTTGGGGAACGCATAAACAGCAACATCCGGCTTACCATATCAAGCAAAATAACGATACTTTGGCGCCAGTTATGTGCCCGTTCCATATATGACATTGGTGTCAGAAAAAAATCGCACCAATATGGGACCGTAAGTTTTCCATTTTGATTAAAAAATCAAAATTTTTTTCTCAAATAAAACTACATAAAAGTTGCCATGCCATGGGGCATTTCCACAAAAAAGTGGACATGAGGGTTGAAATTTCAAATTTCTTTTATTATTACAAGTAATATATCAAATTAAAGGTAAAAATATGACACATATGAAATTACAGAGAACTAAGCTGTAAAAAATATTCTTTTATAATTTATCTAGGCTCAAAGTTCGAAAAATTTTAAAAACTTTCTAGTGTGTAAAATAAGGTATTTTCATTCTGCCAGATGCAGTATTTAAAACAGCAGCATTTTCACTGTATGTGCATACACTACTATTTGTGACCTTTGTTTACCTTTTGAAACACTTAACTTTTCAAAATAATTTAAAAGACCCGATTTTTAATACAAATAGGGGAAGACGGGGTACAATGAAACAAAATTTACTAATTATTTTTTCCTGTCTACAATTTTGCATGCACAAAAATATAATTAATGTATATTTTTAACCTTGTATTTTCTCCATCTAAATAAATTTTTATTAGGTTCTAAACAATATCTTTATGCTTGAAAAATAACAAAAAATAAATGTCTTACAGTGTTTCATTGTACCCTGTATGCCGTGGTACAATGAAACACATACTGGGGTACAATGAAACACTCTAAATGATGGAAGCAATTTTCACCCAGTATAGTTTATTTTATGAAAAATGAGATAAATACAGAAACGAAACTTGATTAATAAGAAACTTGATAAAAATATTATAGTCTAAGATGAAAAGTAAGAAAATTCTATTAGTTTAAGAAATACCTTTCATTTTATATTAAATTGGCTCAAGTCAGTTTCAAAAATTAACATTACTGCTTATATTTCAGTTGCTCCTGAAGGAATATGGGATGGTAGTTTCAACACAATGAGTTTTTTTTTTTTTTAAATGTAAGTTTCTAAAAAAAAAAGAAAATTAAAACTTGGTTGGAGTTTTTTTATATCAAGTACTTCACATTTGACTTCATTTAAATGTATGATTTCTCCAACGGTATATATTTCCTTATGTTTCCATTTATACGGATACTGCTTGTACCATACATGTTGTGTGGGGATATGTCATTCTTAGTACCTCGATGACCAGCTGGGACTGAAAAAAAAAAATCTGGATCATCATCAGAGTCTGTAGCAGGCAGAGTTTGTTTTCAAATCAATCCCTTCTTAGCTTTTTTTCTCTTTCTATTTTTTAATTGCTTAACAAGAGCATTTTTTACTGACCTGGTTAGAACAAAACTCTTTTTTTTTTTTCTGTTTTCCTACTCTTACTTCTAATATATTCTATTTACTATTTTTATTACTGTAATAAAACATGTTTCATTGTACCCCGTCTGCAAATGTTTCATTGTACCCCGCACTGAGGTTACTAAATAAAAATTTATTTTCAAACTTCTAATATTTATTTTTTTAGTTTGGTTTTGGAGGTATGAAGACAACAACCCAAAGATAACAATGTATAGAAAAAATAATTATTACATATAAAAACAAGGAAAAAGAAACAAAATTACTTTTAGTAAAGAAAGTTACTTTCAATGGTGCAAAAGCAATAATCTTCTATTGCTACTGTTGTAGAAGTGTGAATGTATCCAAATCACATCAGTAATTGAAACATATAGTTGTATAACATATATATAAACTGCAACTCTGTATGACAAATTTGATTGATTTTACAAATAATGTTTCATTGTACCCCTTGTTTCATTGTACCCCGTCTTCCCCTATATTAATATTGTCTCTCTGTCACACCCGTCACAAAAAAGATGCTCAAGTTATTATACCAAATTCATTTTTTCTCAAAAATACATGAAACTTTCTGAAAGTCTAATTATTTCTAGTCTGAATAAATATGAAATAATAAAAATTCATTCAATTTTTATTTTGTGTGGAATTTTACTGTGACGGGTGTGACAACATTTTAAATTGTTTAGAAATATATTTAAATGAAGTTAAAGGTTGAATATTATTGTTTCTAAACATATTAAGACAAATGTGGCTTAAAAAAAGATAAATAATAAAATATACATACAGTAGAACCTCTTTTATCCGAAACTCTCTTTTAACCAAAATCCATTTTTAAAGCTTTAAAAAAAAAAAAAAAAATTCCTATTAGGAATCAGAATTTAATAAAATACCTGGTTGTGAGGGCTGTAATATTTCAGGAATAAACGATTGGCTAAAATGAGACTCAAATGATCGATTTCATTTATTGAGCAATGAAGAAATGATTGGCAATATCTAAGGAACATTTGCTGATCAAAGCGAAGAAGAGGACAACTATAAGGGTGAAGAAAACAAACAAATTAGCAGATCTGAAGCTTTTGAATTCTTTGCAAAAGGTTTGGCATGGCTGAGCAGTAGAAAGATTATGATACTGGTGAACTCATAGTATTAAAAAAACTTCGTGATAGACAAAAGCAAAGCAAAGGCAATAGAAACTGTGGTAAACAAAACTTTGTTTCAAACCATTGTGAAACATGTAAAAGGTACTTAATTTTAAAATTAAAATTAAGATAATTTATTCTTGTTTCTCTTTTTCTATCACTTTATTTTTATTGAGCACTTGTTACCATGATAATCATGATAAGAAATAGCGCATATATTTGTCCTTAATCTTAAAACTGAAGCATTCTCAATTGTCCAAAAATTTTGATTTTCCGAAAGATGGTCGGTTCCAATTACCCCGGATAATCGAGGTTCTACTGTATTTGAATTATTTTAGCAAATTGTGAGTTGCTGGCAATTTACTTTAACTTTTGATTGATTATCAAGAAAATGAAAATTTATAATAAATATTCTTTATACATAACTGTAATTTAATCCAGTTATTTTGAAGAAGCCAAAAATAATGTGGGAGACACTGAAGCAATAATACAAGTGGGCTTTGCCGACAATTATAGTGCTGTCTCTCAAAATGAGATCCAGAGTGCTCACTGGACTCATCCTCAAATAACCATTTTTACATGCTTTGCATCGTGGAATGGTAATGTGATTCGCTCTTTTGTAGTAATCAATAACGAATTGCAGCATGTAAAATAAGTATGCTGTATGGGCATTTTTAAATGCCATTACTACTATACTATTCTGAAAAGTACCATTACTAGAAGTCTGACTAGTACCCTCCCCCCCCCCCCCATTTCAAAAAGGTGAAAAAAAATTCTGATGGCTGTGCAGCCATGTTTAAAAACAAAAACAAAATTTCAAACTTGTGCTTCTTTATCAAAGATTTTAAGCTAACATGCGAATGGAACTTTTTGGCCACTTTTCATGGTGAAGGAGCGGTTGACAGAATTGGGGAAATGAAAAGTCAAGAGTGTGGGGTTTGCTTAAGTCCAGAAAAGCAATAGTTAAATCTGCTTTGAAGTTTTTTAAATGTGCACAGGAGGCTGGTGCAATAAAGACATTGTATGTGTCAGCAGAGAAAATACTGGAAACTAAACAAATGCTGACAGAAGGATGAGAGGGCATCAAGTCATATCACCACTTTAAGGTAAGTGCTGATAGTACAAACTCTCTGATTGGAAAAACTACGGAATCAATACTAAGGGAGGTAAGTCACTGCTATTTGCAAATCTCCCCCCAGAAAGAACTCTTTTGAAAGCATCAGATTTAAATATCAGAGACTGTTGTGGTTTCCCTGGCCAGTTTCCGGCTCAGTCTCCTGGCCAGACTGTTGTGGTTTCCCTGGCCAGTAACAAAAGGCGCAATAGCTTGTACTACGGCAATGTCTTGAATATCAACTTCTGTAAGGAAGAAATAAAGCTTGAAATACATGCAAGCCAGTGGACCACACAGGATTTGCCCGGAGAAAGATGACATCTCAATTGAAATCTTTTCTGCCATTGTAAAAAAAGTAGCTACCCATCACTTATAACAAGTAGGGGGCACTACAAATTTTAAACTTAACTTTAACTTTATTTAAATTTTAAACTAATGAAAATTATGCATTAAGTTTAATCTGAATCTCTTTTATTAGAAAAAAATTGTTTTACTAATGAAACATTTAAATATTCACAGGAATTTTAACAAATGTGTATGCAAGTGAAAAGTCATATCCGGAACTGCATAAAGATGTTAATTTTATTAAATTTTGTTTGTATATTAGCTATTGTCAAGTTTTCTGTCAATACCGATCATTGTTTTTTTTTTTTTTTTTTGTAAATAACTTTAAAATTGTATACTTTGCATGATGTCACACCCGTCACAGCAGAAAAAAAATTCTTATACATTAAAAAAATTAAAATTTATCATGAAAATTATGCATTAAGTTTAATCTGAATCTCTTTTATTAGAAAAAAATTGTTTTACTAAAGAAACATTTAAATATTAAAAAGCAGTAAACCAACGTTTAAAATGCACAAATAATGGATGAAAAGCAGCAAACAGCTGTTTCGAATCTACAGCGAGATTCTTCTTAAGTGCAAGATAGGGAAAAAGGAACAGCGTGCTAGAAAAAGCAAGGCTGAGCTACGCGCTGAGCACGCTGTTCCTTTTTCCCTATCTTGCACTGAAAAAGAATCTCGCTGTAGATTCGAAACAGCTGTTTGCTGCTTTTCATCCATTATTTGTGCATTTTAAACGTTGGTTTACTGCTTTTTAATATTCCTGCACAAAGGCTATAATTGCTATTTTAACATTTAAATATTCACAGGAATTTTAACAAATGTGTATGCAAGTGAAAAGTTATGTCCGGAGAGAGTCACAAGATTTAATTTTTTTTTTTTTTTTTTAATTGAAAGCTATTGAAGTTTCATGCTTGCTCAATTATTCAAGCAAATGCATGGAAAAACATACTTTAAACACTTTTCAGAGATTTATTAGCTAATTTATTGCCCAAAATATAGATATAACCTCTTAAAATTGTGTCTGGGTGTCACACCCGTCACAATGGAAAGGCCCCATGGTCGCAAAGAATTCTAGGTACTGTTACGCTAACAGGATGCAAATCTTGCCAATAGCTTTTTTTCAACTCGCCAGTTAGCATTTTTTTTTTTCTTTGAGTGGTAATATTTGGCCAGATATGCACCGCAGGTTTGGCTTGATTTTTATTTTTTTACGAAAATTTGTCGAAAACCTCGTTTTCAAATACCAGTTACATATGCATTTTTGGTATTCCTTAGATATCCTGATGACCAAAAATCTATCGCCAAACTATAAGATTAAATGCCAATAATGGTTGATCGTAAATGTCACATTCACTTGACTTTAAGCAAGTTACACGTGTTTACGTCATCAAGTGATTTTTATTTTGACGTTTTATTCATATATTCATTAATGTTATACTAATTTATTTGTTCTTTTGTTATTTAAAATAAAAATTATGTCAATTTGTATAATTTGGCGAGTGTTTTGGCGATTTATATAATTTGGCGAAATTGGTCGACGGAATAACTAAGTAGTACTTACTGTATTTCTTAATTATTTTCTAAAGGAAATATCAAAAAATAATTAATAATCATAGAACAAAATAATTTATATAATTTGTAAAAAGAAATAAAAGTAAATAAACATTTGTTATCAAATAAACAACAATAGCTGGGTTACCATGTCAATCTTTTCTGAAATATAAAAAAAATATATCTGTTTGATTAAAATTTGAGTTGCCATCATTAGAAAAATGTATATAAAATTAGAAAAAAATTAATATTTTGAAAACTAATTCGAATTTAAAAATTCTAATACCAGTTTTGAAATCTGCGGATCAATATTGATTTTTGGTGTTAATTTCATCACAAAGTATTCCATATTTTAGGAGAAATCGCCGTGAAACATAATCAGTTGTTTAATCAGTCGATTCATACTTCCGTTTCATAAATTCGTTTTATTAGGATTTTATATATATAGGGTAGATATAGATAACACTGGCGCCCGGCTAACCGAAAAGTATCAGAATGTGTTTACCAGGTACCATATAAGTTTTATAATTTTTTGGTTAGCCGGGCACCAGTGTTATATATACATACCATATATGTATATATAATGTACACACACACACACATATACCTATATATATATAAATAAATAAATATATATACATGTGTATATTTTATATATACACAATAAGGCCATTCCATGAAAAAAGGACAAAATGTCCTGCATGTGACACTTACATAAACACCTATATCTATAAACTTATAAGTTGTTAAAATATAAACTATACATTAAAAATTTCCTTTTCCATCTGCTGCCTGTCGCGTGAGAGCTCCTTGCCCCAGCGCGTGACGTCTAAGTCATTGTTTTTTCTCCCGCTCTCTGTCGCGAAGGGCAGTCTGTGCCCCCAATGGGCAGAACTTTTTATGTAAATTCTAATGCCGCTCATTGTCGCGATTTTGGTGGCTTCAGCTCTGGCTGAAAACTTTTTTTTTAAGACCTTAATAAAGGCAACCGGGAGGGACACTGTTCTCTACAGACTTGGTTTCCTCGTCTGAGCAGTCCCTCTTAGGCAATCAAACTATACATTAAACATAACAAAAAGCCCTGTATTTTCATCAGCATAGTTGTTTTAATTTGAGGATACAATAGAATTGTTAAAACAGAAAAATCTGTAACAGCTGTTGAATAACTGTAGTAAGTTGTTAGTACAACTGTAGAAAACCTGTCTCACACGTGATATGGAATGACCCTTTATTAGGTGTAAAAAATTTCAAATTTTTACCCTACACCAAAGTAATCAGCCCGTTTTTAATAGGCTTAAAAATCTCCTCATTTTAAACTCTAGATCTGTGTAATCTGCCCATTTTCAGGAACTAAGCAATATGTCCGTTTTCAGGGCCATTTCATAAAAAACAGAAAAAAGCCCTGCGAAAGTCATTTACATAAATTCCTATATTTATTAACTTCTAAGTTGCTAGAATATAAACTATGCATTAAAAATAACAAAAGCCCCTAGATTTTCATATCAGGATAGTTTTTTTTTTATTTGAGGATATAATAGCATTATTAAAAAGGAAGTAATATTTAGAAAAGCTGTCCCACACATGACATGGAATGGGCCAATACATATATAGCTATATATGTATGTATATATATGTTATATATATGACACTGGTGCCCGGCTTAACTGAAAAGTACCAATTTTTCTAGTGATTTGTTTCTCTTTATAGCCATACTCTAACTTTAATTAAAGATAATTAGACTACTGATTCCTAACATAGAATAAACATTTTCACTTTCTAAAGTCAGGGTTCTGCCCAGACTTTTCACACTGTGTCTTGTTTTAGTAAAATTAATTGTGAGTAACTTTTTATATTAGTGAAAAATCTAGTCATAATTTTGTGAATTCGAAATAATCATTATATTCAGCTTTTTGTTTGTATATTTTGAAGAAGATATATACATATATTTTCATTATGTATGTAAAAATGACAGGTCAGATTTTATTTTTAAAAAATTAAATTTGTAAAAAGTTCACTTTGGAAGTGGAAAAGATTTGTGAAGGGTCTATTTTTAAGTCAAATAATTTTGTGAAGGGTCCTGTGTGAAGGAGAAAAGTTTTGTGAATGGTTGTGAAGGGTTCTTTAAGAGAGCCAATTTCTTTCTAAACAGATTCCTGAAAGTTATCTTGATTTTCTTTTAGCATCAGAGATGATGTAATCTTTCACTCTGCAATTTTTAAAAATGTATGTGTGCGAATATTTGATGCACATTTTAAAAATTATATACAGTAGAATGCCAAAAATCTGCTGACCTAAAATCTACCACCACCTACTAATATAAATATTACAAAACCAAAAAAAAACCTTTTTCCCTTTGCTTCAAGCTGTTGAAATCCAAAGAAAAGGGAAAATGTACCTAATTTTATACAAATAAAAATATTTTATTTTTTAATGAACTAAATTTCTTGAAAATAATGCCTACCTAATGCCTACTAATTGCTTTCATATATTAGATGTGACATCACAACATGTTAAACACTCGTCTTGTCATACTTTGTTGAATCTTCATCTTAAAATTCGGCATAATTACCTCACTCCCAGCCTTCCTTAATGAAATTGAAATTTTTTGTTTATTTATTTTTTAAGGGAGAGAAGTAATTACAGATTTAATGGATATCATGCGGTCCCATGAGAGTTTAAGGTATATGTCTACATTAAAATGGCTGTTTTGGTAAAAATTTGATTTTTAAAAAATTTTATTAAAAAGAGCAACTTTTTGCGATTCCAAGTCTCTTTTAATTTTATTTCTAAGATTACTGGAAAAGGAGTTATGGTCAATTTAATAAACAACAAGTAATGGGTCAAATACCAGAAGTGAGCAGGAAGACCAGGATAAATAAGTATAAACAATGTTTCTGTGCTTGATTTTCTTCAGTTTCCTTTTTTAACATAAAAACTCTAATAACTTTAATTGACACTTCTTGATTAATTTTATAGATAAGAAATGTTATGCGATTTCTAGAAAATAAGTTTTCTGTTATTTCCATGTATGATAAACTTCTTTGCAGTTTTAAATATATTTCAGTAAAATTTTATCAGAATGCTTTCCACATTACTCACAATCACAATGTTTTGAACTAGAATTTAAGCTCTATGTGATAATGTAATTATTTTATGCATACTTGAATATAAAAAATGGTAATTTTTAATAAAAAATAGTACAGGAAATTAGTGTGCATTTTCAATTTGGTTCGTAACATAAATTTCATATTTAATAGATTTTTTTTATTATTAAAGAGCAAAATAACAGTTACCACTACCCATAGAATGACTAAGTGAAAAAAAAATGCAGGGATCACTCTAGAACATAAAAAAGGGCAGGGTGCATATTACAAAAAAGGACAATTTTTTTTTGTAAAGGGCACATTATTTAAAAAAAGGGCATTTTTGTAGTAACTGCATACTGTTTAGAAAACACATTAATATTACTTTTATATAATCTCAGAAATAATACACTTTCATATCACGGAAGAAACGCAAATTTCGCTAAAGGATCGCGGAAAAAACACAAATTTCGTCAAAGAATCGCGAAAAAACGCGAATTTCATTCAAGGATCACGGAAAAAATGCGAATTTTGTCAAAGTATCAAGGCATAAAACCAAAAATTTCGTCAAAGGATCGTGAACAAAAACGCAAATTTCGCCAAAAGATCGCGAAAAAAATTCAAATTTCGTCAAAGGATCGCGAATAAAAACGCCAAATTTTGTCAAAAGATCGCGAAAAAACCTCCCACAAATTTCATAAAAAAAAATCGCGATAAAAAACGCAAATTTCGTCATAGGATCATGAAAAAAAAAGCAAATTTACTCAAAGGATTGCAGAGAAAATGCAAAGTTTGTTATTGGATCACGGAAAAAACGCAGATCTCGTCAAAGGGCCTCGAAAAAAACGCAAAACTCGTCAAAGGGCCGCGGAAAAAACGCATAGTTAATGTCGCGAGGGGATCCCCCCCCCCCCCCCATTCTGCTGTAACCTTTCAGAAAATTTTCTGTGAATTTCAGTTTTTTTTTTTTTTTTTACTCATAATCACCCCTGATCTGTACATAAGTTCAAACTATATACTTATCGCAGAAATTGTGAAAAATACAGCATAACAGCGCCACCTGTTCGGTCATTTACACCAAAACTTAATTAGCATCTATTTGTGTCAACGTCTAACAGAATATGAAGTTTGAGGAAATTCCTTTAATTAGTTCTTCAGATATAGTTATCGCGGAAATCGTGAAAAATGCAGCATAGCAGCGCCGCCTGTTGAACGATTTACACTGAAAACTAATCAGCACCCATTTATATCAAGGTCTAACTGAATTTAAAGTTTTATTAAAATCCGTGCAATAGTTCTTGAGATAGAGCACCCATAAAATTTTTGTCACGTGCGGACAGACCGGCAGACTGTTTTCTAAAAACAGTCAAATCGTGTTCAGGACGTTCTAAAACGTATAAATCTGTCGAAAACCGGAAGTCGAAAATTTTCACGAATCCAATAATGTCTTCTTGTAAAGATAGAAGAAAGGAAGGAAGGGGGGGGGGAATTTCGTCTTATCGTTTGCATTTTCCATTCTTTATTAAAGGGGCATTTTGTCACAATTTGAAAAACAATTATCAGACTGATATGGCCAAAGAAATCCAGATCCGGACCATATCAGCAGAAAAAAGATTAATGGCCGGCCCGAATCTAATAATAAAAAAATCGGCCGTGTGTGACGATAATAATATGTGATCGTTTAAGTGGTTTAGAACAAATTGCGAAGGTCTTTTAATAAGTTACTATTGATCGTTAAAGAAATAATAAAACTGGAAACGTCTTACTTGAAATGTAGACAATGAAGAGGCAATTTGATGAAAACAAATAATATTCTTTATTTCGGTCGTTAGTAGCAGTAGAAGGTTAAGAAAATACTTGCTTCTGGTCACCATTTTAAAATAGAAGAACTAATCCTTTAAGAAGAAAAAATAGCAGCCAACACGGAATAAATCCATGGGATTCCTTTTAACGAGAGCAGCACAACTTTAAAGGATTAAAGTTTGAAAGAAAGAGACATCCACTTAAATAAAATATCAAACTCATTCGGCCAAAAAAAAGCGGCACGACATTCGAACGGCCGGCGGGCCGCGCTCCGCTAAAACTACGTTAAAAGACTACATCTTTTTCAGACAACATCAAACCAAATTCTGAATTGAAAATTAACGAGTTTTAGTTTTTAAATGATGAATACGGGGTTCACAAAGTAATTAAAAGGCAGAATTTAAATTGATTAGCTAAATTAACATTTACGGGAAATTAATGAAAATCGAATTACAAGCTGCAGAATTAAAAAAAGTTTCACTGATTGGAAAACAAAACAAAACGATTCTCCTGTCAGCGATCGGCGTCAAAAGAGGGCGGAGCATAATTTCAATGACGTCATCATAATGCAAGCTGTCTCCATCGATACGAGAGCTCCAAGATATGTTCCTAAAATACGGAGTGCGCATGCGCAAGCTGCCGATCCGCTCCCAACGCAGATATGAATATCGGCGGTGAAAAATGAACTTGCTTTACGGTGAGAGATAAACGCGTCAACATCGCGGCGTAAAGATTGGGTTTAAATAGACATCGATGCAAAAAAATAGCTGAAAGGAAATAAAAATAAACCAAATTTAAATACTGTGAGAAGTATTCTCACATTACCTCCCTTCACCGAGAAAATTTTGTAAGACCAGGAGATGTAAAAGGCAAAATTGATCAAAAACCTTTTACAGAAAATGGGATGACAAAATTTTGAACTGCCAAAGCGAAAAAAATCATTAAAGTCGAACAATAAAATTTAAAGTTAAGATGCTGGAAAAAAAAAATGGTGATTTAACAGTTGAAAAAAAAAATTGGTGATTTAACTGTTGAAAAAAAATTGGTGCTGGAAAAAAAAATTGGTGACCAAAAGTGAGAGAGAGAAAAAGAATATACATTGCATAAAGTACATTCATAATCCAAAAGTATACAATACATCAAGTATACAATAAAAATGCCAAAAATACAGTAACATTGGCAAAACCTTCTATTTGATCTCATAAAATTATCATCCTAAAAATGTTAACATATTCTGGGTTAACAAAATTGAGATCATTGACTAGTCATAACAAATTTTGCTATATTGGTACCAAATAAAAACAGAATTAACTTCTGATAAAAGTTGCAAATACAAAAGCAACAAAAAAGTCAAGAAAAAATATTTTGTAATTTGACTTTTACAACATGCCTAGGACTTTTTAATTTTAGAATTATATCTAAAAAAGAAAGAGTTTTCTTTATTACTCTTAACATGAAAGGAAATGAAATGGCCATATATAAATAAACTTTCATAAAACTTAATGATATCATTTTAGTGTATCAAACTTTATAATTTCATTCAAAATAAAACAGACAACCAATTGTATGTGATACCAATTGTGTAACTGAGTCGTGCACTACTCAATCACCCAAACAAGGTATCCCATAAAAACAAGTTGCTATTTCAATGAAAAGACATGTCATAATTAAGTGTCATAAATCCCATCTTAGACACAATTTCTTTAAACTTTATACTTTACTCTAAATAAAAATTTCAATATATTAGTCATAAGAATTCTTAATATATATATATGAGACTCAAAAGATTAGGTAAATATACATATACCATGGTTTTTCTTTAAAATGTGAGAGACTGGTTGGTGATCACCAAAAAAAAATTTAAGTACTTCCATATAGAATGAAAGAAAAAATTTGACAAAATCATGAGTTTATAAAACTAAAATACCATGTACCAGGAATATAATTTTAAAATAACCATTTAAAATATAATATAGAAATAAAATTATTACAATTCAATGTTAAGCTCACAATGATGATAATGACGAAGATGAAATCATCAGCAACACTGTAAACAAACACAAAATTAGATATATATATATGTAAATATTGAAGTCCACAACCACACCGATGACCATCATGCCCTAGCCACCAGCATATCTATGAACAAAAATAAACACATATATGAACTCCTACGTAAAATTTTAGGTGGCTTGGATCTCCTAACAAGGCTCCTAACATCTTAAGTAAAAGAAAATTTTAATTATAAACACTGTGTAACTGCAGGTGTGTAAGGGCAATGTTTTTGGAATCAAAATGATGTTCATTGAGTCCAGAGCCATATGGAACAAGGCTATTTGAGATAAATAGATGTCACTGAATGTTTAGTAACACAACATGAGGTGGTACACTGGTATAGTGCTGTCGAAAAAAAAAACTGGAACATTCACTTAATCATCAAAATTAGATGATTTTTGCATGATGACATTAGAACATTTTAACATGACGAGAGACTTTGTAGAAAGTGAGAATGCATTGCATTCTCTTTGAAGCACTTAACTGACGACATCGTACTCATTACTGCAGAGCAATCATACTTCTGCGACACATACATGAATCACTTTTGCAGAGTTAACAAGGACGAGAAGTCGATGGTGCACTTATGATGAAATGTAGTATGATAGGACATAATCAGGAGTTGAGGTCAAGAAGCACTTTTTTTTGTAAAAAAAAAATTTTACTAGATGATTTATAGAAAAAAATTCTATATATATATAAATGCGCTGGTAAAAATTTCCATCTAGAGTTGTGCTTTTGTGTAATCTTCTTGTATTATTTGTAGGTATGAAGAGAAGACATTAATAAGTTTCACTTTCTTTATAAAACATTGAAAACTTCAAAATGAAGATCATTTTTACTATTCAATTCTTCATAAAACAAAAAATCTTCAATGAACGAATCCTTTTTTTTTATATACTAAAGTAATGAGGCAAATGGCAAAATAAAAACTTAGAGGCTTTGGGTATGAAATAAAATTAAAGTAAAAGGCACTATGCACATAATAAATAAATAAATATGGGAACTTTTCAAAATAACTTGATCTTGCATAAACACTGTAACAAATATTCACAAACTTCTTATATTAATTGAGAATTTACACTTGATTATCAATGAGCAAAAATTTTGCAATGTGAGGATGAATTGCTACACACAAGCAAAAATTAACTCTGAATACTTTTAATTGCACGTGCTAGAATATTTGGAGAAAATGCAGCATAAAATTATGTTATTGAAAGTAAAACACATCAGTAATTTTCAGGTAATATAAATTTAAACTTCCTTGTTTTGAGAAGACTTAGAATAAAGATATGGTGTGAGTAACTGAGTTCTAGCAGCAGACAAGTCAACAATTTCACTTGATGAGGATATTTGCTCTCACATGAGAAACGTTAACTGGCACATTATTATAATCAGTAATGAAAGCTATTTATTTATTTTTAAGAGAACAAAGTAGTAAACAATATTTGTAGCTTCACAAACCGAAGAACTCTAATGAAGTGGTTTCATAAATGGATATTTGCCTATAAATGAACAACATCTTCACCAGGTATCTTATGGCTGAATACGAAGCACACAAAAAATTAAACTATTGTAGATGTAGGAAACTTTTGAAGAAGTAGGTAGGTAATTTTATAATTTTTAGCTTCCATGATAACATGTGCAACAACAGAGAAGAGACCAGAAGAAATGGATGTCACACAAAACCACTGACCACCTTCATCAGGTAAGCAACAAATGAATGGAAGAAAAGTCTGAAGAATGTCATTACAGGTAATTAAAAAATTTTCTAGCAGCATATACAGGAACAGTCATCATCAAATATGGCAAAAAGCACATCACTATTGATAGTTAATATATATAAAAGTAATCTTCACTATTGGCAAGGAAAAAAAAATTTTCTTATGGTGAATGGAATTTTTAAGTAGAACTGTTACAGGATTGAAGAAGCCCCATTTCATTTTAAATGAAAAAAAATAATGTTGCTCTTATTATTTTTATAAAGCAACATGAGAATGAGGTATGATGATGTCGATGTGGATATGTCATGCATAGACTTATAAATTTGTGAAAAGAATTGAATTTGCCAAAGAGAATTGAAGCAATGAAAATTTTGAACATTTTCAATTTGTTATCTGAGAGTTCTATAACAACATCAACAGGTAAATTTAAAAACAGGAACAGTTATTTAAATATTAGAGATGAAATCAGACTAGTCCACAAGACAACATGCTAACTACACATACAGCATATTTCACAAATCATCTAAGGAGCAAGTCTAAGAACTTTTCAAAGAGGATAACTGTTTATAAATTTTCATATTATATTTTTGTTATTCAGAGAAGCAGGCAATACCTCAAAATAATCATACAGGATAATTGCTACTATAAATTACTTGAAGAATACCAAACTTCAGTTGGAGAAAATAGGCATAATTGATGAGATGACAACAACTTTAAGTGAAGAACAAAATTTCTCAGCAACAAGAATAAAAAATAATACTTCAATAAAATTTCAATCATTTTTTAAAAATATATATATATTGAAATTCAAATTTATAATTCATTTAAAGTGCCATTAATAAGTAGAAAATTAAAAAAAATAACCCAAAAGCCATGCCTCCTAAAATATCACATTATGTTCTTGAGAACAATTTTTGCCAATCTTCAAATTCATTGAAATTATTTGAGAACATAAATTCATTTATACAAATATTTCAATTTCAATAACTATTCTTCAAAATTATTTTCAATTCCAAAATTTTCAACCAATTAAAAAAAAAATATGTAACTGCCTCAGAATTCTATTCATAAAAACAGAATATTTCTATTATTTGCAACAACATAAAATTTATTTTCAATATTGTAATTATATAAATTCATTTCTTGATTAGAATAATAATATATTCTACAAAATATAGTAAAATTTAAATATGAATTCTTTAGAATATTGTAAGAAAAAATTGTAACTACGTAACGAAAAAAATGGCATAACTCAAGAATTTTTCAGAATGAGAACATCAAATATTTTACAATATTTTCATAAATTATATCCAATAAACCTTGAATTAAATTAACCATTTTCTTTTGAACTACTGAGAACAATTACTCAAAAAAAAATTTTACTTGACTTTCTTGAATAACGATCTTAATTTTCTTCAAAAATTAGAACAAGTTTCATGAAAATGTAGCTTCCATTAAAATATTTCAACCAAAAATCTCATAATTCTTAAAAAAAGAACAAAAAGTTCTAAAAATTTATCTTCAAGAATCATTATTTTCAAAATTGCAATAATCCCAAAGCAACATCGTTGCAATTCGAAAGGTACTACGGCGCCAAATTGTGACGATAATAATATGTGATCGTTTAAGTGGTTTAGAACAAATTGCGAAGGTCTTTTAATAAATTACTATTGATCGTTAAAGAAATAATAAAACTGGAAACGTCTTACTTGAAATGTAGACAATGAAGAGGCAATTTGATGAAAACAAATAATATTCTTTATTTCGGTCGTTAGTAGCAGTAGAAGGTTAAGAAAATACTTGCTTCTGGTCACCATTTTAAAATAGAAGAACTAATCCTTTAAGAAGAAAAAATAGCAGCCAACACGGAATAAATCCATGGGATTCCTTTTAACGAGAGCAGCACAACTTTAAAGGATTAAAGTTTGAAAGAAAGAGACATCCACTTAAATAAAATATCAAACTCATTCGGCCAAAAAAAAGCGGCACGACATTCGAACGGCCGGCGGGCCGCGCTCCGCTAAAACTACGTTAAAAGACTACATCTTTTTCAGACAACATCAAACCAAATTCTGAATTGAAAATTAACGAGTTTTAGTTTTTAAATGATGAATACGGGGTTCACAAAGTAATTAAAAGGCAGAATTTAAATTGATTAGCTAAATTAACATTTACGGGAAATTAATGAAAATCGAATTACAAGCTGCAGAATTAAAAAAAGTTTCACTGATTGGAAAACAAAACAAAACGATTCTCCTGTCAGCGATCGGCGTCAAAAGAGGGCGGAGCATAATTTCAATGACGTCATCATAATGCAAGCTGTCTCCATCGATACGAGAGCTCCAAGATATGTTCCTAAAATACGGAGTGCGCATGCGCAAGCTGCCGATCCGCTCCCAACGCAGATATGAATATCGGCGGTGAAAAATGAACTTGCTTTACGGTGAGAGATAAACGCGTCAACATCGCGGCGTAAAGATTGGGTTTAAATAGACATCGATGCAAAAAAATAGCTGAAAGGAAATAAAAATAAACCAAATTTAAATACTGTGAGAAGTATTCTCACACCGTGGATCGTGCCAGGCCGAGCCAATGGGCCTATAAGAAAATTAAGTATTTTCTGAAAGATCTTTTGTCTGTATTAAAACATCGAAACGCCATTTGATTACATAGTTTCTGAATAAGGGCACCTGTTATTTTTTTTGCGTTTCTGAAAAAAATGAATTCAGATAGGTGTCAGAAAGTGGATCTTTTAGATTTCAGCGTTAATAAATTATGGAGAAATATTTTCAGAAATGTTTTTATTATATAGCTTAAAAAGTTATGATGTTTTTAAAGCTACTTTTTTCTTTTATTCTAAATTATTATATTGTGTATTTTTTGTCATAATAACACATAACCTAAAACGTACTGTAAAATTTTCCCATAAATATGTGTGCGGTATTCCTTAAAATAATCTTAATTGCGTATCTAAAAGAAAATTGGAATTTTTTTGCAGAAATTGAATCGGGCTGGAAAGGGCCCGATTTAATTGACTTTGCACGGGCCGGGTCGGTCCTGTTTTCACTGATTTCTTTATAGGCTGGGACGGACCGAATCGAAGTTTTTTCTTTCACACTGTGCCGAAGCATAAAAATATGGTCCGCACAGACCTCTACTTCCAATGCATAGTTAATTTTGTTTTTTCTTTCTTCTGATAGTAAATTCTAACTCAACTATCGTTTATTTTTATCTGACTTTGCAGATTCGGATTACGTGATATACCACGTTCAAGAAAAATGTTTGTTTATTGATGCGTATTATGAATAATCTTTGGGTACTTGAGAATGAGAATGTAGTTTAGGTATTTCATTCTGTCATGATTTAATTTATGAGCATCTAAAAGTAGTTTAACAGTTGAGCAGTATATTTTAAGAGTTTTGTTTTTGGTTGTATTATATGTGAAAGATAGGACGATAGGAGGGTAAAAATGGAAATAAATAAATGGGTGGAAAACATTTATTTTGTAAAAATCCTGTACTTGGATAAAATATATATAGAGAACGCCGATTTTTTTTTTTTTTTTTTTTTTGAAAGTAGGCTATTTTTGCGCTCTGCCCAGAGATTTGGGAACCAAACTACCTTCTGATGCAGCTTTTTTGTCTCATGTAAATTTCCTAGTTAACATTTTTGCCGTGAATTCCGCCCTCTCGTCTACCCTGCGCCTAAAAGAATTTATTTATTAGGGATGCGGAATATTGATTCCGCATCCCTAATAAATAAATTCCTTTTATCAATAATTTTAATTTGTAGATTTCGCCTAATTCATGATTAAAAATCGCATTTATAGTTTGCAAGATATCGAGTAGAGAAGGAAGGGCGGCCGTAAGACTTTAAAGACGCTACTTCCCTCACGCAAAAGCACCCGCTCGCTAATGTTAATCCTATGGGTGAAATTTTTGAAATACCTAGTTTGCATTTCAATACATTTTAAATGATTTTTTTGCGTTAAATAGCTAATGTCGATCTCCACAAAGGCCGCTTTTTATTTTACGATTTTGTTTGCTTTTTTCTTTTTTTAAATGAAGATATTTGAGACTTAAGAGAAAGATTTTATCTATTGAAAAAGATGACCGAGTGGAAGTTTAATTTGTGTTGGGATAATAAATTAATCATGAAAAGACTTCCTTTCGGACGGAATTTAGATCTCTTGTAATTAGTTAAGGGGGGGGGGGGGGACTGCTCGGGCACTAAAAACTATAAGAAGGAAAATACACAAAATTCTTGATTAAAATTTAAGTTTCTTTACAATATATCGACCGTAGGGTGCCGAAAAAAAAAAGAAACGTAGATATTAAAGCCGTCCTTCTTTATAAGAACATTTATAATTTACGTAATTTTACCGTATGAAAAGCATTAAAAATAATGGAAGTACCTTCTCGATCTTTTCCGTGAAATAATCCGTTACTTTAGCACATCTCTTTGTGTATTTAGGCTAATATCAGACGAACGTCTTCTTGCACGCTTTTTTGCTTACGTATTACGTAAGCAAAAAAGCGTTCAAAAAGATGTTCGTCTGACATTAGCCTTTAATATATTCACGTTAATTTTCCCTTTTCCTATGATTTTTGAATGACATTTTTAAAACTTAAGGTAACTTCTTCCTGTTTTTAGAAAAACGGGTTGATTTGACTACAGAATAAAAGTAAAAATTCTTTTTCTCGATTTTTTTTATAGGCTTCCTGTAAGCTATCATGTGGTCAAAGATCAGAACAAACGTTCATAATACTATTTCACCAGAGCTGGTGAGATGAATCAATGACAAAGAATTTTTTGCTTCAGTTACCCCTTTAAGTTTTGTTCAATGGAGGTCTAGTGACATACCACAGAGAAGAGAACAAAGAGAGTGGGAGGAAAAGGGGAGAATTACTCCAGACTTATCAATCTAAAAAGGAACGATAGTGGGGAAATTTTGAAAGTACAATACAAAGAAGGCAAGATTGTACCCTAGAAAAAAAGGATTCAGTGGCTTGAGAGCCAAAATCGTTCAATCATGAGTGTGAGTTTTTAGGAGTAATTAGGAATGAATAATGATATGTACTGAAAACTACGGAAGTGTGAAACGCGAAAAAACAGACCGTTAAATACTCCATTTTCGGGCGAGCATTTGAGGATTTTCACCCCTCGAAACACAAGTCATCCTCTATCTTGAAAAACTCATTAAGATTTCTGCTTCGGTGCAATGAAAAATAAATTGACATACGTTCCCTGACTATGGTACGATTCCACAGCGAATACCTTTCTTATCTTGTTTTAAAGATTGTTTAGTCAGTTCAAGGGATAAATACATGAGTCTTTTTCAGTGTATCATCGTGTTGCATTCACAGATGTGTAGAATAATAGTAAGCAATGAAACACGATTATTTTTCTGTAAAATTAATATTTAGTAAACAATATATTAGCTATTTTAAGATAGATGAAAGAGAATTTCTAAATAGTATTATTTCTCTATTATTGGAGAGCTGAATCAAAATAATTAAAAGCATAAAAAATTAAACAATACTAAAACAAGTAAACGATATTTTAGCCATCTTAAGATAGATGAAAGAGAATTTCTAAATAGGATTATTTCTCTTATTATTGGAGATCTGAATCAAAATAATTTTAAAAAGTATAAAAATTGCAACAATACTTAAAACAAGTAAACAATATATTAGCCCTCTTAAGATAGATGAAAGAGAATTTCTGAATAGTATTATTTCTCTTATTATTGGGGAGCTGAATCAAAGTAATTTTAAAAAGCACAAAAATGACAACAATACTAAAGCTTTTTTTTTGTTGTTGTTGTTAATGATAATTATGAGTTACGATGAATTTAATTTAGTGTTTCAGCATTTATAGAAGTACTTTTTAAAACTAATTTTTATATCTATTATACAAAAATCTGCCCGTGTTTCCGAATTCCTACATAGTATATGAAAGGCAACACGGTGAAATTAACATCTGTTATTCAGATGAATCCGGGGATGTCTTAATGAATCCCAGAACTTTAAATTTTTAATTAGTGTCCGATATATTAATTTTATTTTGCAATTGTAATTTTTAACTGAAATTCTGAAAAATACAACTAAAATACCTTAAATTCTACGGAGGAAAAGGGAAAGAAATGTAAATACTATCCGAAATTCTGAATAAATATCATTTTTGTTTTGTATAAATATGTCGATTTTACGGTTTTTAGTTTACGCTTTCCGAAAAAAATGTAATGCCAGCATGATGTGATTTAATTCTACATTAACAAAAAATTTTATCAAAAAGCGGATACATTTTCATATTATTAATCCGTATGAAATAATATTTTCCGAATTTGTTTAAAATGTAAGTAAATGTAGAACTGTGAATATCATGACATGTAAATAACTTGAAATTTTAAGCGGTAAACGGAAAAAAGGTGACAGGAAAAAACGGGACCGGAAAAAACGTGACAGAAAAAAGAAGAGCGGAAAAAACGGGACAAGGAAAAAACGGGACCGGAAAAAACGGGACACGGAAAAAACGGGACCGGAAAAAACGTGACAAGGAAGTGTTAAATATTGAACTTGTCGATAAATAAATGTTAAAAACTAATCTAATGTTTTTCCACTGTCAGTTTCTTACAGCGTAGGGGGGGGGGGGGGGCACAGTTAATGGGTGAGTTAAACAATTCTAAGATTTGGTCCAAGAAAACAAAATTTTAACATTTCATTGAGAGAAGTTTAACATGACTTCTACAAGGGACAAGCTGGTGCTTTCTAACGGGGGGGGGGGGGGGGGATTAAGGAAATACAATTTATAGATTCTTTCAACTTCACATTCACGAACGCCAATACAAATATTTTTTGTCGATTTCTACGAATGCTAATATTGAAAAATGTTGTGAATGTTCGCATACGAGAATGCTCGTTTACATAACAACTTGTTTTTCGACTTACGCATGTATAATATCATATAAAATTTATTTTATTTTTTTTAATTTTAAAGAAGTTAGTTATAATAGATTCGATTGGAAAGTTTTATTTTTATTATTTTTATTTTATTTAACGCTATTTGAAATTTTTGTTTATTAACATAAAATTATATTAATAATAATAATAATAATATTTTTTAGACTTTCTGAATCACTTATCAATTTATAATTTTTTATGTCCCGATCAGTGGCATTAGTATTTTCAGATATTAGCAGAACAAATAAAGAAAAAATAATAATAAATAAATATCTTTGTTAAGATATGCCTAAAATTAGAAATTAGCATAGTTTGTTACTTTTCTTTTCTTTTCTTTTCTTTTTTTCTTTTTTTTTTTTTTGCTATATTAAGCAATTGATTGAAGTCAAATTTTTTTAAATTTTTGGTTTCATCATGGAATTTCCAGATGTATTATTCTAAACATTTAAACTAAACAACATAAATTAAAATAAACATTTCTATAAGATACTGGAATCACGGAAAAAAAGCGCACGTAGGAAAAAACAAATCGGATAAAAGACCACGGGAAAGTATTCTATTTATTAAGTTGTATACATAACAGAAAATATAATATGAAGTTTGTTTTTTAAGGAATTTAATGTATATTTTAAAAACACAGTAAACCTTTATATATTTTTTAACGACATGAAGGCCATATTTAAATAAACAATTAAAACTAAAGTGCAGTTTTTCCACTGTCAGCTTTTTACAGCGTAGGAGATGAGGGGGGGGGGGGAGGTACTGAGTTAATGGGTGAGTTAGACAATTCTAAGATTTGGTTCAAGGAAACACATTTTGACATTTCATTAAGAAGTTTAGTACGACTTCTACAACGGACAAGTTAGTGCTTTCTACGGAGGGGGGGGGGGGGGTATTAAGGAAATACAATTTATTGATTCTTTCAATTCGCTATTGATAGCTTATATATAAGCAAAGATGTTTTATATATTTATAAAACTTTAATCAATAATGATTTTTGGGTACAGTGGAGGACGGCGGGGGAGGGGAAAATTACGTACACAGCTTATAAAGGGAATAAAATAAAGAGGAAGAGAGGAGGCATTTTCTTTAGAGGAATTTTTTCATTATATTGCTTTTTAGCTCGCAGGCTATCAAAGCCCAAGGGTTAATGAGCACGCAGGTTCTGTATGTATGTATTTATGCGCTTACGTCTTATGTACGTAACGCGATAACTCTTGACAGAAACATCCGATTTGCTTCATTTTTTTTCCAGGTTCATTCTGATAAGGCGATTCCCTAATTAGTTTTGGGGGTTATTGGTTAACAGTAAAGGGGGACTAGTCCCCCCACCTTAATTTAGATAAATGGGTTTTTCATGCAGAATTATTCGATTTGCTTCAAATTTGGTATACCGATTTATTATATTAAGGAGCTTCCATGATTAGTTTTGGAGGATCATTAGTTAAATATAAAGGGGGGAAAGGGGGCTAAACCCCCCTTAATTTAGATAAATGGGTGTTTCATGCAGAGTTATTCGATTTGCACCAAGTTTAGTACATCGGTTTGTTATGCTAAGGAGCTGCCTTGATTAAATTTGGAGGTTTATTGGTTAAGAATGAAGAGGGGGGCGGGGGCTAGTCCCCCCTTAATTTAAATAAATGGGTTTTTCATGTTGAATTTTTCGATTTGCTTCAAATTAATATATCGATTTATTCCGATATGGCGCTTCCTTCATTAGGTTTGGAGGTTCGTTGGTTAAATTTATAAAAGGGGGGAAAGTCCCCTCTTCTTAATTTAGATAAATGGATTTTCATGCAGAATTATCCAATTTATTTTATTTTTTTCTATGTTCATTCTGATAAAGAGCTTTCCTGATTAGATTTGGAGGTTCATTAGTTAAGTATAAAGCTTAATTTACCGATATGGTTTTTCATGCAGTATTATCTGATTTGCTTCAAATTTGGTATACCGGTTTACTATGTTAAGGAGCTTCCCTGATTAGATTTGGGGGTTCATTGATTAAGTATAAGGGGGGGGGCGGAGGCTAACACCCCCCCCCCCTTCATTTTTTTTTTTGAGGTGCATTATTCAACGAAAGTTATATTTTGCAAGATTATATTATACTGTTGTATTTTACAAGATTATATTATACTGTTATATTTTACAAGAAAACCCTATTGTTCCGTTTCCTCCTATGTCCCATTAGCCCCCAGTCTCCCCTATATGTATTTTCCCTCAATATTTGTTATCTGGATTTTTTGTTATACTGATAGCATGAACTACGGGTGACATGAACAAAAATTTAATTCCCCTTGAGGTTCATGTTAACGAGGTTTGACTGTATTCACTTATCTTTATGTACCTAAACATAATTTGGTAGGCAGAAAAAAAAACCGCATGGGAAAATTAAGATTTATATTTCTGATTAATTCTGTGGAAACTGATCGAGAAAAAATTCTGGAAATGTTCATACATATAGGAATAAAAAATATTTCGTAATCGTATTAGCGAACGTGGAAACGGAAAATATGAAACTTAGCAATTAAATAATACATTAACCCTTTATGTGACGGCAGTTCTTCAAAATACCATTAAAATAACTGTTTATAAAATCCATTTAATACATCGATTAGTAGTAGTACAGTTTAGAATGAGTTACAGACGCTTTACTCTATCATGTTCGAAAGCATTATTGGTTGCACAAAACAAAAGTATTTTTAAAATGATGATTTCTTTGCCTTTGCATCTTTTCAGCTTTCTTGATGTTGAAAGATTTGGGGGGGGGGGGGGGGGATTCTGTTGTAAGAACATGACATTTGTACATTTCCCAAATCTACAACAAGGTTAAAACAATGTGAGTTCTTAAATTATTGCCCCTCCAGTGGCCGAGAGGTTCTGCTCTCGAAGCTGGTAGACGGGAGGTGCTGGGTTTGAACCCAATCGCACCCGTCGGCCCGATCGTTCGGAGTTTTTGTGGTTTGCTTCGAACAATGGATTTCCATGCATAAATACGGGTTAGGTTCCATTAGAAAGACACCCAAGGAGGCCACTCCCACCTTTTGGGCCCATATCCCTCGTGTTGATAATTGGCCGTCATAAACACAACGAACCAATCTCTTAAATTATTATACATCAATCTGCAATAGTTAAGCAAAAAATAATTCAGTCTTTAAACTTGTGAGGTCTCTAGAAATGTAGCATATGGCACTTCAGGGAATATTTAAAAAGGATAAATACAGCTGAGTATTTGTTCCAATAATCCGGTTCAAAGTTATTCGTTATACGCTATCTCAAATTGTGTGAAATATCTAAAATCAACACCATTACCTATTATTTACATGAAAATATCTCATAAAACACGATGGGTGGCACGTAAAAATTTCACAGAAGAAACAACCCTTTTATTATACATTATTCGTCTGTCAGATTAATATCATTCAACAAAAACCATTCTGGAAAACTAAGGTTTATCTTCTATCACTTTCAAATATGTATATTGAAGTGAGTTGTAAAATTCCAATGTATTTTCCGTCAACATAATACCTGTCTATCATTCTTTTAAAACTACAATCTGCAAACGCCTGTTACAATCAAACAGAAAGCAAAATATTTTAAATGATTATCAATCAATAATAAGAGGAACCACTCTCTTTGTTGAAGGATTAAGTACTTAACCTGGGGGGTCCCATGCTTCGAAAGCATGATTTTTCATTAAAGTTCAAAATATGGGTACATTTTTTCTTAATAGCCATATTTATTTAGTTTGAAATATTTTAATTTTATTCAATTATATATTTTTTAGTAAGCTATAGAATTTTTTATTTATTTATTTATTTATTTTTATTTATTATTTTTTTTTATTTAGCCAGGCCTTTACGTTTAAAAATGAATCGAAAAATTTGTCAAAGTTTCGCGTTGTTGAGTAGAGAATTTGAGAACCGCCTAAATGTATATATATTTATTTTCGGTTGTCCGATTTCATGACATTTTTAACTTAATTTCGTTATTTGTTTTTTGAACCGGAAGACGAACCAAATTTAATGCCTCCCCCTTCTACCCGGCAGCCCAGGGTATACGCCCCCTAGCTTCCCTCTAGTTTAAACCCTGAGGTCATGTAAAGTTAGTTAAACAGTATTACCAAATCTAATCGTATGTAATATATTGCCCTCTCTTTAAAACGATCTAATTGTTTGAAAAGAAACAAAATATTAATAAAATTAAATAAATTATAAATAACTATTAGTTATAATATTAAAACTTATGGAATTATATTAAGAGTACCTATATATTAATACTAGTTTACCCCTGTTGTCCATACCAGCCCCGCCCATTTATCAGAATGAACATAGAAAAAATAAAATGGGTAATTCGGCATGAAAATCCATTTATCTAAATTAAGAAGAGGGGACTTTCCCCCTTTTATATTCAACCAACGAATCTCCAAACCTAATGAAGGAAGCGCCATATCGGAATAAACCGATATATCAAACTTGAAGCAAATCGAAAAATTCTGCGTGAAAAACCCATTTATTTAAATTAAGGGGGGGTACTAGCCCCCGCCCCCCTCTTCATACTTAACCAATAAACCTCCAAATTTAATCAAGACAGCTCCTTAGCATAATAAACCGGTATACTAAATTTGGTGCAAATCGAATAACTCTGCATGAAAAACCCATTATCTAAATTAAGGGGGGGGTTCTAGCCCCCTTTCCCCCGTGTATACTTAATTAATGAACCGCCAAAACTAATCATGGAAGCTCCTTAACATAATAAATCGGTATACCAATTTTGGAGCAAATCGAATAATTCTGCATGAAAAACCCATAGTAGCCCCCTTTTACTCTTAACCAACAACCCCCAAAACTAATCAGGGAGGCGCCTTATCAGAATGAACCTGGAAAAAAAATTAAAGCAAATCGGATGTTTCTGTCAAGAGTTATCGCGTTACGTACATACAGACGTAAGTGCATACATACATACACACAGAACCTGCGTGCACATTAGCCCTTGGGCTTTGATAGCCTGTGAGCTAAATAGCAGGATAATGAAAAAATTCCTCTAAAGAAAATGCCTCCTCTCTTCGTCTGTATTTTATTCCTTTTACAAGCTGTGTACGTAATTTTTTCCCTCCCCCTCCGCCTTATAAAACATCTTTGCTCATATATAAACTATCAATAGCGAATTGAAAGAATCAATAAATTGTATTTCCTTAACGCCCCCCCCCCCCCCCCCCTCCGTAGAAAGCACTAACTTGTCCGTCGTAGAAGTCATACTAAACTTCTCTTAATGAAATGTTAAAATTGTACTTTCTTGGACCAAATCTTAGAGTTGTCTAACTCGCCCATTAACTCTGCCCCCCCCCCCCCCCCTACGCTGTAAGAAACTGACAGTGGAAAAACTTTACTTTAGTTTTTAGCATTTATTTATCGACAAGTTCAATATTTAACACTTCCTTGTCACGTTTTTTCCGGTCACCTTTTTTCCTTGTCACGTTTTTTCCGGTCCCGTTTTTTCCTTGTCCCGTTTTTTCCGCTCTTGTTTTTTCTGTCACGTTTTTTCCGGTCCCGTTTTTTCCGGTCACCTTTTTTCCTAGATTCATTTTAAGCATGGATTGAACATACGTACAGACAAGTTTTTGAACAATAGTACCTAGTTTTTAATCAACAGTAGATCAGCCCCCTATAGAACATGACGATACTCATATGATCGATTTCAAAAAATATTTTTCTTCGCTCAACTATGCGCAATTGTAAAATAAAAAACATCTTCTGGTTCACTTTTAAATGTAAAAGAATGTTACTTGTAGGCACAACTATTGAACTTTTTTGTAATCGAACAGTTTTCTTCTTTTTTCCGATAAGTGACTAACATCTGGGGTTATAAGCAATTATTCTCTCAGGGTGATGATTTTTTTCTCCTTTCCTGCGCTTTCGTCTCTAGAAATTAGGTTCAAAACGCCAAATTTGACTGCATGTTTGTTTCCAAAAAAAGAAAAAAACAGTTCGATTGCATCGTTTCTGAATAAGGTCATCTGCCAATTTGATATGCTTGCGAACAAAAATGAATTTAAAACTTTGTCAGAAAATAGCCAGTTTGCATTTGAGAAAAGCCTTAAACGAGTTAGGCAAATAAACAAACATTAGTTTGACAATAATGCCAAGCTCTCGAAATTTTTATTGAAAATCATGTAGATCAATAATGCCTGCATGTCTTCATTTTACTATAATTGCTCCAAAATCACGTAACTTGCAATGTGTATTTTTCAGTTAATTTATATTGTAAATTCTTAATATGATTACATGTTTATAATAAGAATTTAATAAAATTAATATTTTATAGCTTTTCTAAATGTAGAATTGAACTACTTTAAAAACAAGAAAGATCTCATGCCATACAATGAGTCGCTACGCCCGCTAGCGCATAACTTTGAAACATGTAAAAATATTTATTTTCTTATGTAGTATGAGCAAGTGTTATGTAATGTAAATGCATTTAATTAGTGAACTTTAAATTTACAATGCTTCCAGCTCACGCGATAATCAAAACACTACTAAAAATTACATTTTTAGATTTAAAAAAATTATTATTATTATTATTGGTAGTAGTAGTAATATTTACTATTTGATGAGCTGAGCTAACACAATTACACTTCACAACAGAAAGCAAAAAGTTATATTGATTGCAATTTTCATTTGTCAACAACGTACATCAATATCTCACAAATAATATATTTGAATTTTATGATAATCGGAGAAATCTTCTAAATGTTAGACGATATATAAATCCGGAGAGAAAAATTAAGGGTGTAATAATAATGCATTAGACGAAAAATAGACAATTGAAAATGGTTTGTTTGTATAACTTATAGATTTGTCTACTGACCTCAAAATCCCGTTTTTCAAAAATCATTTTATTCATTGCCTGGTTTTCTTAACATTACAATTAATTGGAATTATTAATAAATTTTTGAAGTGAAAATTCTATATTAAAAAGAAAAAAAGAAAAAAAAATCACTTGTGTTTTTAGAAATTGCAAATGCAAATACAGTAAACTCTATGTAAGGGAAATTCTGTGTAAGACGGAAATCTGTCTAACTCGAAAAGATTTTCAAGCTCCCGCGAATCCATAGGCATAGAGTAAAAATTGTCTAAGGCGGAATATTGCCTACTTCGGAAAAATTTTTCGGTCTCGATTGATCCGCCTTAGACATAATTTATTGTATTTAAAATCAAAAGTTAAAGTTTAAATACATTTTCAAAAAACAAATGGCAACTTAAGAACTAAATATATAAGAAGTTATGACTAAATTCTATGCATATTGTCAGGGCTTTCGCTCACGCCCCTCCCTCCCCCAAACGTTTCCGAATGCTGTTACACTTAAAAAATTTACATACTTAATTGGCAAATTTGTTTAAAACTTTAATAAAAGCTATAATACACATTCAATTTCCGATAGACTTGGCAAAATTTTTAAATATATTTGAGAATATTATTAATTTTTTTACATATAAGAACTATATTGCAATTTCTAATTGTGGTAACGTGGCAAAATTATAAAAGTCCCGTTTAAACGAATATTGACGGTTCCACAAACAATATTCAATTAGGCGGGGTATTTGATTAAACGGGGAATCAAAACTGTAATATTTAATGCCTAGTAAAAAGGCAAAATAACCCTCTACGGTATATTTAATTAACAGCACAATAAATCGTTAATAGAATAACATAACATAAACTAACATAACTACAAATGCTAATATAAAGTAAATATACAATATTAATTTAATATGTCAGTACATACAATTATATGGCTTACATCACACTTAATGCAGCTCGTTTGAATTTGGTAAAAACTTTGCTACTTCTAACTTACGTTATTTATACTGCCTTAAAAAATTGTTTAAAGGGGTTTGTTTAAGTGGAATTTTAAAGGAGTAAATATAGAATTATTTTTCGAATGAATGCAAAATATCACAACTACCATCTCGAGTCTCGAAGTGACGGTACATTGCCAAGTTCACAGCAAGAAGTGAGGGTGGAAGGGGGATCGAGGTGGGGAAATCATTTGACCTGCCCATTATACACCAGCCGGCCGAAATTATTGAAGGAAGAACTGAAAATTTGTTTTCAGCGTAAAGGAACCGAAAATGACAAAAGATGGAAGGAAATTCCAGCTGAAACGTGCTTTCCGCGACTATTTTCAAACATCGGTCAAACAGTTATTATTCGATTAAACGGGGACTTTAGTAAAAGGTATTTGGTTTAAGCGGTGAAAAATAACATAGAACCAATAGGAATAAATTCGGTTCCGGAGGATTCTATTCGAATAAGCGGGGTATTCGATTATCCGTGACTTGGTTAAGTGGGGAGGACTATAATTACATTCTGGTGTCGTCACGGTAAATAAAAAATTAATTTTTATTGGCTTATAAAATCTACGTCTTTAAATATATTTACAGAAATTTAACAAGTCACGTGTCTGAGTATCTCATTAATCGAAAATTAATTTTTATTGGCTTATAAAGTACACGTCTTTAAATATTTTTACAGAAATTTAAGAAGTCACTTGTCTGACTATCTCATTTCTTTTTTCTCTGTAGAAGTATGGATTGCCATCATTTTGAAGATGTTTTCTTAAAAACACTTAAAAAAGTAAAATGTAAAAATTGAAATATTTTCAAAAACATGTAGCGCAGGCTCATCTACAAATGAATAACTTTCACTTAAGGCTGTTCTCAAATCCAAAGGGTCAACTTTCTGACATAAGTTTTAATTCATTTTTATTCGGAAACGCCTGAAACTAGAAGGTGTTGTTATTCAGAAACTATGTCATCGAACTGTTTTTTCCGTTTTCTTGTAAACACAATAGATCTTTCAGAAAGTACTGTCAAAGTTGGCGTTTTGAACCGAACTTCCGAACGAAAGAAGAAAATCCAGTCAATAAGCGGACAAAAATGCCGTGTCACGTGATTAAAATCGCTTATAACTCAATAGCTAATTTATTGATTAAAGAATGGAAAAACAGTTCGATTCCAAATCGCTTCCGCGGTCAGGCTTTCCAATTTTATATCTTTCCGTTAATAAATGAATGTGTAAATGTGTCAAAACGTTTTGCGCTTCTTGAGCAGTTGAAAACAGCCTTAATGAGATACAAAAAAAAAAAAAAAAAACAGTTAAAAATAGTCGTTCGTTACTCCAAAGTCTAAAGCGCCCTCTATCGGCATTTTTTGAACTTTATCTTTAAAATTTATTTTCAAGAAAATACTGACATAAAGAATAGTTTTAGCAAAAACCTCAAACGAATCCACCAATTTTTCCGTTTTTTCTCATCTTTTGAAATTTTGAGCCGTAATCTGTAATCGCGCCCATCTCCTTCGGAAGACGTTTGGAACCCTTAGTTTCCTATTTAATATTGTTTGTCTTAATGTGTACTATCACCTGTTATAGTTTTTCCCAAGAGTTTAGATTCACCCTGTATATGCATAACTTTTTTATGGACACGATCATTTCCATAATTCTGCATAAGCCTCTTCCAAACTGATACATAAAATCAAGGGGCAGAAAATCTCGGTCAAGTTCGTTAATGGGCAAAATCGGACCAAGGTGGTGGAAATAGGGAGGGGTTTTGGGAAAAACGAAAAAACCCCATAACTTCTTAATTATAATACGTATTGAGTCAGTTTAAAGTTATTAGTACTTTTAAAAACAAAGCCAAAAATTTAGGGATGACAAGTTTTTGATAAAATTAAAAATGGGCTAAAGGGGGCGAAAAAAATTGGGTTTTGGGAAGAAAAAAATTCATAACTTCGTCAATTCTTAAGATATCAAATCCAATTAAATGAATTATAAATCTTCTTAATATTATCTACAACTTTTATACTGACAAGTTTTTGATAGGACCAATTCTTACAGAAAAAAAAAATGGCGGAGTTGAAGAAGAAAAAAATCCATAACTTCGTCAATTCACAAGGAATTTATGGATGAAATTTATGGCGCATGGAATTTATTATATATATTCTTAATACTAGCTACAACTTTTATATAGACAAGTTTTTGAGGGGACCCATCCTTAGAGCAAAAACAAATTATAAATACATACAGGTTGAAGAAAAAAATATCGTATTAAGGATGTACTCAAATCCAAACTGCTTATTTTCTAACTCATTTTTGAATTCATTTTTGCTATCAAACGCATCCAGTTGGTAGGTTCTCTTAATCAGAAACTATATAATGTGCCATAATGGTCGATTTTTTAATAGAGGCAAAATATATTTCAAAAAATGATGTCAAAGTGGGCATTTTGAACCGAATTTCCCGAAGCGATTGGGTTGGAAATGAAAAATATGGTCCTTCTGAGAAAATAATTGTTTATAAATCAAGTTCTGATTAATTGAACAAAAAATAAAAATACAAGCCGTTGATAAATCTCTTCAAAAATCACGTCAGCAAGTGTCATATTTTTTCTTTTAAAAATGAATCTGAAAATGTGTCAGAAAATTTCGAGTTGTTGAGCATGGAAAAATATTTTTTGAATACTGCCTTAACATGATTCTGATAAAACTAGCTCTTATATAAAAATGAAATTAAAAACTCGTCAAAAGCGGCAAGATAAAATTTTTAAAGAGGGTTTATCTCTAATCATGATTTAGTTTTTGTTGGTGAAATTAGTACTTAACTTCGAAATCTAACTGCGCCTGTAGGCCGAGCCGGCAGGGATTTCTTGTTATTTTAGTTCATTTTTGTTTTTAACACTTTATCTACTGACGATGCATATAAGTATCATTAAAATAACTTGTTATAAAATTCATTTAATACATCGATTAGTTGTAATACAGTTTGGAATAAGTTATAGATACATTATTTTATCTTGTTCTAAAAGCATTATGGGTTACACAAAACAAAAATATTTTTTAAAGGATGATTTGTTTTGCCTTTGCATCTTTTCAGCTTTCTTGGCGTTGGGGTGGGGGTGTGGGGGCGGGATTTTTCAATCCGGATATATTTCTATTGTAAGAACGTTATATTTGTACATTTCCTAATTCTACAAAATACTAAGAAAAAGATTTAAAATAACAGATTTGAGTGGGGTTATAAATAGTGCAAAAAATCCTTATAAATTCAAGTTTAATTAATTCTTCTAAATCCTTCAATCCTTCTAAAATACTTCTAAAATTTACTAAATGATTATATCAATCTTCTAATGCAGTTAAAACATATCACGAAAAATGCTTTAGAAGATAAAATTTTCATGATTTCATAATTCACGTTAACTGATAAAATGCGCAATATATAAATACTGCATTTCCTGTTTTAAACTGCGAGTGAAATTTTCTCTTACAAAGTCCTTGAAAAAAATAGTAAAAATAAAGAATATTCTTTATGTTTTAATTGAAATAACATACCATTCCGAGTTACAGGAAATCGACTTGATCAAGCTGAGTACATTATATAAAAGTATAAAATATAAATTCTTATAATTTTCTATAAAAGTTTTTTTTTTTTTAAATAAAAAACAGATTTTTTATAAGGTATTTTTTTTTAAATAAAAACCTTTATTAATTCCTGTATTGAAACCTATATTATCTGTAAATATTAATACTAATTGAAGCCAAAATTAATTATTATTTTTTTTATGTCTGAACTTCCTTTCTGTAAAAGAAATTTGGTCAAAATGAAACAATTCTACAGCAGAGTGATGGGATTTTGTTCACATGCTAGTGGGAGCTAGTAGTTCCTTACATTTTTCGAAATATGCTATTAAAATACGTTTATATATATATTTTTAATGCTATTCAATACTTAAGAGCTCAAATACTATTACCAACAATGTCTACAAACTTCATGCACATATAAAAATGACTTTGTTAATGTGGGAAGAAGTTTCACACTATTCAGCAGTATTATTATTATTATTATTTTCAAAAACAGCCTTAAATAAATTTGATTCAAAATATTGCAGAATAATAATTCAGTATATGAAATAGTTTCCTACCACTTTTTCATTTTTAAATTCTACATAAAAATCCTTTTTAGTTTAAGTTTGAAATAACTGCAAATAATTACGCTATATAATTTAAAGTATTTTTCTTTCTGTACTGTTGTATGACGTATTTAAGGGTGTATTCGAAAAAATATTTTTCCACCTTCAACAACTCGAAATTTTCTGAGACATTTTCAGACTCATTTTTAAAAGTAAAAACATGAAACTTGCTGGGGCGATTTCTGAAGACATGTTTAACATGCCGTGTGATTTCATTTTCAGCTCAATTAATTAGAATTCGATTTTTAAACAATTATTTTCTCAGTATGACCATTTTTTTCATTCCCAGATCGCCCGCTTCGGAAAATTCTGTTCAAAACGCCAACTTTGACAGCGTTTTTTACAGTATTTTCTGCATTTATCAAAAAATTAAGGAGCACCGCACATTATATAGTTTCTAAATAAGAGAATTTCCAAGTTTGATGCGTTTGAGAGCAAAAATGAATTTTAAAATGAATAAGAAAATAAGCAGTTTGGATCGGAATACACCCTTAAAGAAACATTGTAACGTTAATTGATAAAATGCGCAATATATATGCTGCATTTCATGTTTTTTCATTCGCTGCATTTCATGTCACTGTGAGGGAAATTTTTACTTACAAAGTCCTTGGAAAAACATGACTGGATAGTAAAAATAAAGAATATTCTTTGTGTTTTAATTGAAATAACATACCATTCCGAGTTACAGGAAATCGATTTGATCTATCTGAGTACATTATATAAAATTATAAAATGTAAATTCTTAAAATTTTCTATAAAAGTTTTTTTTTTTTTTTTTAAATAAAAAACAGAATTTTTATATGGTTTTATAATGATGTAATATTACTATAATGAGTTCCTATTTTAGCTAAAATATGTATAAATTATGTGTGTTTAAAGATAAAATTATGCTATTTGTAAGTCTTGTTTTATTAATTAGCATCGAAGTGTTTCAAATATTACAAACAGCTGTTAAATCTTAAACTCAAAAACCAGAAAGTTTCGCGTTATTGTAGAAATATTTGTTTCAGAACCGCTTGTTTTTCCTAAAACATTCTAAAACCAAGTAAGTACTCAAAAGTACAGAGGTGATTAAGCATCTGGTTTCTTGAAACCACATGTTCCCAAGGCAGTCTTTCTTAAGGGGTTGGTCACTTAATAAATAAAGTAAAAACGAAGGCCATATTGCGTGCTTTCCAAAGAAGTAATCGGTTATCCTGAAACGACGCATTTCCGCTGATAAAAAGAAAACTGAACAAAATGGCGTTGATTTTGCTTTTATGAAAAACGGAAGAAGAGGAGTTTCCTTTCAGTCTCAACTGCAGAAGAGGCGTTTCGTGGCTGTCTCATTTATATTGAGATTAATGATGTTTGGCTCTAGCGGGAAGACAGGGAAAAAAAGAAGGGCGGATTTCTACCTGGAAAAGGGGCAAGAAGGGCGGGATTTTTTTTAAAAAGGGCACGAGGGCGGGCCGCCCCGCCAAACTTCTCTAGAGTGATCCCTGAAAAATGGTTAATAATTTTCTTATTTGAAAATTCTTTGAAAATACAAACTTTGCAAGCTGAAAAAAATATTTAATTTATATCCACTTTTTCATGGTAATTGCAATTTTTTGATTATGCAATCATCTGCGGGTGAACATTTCAACTGTATGTAACCCTTTATCAATGAGTTGATGAGTATTCTGTTAGGACTTGTATTGAAATAATAAAATTATCCTTTTATGAAATTAATTATATAAATATAAATGAATACAAAGTGGTTCATGTCAAAATTCAATGGGATAAAAATAATTAATAAAGTGTTAGATGAACATATAATAAACCTAAAAATATAATTTTAATGAAAAATCTCTTTTACACTGATATTGAATAATCTAACCCCAAAGACAATTACTATTTTTAACTTTATTTCTTATAATACTATTTTATTAATTTTAATAATTCACATTATTGAAAAATAAAACTCAATTGACTTAATCTATGTCCTATAATCAAGAATCAAGATAAGTACCGTAAAATCCGATTGTAAGCCCTCTCTTTTTCAAAAGCAAAAGCAGTTAAATTTAGAAAGGGGCTTATAATCAAGATTTTTTAAAAAAATTATTTTAAAACCTGGTTTTATTATTATTTTAGAAGTAAATAATGTAAATATGGGGGTGGGAATCTTCCATATTTTGGCAGATTTCCGATTTGAAAAAAAAAATAAAAAAATAAAATAAATTCTCCCCCCCCCCCCCACCAAAATAAATAAATAAATAAATAAACAATCCCACATGAAAAAATCTCTAATCAAAATTTAAAAACTTTACTCTTTTTTTCAAATGTACTTCTTTATTTGTTATCTTACTGCAGCAATATTTAATCAAACATCTAAGCCCCCTCCCCCTTACAAAAAATATTGCTCCCCCCCTCCTCTGGCACCAAACAGGCATAAATTTAACCTATAAAGCTCTTTAATTTTAAATTTCTTAATACACTATAGTTACAATAAATAATATATTAGCTAAATTATTCTTCCTCCCAAAATCTCTGCTTCTCTCCCTGTGACTCCTGACCCTCATATCATGATTCCCCCCCCCCCCTCCCTCCCTGCGTCTCATGCAGTTTAAATTATGTAATTTTTATTTTCTGCTCGATTTGTGATTTTGTACTAAAAATATTTAAATAACCACCTAAATTATCCCCCCCCCCCCCCCCCAAAAAAAAAAAAAAAGATTTTCCTTTCTTTTGTTACCCTCCTTCCCCAAACACACGCAGTATATATATAAAAAAAATTGCATTTTGTTTGGTTCTATTTAATCATAAAATATTTATGTAATTCAGGGATTAAAACAGCCAAACTGGGAGAAAAATCTTTTGCTTTCCTTCCACATATTTAGAAATACCTGCCCCCCCCCCCCTTCCATCATCCTTTAGGGAGAAAGGATAGAGAAAAATTTTCAAAGCGCATGAAGATTTTAGATGAGTGATACTTGTATGAGATTATGTAGATGAAATTTTAGATCAATCACCTTACTACAAAATAAGAAAAAAGGCAGGATTTTTTTACAAATTAAATTTAAGGATTTTAAACTTTGCTGGGTGGGGGTCAGAGGAGAAATAGGAACTTTTGGAGAAAGGGGTGTAATTTAAATAATTGATTATTTACTTGTTGTTATTAGCAAGCAACAAAAGAGTTAAGATTTCCATGATTTTAAATTTTTTGTGCTTAGAGGTGGGAGGGAGAGCAGAGAAGAGAAGCAGACATTTCATGCAAAGGGGTGGGGAGGATTTCATTGTTTTGTGTGAAAACATGTGGAAATCCACAAAAATATTCAAAATTCTCTCCCTTACATTTTTAAATCAATTTTTTCCCACAAAAAACTTGTGAAGGATGAGGGGGGGGGGGGGTATATTTGGGAGTGAAAAAGAAAATTGCTTAAAAGTGGGAGGGGCTTACAATGGGGATTTTTATGGTAATCAAAATAAAGTAAACAGTTTAGAGTCTAATTAATTTTTTTTTTTTTAGCTACAAAATGGAAAATCAACAAAAATTACCTCATTTTGACACACCCTTATTAAATTATTAATTTTAGTTTTATCAATAAAAAATGTATTTCAAACTTAACAGAATGTCATTTTCACTTTCACCAGCACAAACTTTGCATACTTACTTTTTTCTTAAAATTAGGTTTGTCAATGAATACTACAGTCAACCGAGAAGAGGATATGGAATGAATGTAGTGGATGTATTTAAAGCTTTAAGAGACTCAAAGTATGAAGATGTATTTTTACCTGCAAAACTACAATTCAACGGTTCAGGATCATATGGGAATGGTGCTGCTATGAGAATCGCTCCAATAGCATTATTCGGAAATAGCAGAGGTGAAGAGTATATTATGGTAATACTTATTTTAAATCAAAAACATTTGTCATTTGATGATTTCTAAGTATACTTATTTTGTTGCAAAGAGTTATTGTTTGTAAATGTCATTTCTTACTAATAAGAAAATACAGAGTTTTATAAATTGTTTTTTTTTTTTTCTCTTTCATCTGAAAGTGCTTGCATCTCAGTCAAATCTGCACCTGTTTCCAGTTATTTTATCATTACTCATCACCCCTTAAAACTGCACATGTCTTTTTTACTCTCATTAAATGTATTGAGATGAATAGTTTAAATTGGAATTCCTGAATTTCGTGGAAGCTTTGTTAAATATATAAATCATATCAGCAATAGCATTAAATTGATATTTTCAATCAATATAAAGTTTTTTTGTAGACCTTTTGGTTTGTCACTTTATCATCAGTTTAAGGTCTAATTGAATCAAAATATAAAGCCAGTTTAAATTTTTATGATACGCTGAACAAAATCCCTCATGAAATAATTAAAAAATGTACTATAATAACTTTAAATGTTGTATTTTGGTTGAGTTGCAGTCTTCATTTTAATTTGATACTAGCTGACCCGCCTGACATTCCTGGATCCTTACATATACCTAAAAAGAGTGTTGAATGAATTTATATTTTTAAATAAAAATCTTTCCAATTGAACTTAATTTTGAAGGCTCCACTGCCTTCGGCAACATATATCCTCGGATTAATATGATTTCATATTTTAAACGAATAGCCATCCAAATGAACCTAGAGTTAGAAGCCCACTGTTTTCCTAGGCACATTCTGGTCTCTTTTGATTTTATATTTTTTAAATGAAAATCTTTCCAAATGAACCTAATGTTGTTGACCTTACTACTTTAAGCAGTCTAACTCTTGAATTTGTATGATTTTGTATTTTTAAACGAAAATCTATCCAATCGAACCTAGAGTTGGGAGTCTCATTGCCTCCGGCAGCATACACCAGGAGTGCTATCCACATTTCAGTCTGTTTTTGCAAGCAAACCTTGCATTTGTATGATTTTATGTTTATTAAAAAAAAATCTTTCCAAATGCACTAAGGGGCCTACATTATAGTGATTGCCTATTTAATTTCTGAAATTTAGATATATTACACTTACAATTCTGACCAAAATTTTCTGAAAAAAAAAAAAAAAAAAACTAATATAAAATGTGCATCAGCTGCTCACTCTTTTAAAAGGTGAAATGATATTTTCTGGTGTATTGAAACTATAGGTGCAGATTCACAGTCACCAGTTGCCATATGGCAACTAAATTTTTTGCTGTGACCACTAACTTTCAGTGTCTAAGTCGCCATATATGTATATATATTTTTTAAAGGTAATCTTTCTTTATAGCAAAACAAATGACTGAAGTGTAATTTGAATTTTATAGTGTAAAATATTCTGACACATTCTCAATTTTTTTGTATGTACTTTTGTATGACTAAATCAAAATAAGAAATATCGTCTTTGTGATATTTCCCACTAATCATAACTGCTTATTTTATACATATCTTGCACAACTTTATCTTCTGACAGTACATAGTTTCAGATTTATATTATACTTAATATTCAAATTTCAAGAATTTTATGCTTAAATGAAATAGGCACATTTGAAGTAATTAATTTGTGTGTTATTTTACATGACATGTGTATACATTAAATAAATTATTTTTCATTTTGAATTTCTAAGTTTTATGTTTAGTTTTTTCGGTATATAAATACTGTTGTTTCTGTGTGTTTTTTTCACAATGTGGTCACTGGATTTTTTTTGGTTTGGGAGCCACTGGCGCCTTGCTGATTTTGGAATCTGTACCTTTAATTAAAGCCTGTGTTGAAAATGTAGAGATTTTCCCAGACATGCACAGAAACGAAAACTCTCCAAAAATGTTCTAAAGCACAATTCTCTTAAAACTGGAAACTGTGTCTTTAAAGGCACTGGAGGAAAGAAAAAAAAACTGTGGAACACCTTCAAGAAAATATTTTTTGAATTTAAATATATTTTTATAGTAACAAGAAAGGTACCAGGAATTAATGGGGTTCTCTTCCTTTTTTTTTGTGTTTCCATCCAGGAAAATGTAATGGCATTTTAAGACTGGAAAAAAAAAAAAAAATCAGTAAGATGAAAATGGATGCAAATCGTTCTCTGAAAATTAATTTTAAAAAAATAGTAAATATTAATATTTTGGAAACTAAAAATACCACCACAGTCAGAAAAGTGTGCTGATTAAGTATGTATCACCCCCCCCCCCCCATCCAGGAAATAATGCATACGTTTTAAAATGTAAAAAAATAAAGAAAAAAAAAACCTTAGGAATCGAAAAAGATAAAAAATAACAGAAAAAGGGAATCGAACCTTACATTTTTTCTATAAAAAAAAGTAAATAATAATAAATATACTGTCAGAAAAAGAAACTTGTTCTAAATAAGTGGATATTTTTCTCTTTTTGTATTTCTGTCTGGGAAATAGCTGCAGCAGTTTCAACTTCTGATACATAGTTACCTACTTGCCAAATCTTCTAGCTCTGTGCATCGCAGTCTCTTCAGAACACATCACACACACATAGAGAGGCAGACATCTGTCCTTATTACTATACATTGTGAAGTAAGCAATCTCCAGCCCTCACTGTCATGGAGACGTTATCTTATTACTTGGTGATAATTATTAAAAAATAGTAATGATAACCAGTTCAAAATTACTGCCCCACCTCCTATAATTATTTCTTCAAAAGATCAACTATTATACTTGAAAATTATTTTATTTACTGAAAATATATTCAAAAGAAATTAAGTCGATTTTGCAAAAGAAAGTGGGTCTTTGCCTTTTTTCTTTATACTATCACTATCTCATATCTTATTTGTAATCTGTAATATAGCTTAAAATAACTTTTAGACCATTTTTCATGGGTTATAATTTACAATTAGATGCAATGTGTACAACTTAAAGAATGTAGGTTAAAGAGAAAAAGCAAAATTGAGTTAAAGAAGAAAAGTATGAAAACTATAATAATAGTTTACAGTAGACTCCCTCAAATCCATGAACACCTAAAATTTGCACATCACCACTGATGTAAACAATGAAACTTTCAGTTCAAATGTAGGAACAAAATTACAGAATTTGTTAGTTTCATATCATTCTGTTTTAATATGTAATTCTTAATAATATGACTGAACTCATGGTTTTTTATGAAGTATAAATTTATTTCTGAAAAAGATCAAGAAATTTCTGATATCACTGGTAATCACAATGTTTTTACCAAATATATTTGTATATTATTAATCAAGTTTTTTTGGTTTTCAAGACTAGCTAGACCAGAAATAAAACTTCCTTACTGTATGATTTTGATATGAATTATTATGGTACATTTATGAGGAAAGTTTCAGTGAATAATTCATCATCTTTGTTATGCATATTTAATTATACATTTTAGTTATTTACTTGACTTTTACTTTTAATAATTTAATAATTTTTTTAATTATCATACTTTTTATTATTTTAGTTTATTACTTTACTTAATTATTTTAATATTTTACTATATTGCAAGCATTCATTATAACGTAGATTGCATTATTATATTCAAATTACTGTTTAAAAAATGTAAAAAAGCAATGACCAGAAATCCAAAAAATTCTAAAATCAGCACAACCTCTGGTCCCAAGCTGTGCGGATTTGAGGACTCTACTGTATTAACATATATGGGCCAGTTTACAGCACTGATATAAGAGGGATTTTTTTAACCTAATATTTATATGAAATTCATGAATATTGATTATTACTTTTTAAGATATAAAACGGTGTGTTTGAAATTTCTGTAAGTAAAGAATATATTCTTTTAGAATGCTGCTAGACAATGTGCACTAATCACACATGCTCATCCAAATGGATATAATGGAGCAATACTACAGTGCCTTGCTGTCAACACTGCTCTGGGATTAGATTCATCACAAGATTTGGACCCAGTAAAGTTTATCACTGGCTTACAAGAGAAAATGGAAACTATTGAAACAAAGGTGAATATTAGGTATGATTTGATTGAAAAACTATCTAAGTAATGGACACTTTATAATTTTTATGAAGAATCGCTGGAAAAATTTTGCTTTTAAAAAATACCGTTACAAGTGATTACAAGAAATGTTCTTCAAATCAAAACTAACTACTGTCTGTCACATAAAGCTACTTTTATTCTTAAAAGCATGAAATTACAAGTATTTTTTTATAGGTATGCTGAAATTTTCAGGCTCAGCCTAAAAAGAATTTATCTTGGCCCAGCCAGGTATAAAATCTAAAAGGGTGACACATGTTGTTTGTTTTTTTGACAGTTCATTGCCCGTCTTGGGCATTTACAGGGTTCGTAAATATCATGATATTTTCAAAAATATCCAATATTTTGATATATATCCGATATTTTCGGTATATATCCAATATTTTCAAAATACTCAACTCACTGCTGACAATAAATATTTTCATAATATAAATAAGCATAATATAAATTAGAAACTAAAACATATTGCATTTAACATAAAAACTTAATCAAATAATATTCTAAAAATTCAATTATCTTTTCCTTTTTTTTTTCACTTAGAACAAAATCGAAGATCAACTAATTGAAAACAGATACAATTTGCTTTATACAGTTATTTATATATATACCATAGGATTTGTATCAAGCATCAAGAAAGTTTTATATTTTATAAAACAAAATTTTAAATACAAAATAGTTTTTTTCAATTGAAGAATTTTTAACAGAAACGTAAGCTTGTCTTATTTTTTATTCCCTAATCTGTTGTACTGTTTAAACTCAACTAAACCAAAATCGGAAAAGATTATTTTCCAATAATGCTGTATATAAATGATTATCTAAATTACAGTTTATCTTTCAATGGGCTGTTCTGAATTAATTGTCTCACATAATTATTAGTTCTACATTTAAAAATGAAAGTTTCAAATGTAAAGCTTGGAAAAAATATTTTTTTCTTTGCCTAAAAAAGTCACTGCCAGAGACAAAAGTTTTTTATCCACACAATGACACAATTAACAACAGTTGAAAATTTCATTTAAACTTGTTTTAACTGAAGAAAATATCAAAATTATCTTGCGCAGGGATATTTTGAAAATAAATATCAAATATACAAAATATCAAACATCTTGATATTCTGAAAATAAATATCAAGAATTTGAAAATATCAAAAATCTTGATATTTTAAAAATAAATATCTGATATATATCAATGAATGAATGAACTCTGGACAAAAATCAATGAAATCAGACCTATCTGATTCAATTTTCGTTTTTAAAAGACTATATTTCTTATTTTAGGGTTCATATGGTCCTTGAAAGTGTTTAAAAGTCTTTGAATTTTTAAGAGAGCAAAAAAGTCCTTAAACGTTCTTGAATTTGTAAAACCTTTAATGAACATGCTTATGGCAAATATTCGCTTTGTCGTGAAACATTTTACTACAAAGTATTTAAAATTTTAAATGTAATATAGACAGATATTATTATTAAAAGATTCTAAAGTCTAGAGGGGGCTCAAGAAGTTGCTAAGGGGTGGGCTATGCTCAGCCCTTCCTGCCTTCATCTAATTGCGACCCTGATATGGGAACGTCCATTCGTTACTCTTGTGATAATTAGAGCACATTTTCATATACAATTCCAATTATTTTATTACAAAATATAATTAAGATAAAAATTGATATAACCAGTTAAATACCACTGTATTCCACACACAAACATATATCTAATTTGTAACAAAAAGCATTTTACTAATGTATATATTAAATGACTCTTGTGACACTCTGGTCACAAGAGTAACAAAATTTTGATTGATTGTATAGACAAGGGAAATGCTTTTTGTCACAAATTAGATATATTTTATGCGAATGGAACATAATTCTATTTAACTGGTTATATCAATTTTTGTTTTAATTATATTTTGTAATAAAATAATTGGAAGTATTTGCGAAAATTTGCTCTAATGGTTACAAGAGTAACAATGGACGTTCACATATATTGTATAGCACCATCATAATAATATGCACAATTATCAAGTGTCTACTTTTTGTTAGACCAAAACAACTTTCAAAGTAACAAAATGATTTTCTATGTTTTTCAGAGGCTGCCTCATAACTCTTCATGTTTGAGACTTTGCTATTGTGTGGTATTCACCTGAAAACAGGTGAAAATTAAAAACACGGTGGTCACAGACCTGAGAATATAGAAATATCGGGGATTTTGTGGATCTGGAATTATCATGGACATAATCAGGGGAAATTTATTTTATTTTTATTTCCAGGGTAATAAATAAATATAAGTGAACTGTGGAAGTAATCATTTGCAAAGCAATTTCTCCAGTGTTGAATATTGCTCCACTCCCTGGCAATGCGCTTCTGTAAGTCAATCAAATTTTAGCATAATTCTGTTACAACTCAACTTTCTAACTTAACTAAAAAAGAAAAAAAAAACTTTAGTTTTGAAGATTTTAAACAGAAAAAGGTGTTTTTTAACAACTGTGCTTTGTGGTAGTTTTCTATTACAAGTATTTTAGGTACATAACCCCCATGATTGATTTAAAAATATAGTGGTAGCCAAAAAAGTAGCCAGGGAGTGCTCGATTTATTAAAAATATTTCTTGATTAAGCTATTTTATATTATTAGCGGTTTTATATTGGGAGATCAGCATGCTACACAAAACAACATAGCTAATATTTTCAAGTTAGTTTTTAAATATAGCAATTGAATGTAATAACTGTCAAAAGTGTTAAACTAATTAGTTAGTTATAGACAACTTATTTTGCATGCTGGCCTACTTATTACACAATTGTAATTTAGTAATATGCAAAACAATAAAAAATATAATTGCTTAAGTGATAAAGAGTGAAATTATTTCTTCAAATTGGTATGCTCTGTATTAGCTAATTCTTTTCATTTTTATTTTGACAAAATGAACACATCCTAATTCCTTTATATACCTAGAAAACAGCATGGTAGGCAGCATTCAAAATCCTTGGTGGTCCACTGGTCCGAGACCACCAAAAATTCAATTGGACGACTAATTAAAAAAATTTAGTGGTCCACAGGACCAGTAACTTTTTTCCCGTCCCTGAGAAAACCTCAACCAAACACAAACCACAGAATTTTATTTTATTTAAATAAATAAATTAATTAATTAATAAAAAGTTGCATTAAAACTGACAACAGTCAGTTGAAATAAATAATCGGAAGTAAAATACATAATTAATAATTTTATAGTTTTTGTTTATGTACTGTTTATTTAATTTTTAGCAAATTATAATTTTACATTTTATTATGCCTAAAATTTTGGGTAACTGAAAGGAAGTTTGGTTTATATTCTAGGAGGAGGGGGGGGGGGGGATCACTCAAAGAATTAAAGTTACTTAATAGAATTTTATGTAGCAGGCCAGTGACAATGTCTGTGGGCCAGTAAACTCTGATGTTTACTGGTCCTTGGGATCAGTGACTTTTTTTTATCAATTCTACCACTGGTAGGGGTGTTGCACCATGGTAAAAATATGCTTAGAATAATGACTGTAATTAAATATGTCGTCTATTTTGTGGTAGATTACTTCATTTTGATGCCTTTAAATACCAGAAAGACAACAAGGATGTTTTTAAACAAAGCTAAAAATTTTCCTCTTTTATTTGCAACATGCAGGTATTGGTACATAATTGAATTTGTACTTTAATTCTGCCATTCCCTGCTTTCTGCTTGTGCACACCCATTTTCTAATTTGGAAAAAAAAAAAAAAAAAAAGCCAGATTACCTCAAAATTTGAATAATCTGAAAATTATTATCTTTTCCAAGTTGACCATAGTATTTTTCTTTTTGAAAATGGCCAACATAACTTCTTCAGGGAACCACCTGGGAAACTGGAAGAGTCAGGAAATTTAGAAATTCTCCAAAAAAGTCAAGAAAAAGTCGGGGAATTTTAATATTTTACCTAAAATTTGGAAGACTCAGGGAATTTAAGAAAGTTTAATGGTAGTAGTCAGATAAGTGCCAGCTTTGTCCAATGACATGTAAAAAAATTGTCCATGTTTTTGCAAATTGTAGTTTTTGTTTTCTTTAATTTTATCTAAATCACCCTTTTCTAGAGATTTCCTCTTCCTACTTTTACTCACCTCCCTCATAAATCATTTCAAATCTTCTCAACCTCCACCCTGATATATACCCCCCCCCCCTCTCCCAGATCTTTCTTTTTGAATATTCAATATTTATTAATGTTAAGTTTGTGTATTGCTTTTTATGTTGATATGTTTAAAAACTGACTTGTAGCACAGGTTTTTCAGACAAAAAAAAAAAAAAAAAAAAAAAAAAAAATCTGTGTTATTTCATGTGTATATTCTTCATTTTTTTTTAAGTGTGGCCTAGGCTTTATTATTCATATTTAGTTACTATACATTATTAATTATTTACCTCCCTTTACTTTTAATAATTTAATCATTTTTAGAATTATCTTACTTATCATTTTAGTTTATTACTTTACTTAATTATTTTAATATTTTACTAAATTGCAAACATTCAGTATAATTTTTATTACATTCAAATACTGTTTAAAAAATGTAAACAAAGCAATGGCCAGAAATCCACAAAATTCTAAAATCCACACAACCTCTGGTTTCAAGCTGTGTGGATTTGAGGGAGCCTACTGTATTGTTAATTAAACCCCTCTTTCTCTCCAAATCAAAAGCACCATCTAGCATCTTAATGTTTGAGTTACAACCATGTGTTTTATTATGCCAAAATGCATGTTTAGTTTTGTTCTATCATCTCTTAAAGTTTGCCAGTAGAATTTTCAGTCATTGTGTATTTTTATCCACAATCAGTTTAAGTTATAATTAGGTAATGCATAACAATGAGACAACCAGTTTGAAGGTTAACATTTCTTTAATTAGGTATTTTAAAATCTGTTTTATAATTAATAGTTTATACACACTGATATTGTAATCTTATTTTAGGAAATAAAAAAAACCTATTGTGAAAGCCTAAAAAAGATTAAGGAAATTTATCTCCAAAATCAAGAGGATATTTCGCCTGAAGAAATAGCTGAATATCTTGGTAAATATTTATCTGAATTGGTCATTATTTTTTATTTGTTATCTTTTTTTATATCATAGTATGAATGTTCACAATACCATCCTTAAAAATTTGAACAGCAATATGATCACTCTTAAACAACAGACATACACCCTTGTCATTTATATGAAGAAGTGGCCTTCTTGACTTGAATAAGTACCCTCATTAAAATGTATAGTAGCACATTTTTTTTTATCTTATCGCTTGGGAAAAATAATAAGAAAAAATTTCTTGTTCTTACAGTGATTTTTAGAAATCCATTGATGAATCTTGGGATGGGAAATACACAAAAGATTACAATTTGAAATCCTTTCATAAGTGAAACTTTATTCTATTTGCAATTACTGCCAAGTCGTATATTCAATGGCTATCCTGTTGTAATCTGGTTATTACAATACCCGTAAAATAAAATATGTAATAGAATTTTATGAAAGACAAAAAATATATAAATGTATATATATTTCAATAGTACATTTGTAAAGATAAAGTCATTTCATAGCACATTTCTATTATAAGGTTAAATAAAATAGTTCAATGCCAATTTATTCTATGATAGATTACCCATGATGGAGGGTGTTGGGCAGATATGAGGCATTTAGAGTTCATAGTGATATGTTACTAATTTTGAAAATTAGGATTAAGTGCATGGGTGATATCTAGATATAAAACAAACATACTTACGGTAAGTCACCTCGCCAGTCTAAGCTGTGACGAGCTTTTATATGCTTCTTGTCAAGAGGGACTGGCATGAGCCAGTGTGGTGTCACAATGAAACTTGCTATTGGCCAAGGAGGAGCACCGTCTAGCACGTGTTCCTCTCTCTGCACCCCAAACACCATTGGACATGGTCTCTATGACAGCAAAACTTAGACTCTAGGATTAACCCTTTTGCTGTGCATCCCATGATTTCCATGGGCCACTTAAAAGTAGCAAAATTCATGCAAATCGTGATTTCCAATATCTTTTTCTTTTATGATCTAATTCTATATTACAAAAAAATTTACATACTTTAACTCTAAAATATATGTAGATTTGAAATATGTAATGCAATAAATGTGCAATTTTTTAACCAATTTTGATGATTAAAAAAAATTTAAAAATACGCAGCGAGAGGGTTAAGCGGCATGGTTCAGGGTTCACACCTCAGAGTACACCAGGAGATTCAGGTATACCAGACATTCATAGGAGTGTCGCGTTCTCTGTCATAATCCAGATTTCCCAGATGTGCTGTTGCTTTACCAAGAGTTTTTAGACATGAAAATCTATAGCGATAGTCACAGGCCCTTCTGCTATGGAACATAATATCAAATATCTGGATATATCAAACTTATTATAGGAAGATCTGCATAAGTGATAGTTTCACAAACTTGCCTAGATAGAACTACATTGAAATTCATTATAATGCATTTTTTTAAAAAAATGTTTTTCAGCATTTAAGAAAATGTACTACAATGACTTTAAATTCCTCAAATATCTTTTCAGATACAGGTTTTCAAAATAAATTTATGCAATTTACTTTCTCATTGTAAATGTGCATTACAGTCAATTTTTAAATGTTTCCTTTTTTGAGGAAATAATGTACATTCCAGTGGAAATCAATATTTGAAATAGTTTTAAGCTATTATTATTATTATTAATTCATCCCCCCCCCCTCCTCAACCAATAAAAATAAAATAAAATAGCTCAATTTTCTAAATAAAAAATTAACTAAATAAGTACAGATTTCTTGTTTTTGTGCATCCACTTTGATATGTGGATTTGTCCCTTATCTTAAAGAGATATTTGATAATAATAATAAAAAAAAAAAAATTGGTATTTTTCAATTGGAAATATGAATAATGTTAGAAAAATGTTAAATAAATCATTATTTAAATATCCAGTTAAATAGTTGAGACTAAATTTGTTTAAAACACCTATATATATGTTACATTATTAGATCTAATTCCGTGATTTCCTTATCTTATTCTAAATTACTACTTTATATTCACTAAATCCTTACTCTTAAATAATCTCTATTGTTAATTCTGTTAAATTCCCTTTAATTTAATGCCTCACTTGTCTGAATTACTTAAATATTACGCTTTTAGTATTCTTAAATGTTCCATTTCCGCTCTTTTTTCTTTTAGAATGTTCTTTTAGCAACCATTTTATTTTCCCACGCATATTCCAGGGTTATCCTTTTTACCTTCAAATTCATCCACTCGCTGTGTCCGCACTCTTTTTATGGCGTGATATTCTTAATTATTAATTGGTTGATAGCACAACCTATGTCATATTTGTATTCCTACACTTGATGCACAAAAAGCCGATGCTTGCTGTGTTTCACCAGATTTTAGTCATACAGTAGCCCCCCCGCTTAACCGGCCTAAACGGGACTGAGTGTTAGCCGGTTAAGAGGAAAAACCGGTTAAAGCGGAGAAGTAAAAAAATTTAAATAAGTATCTACGTTATGTAATTAATTAAACCCGTACAATGCATTTAGTTTTTCAATTTGTTTAGTTTTTAAAAAGTACATATTTTCTATATTTTGTGAAGTGAATACTAGTTATAATTAATTGAATTGAAAGAAAAATTATCACTGATAACAAATAAAGAAAAATAATTAACACAAATTAAATTGTTGAAAATCGTGTCACACACCTTTATAAGAAGTTGAAATTGTTCTACATTACGCATATTTAAGCTAATCAGCCATAAAGAAATCAGTGACCTTCTTCTATTGAAGGAAAGATGTCCGACATTTTGCAGCATATTCTCTCCATCTCATTAACACCATAAGTTTAACTGAGGAAACTGTTAGCCTCTACTTAACATAGTGTAGCGCCAACTCTAATGCTTTCACCCCTTCTGGATGAAGAATTTCAGCAGTGTCAACTTCAACTGGATCGTCTTCGTATTGAACAACACCAGTTACAGTCCTAATCATATCCTCGTCAAATAATGTTTCATCCTTGAGATCTTTATCAGACTCAAACAACTCTTACACATCTTCTACGGTGATCTGTTCGTATTCCTCAAGCATTTTAAATGCTTGTACAAAATGGTTTGCAGATAGATCAGGCATTATAGAGTTCCAGCACGAGGGAGAGATTGCACTTTTGACGATTAAAAACACAAAATCTCAAATCTTCCGGGGGGACATCTCATTTTTCCTGGGGGGAATGTCCCCCCCCCAAGGGCTACACCCTAAATTCAACTCTGGTGAAGATCAACACGTATCCATTTAGAAGTGACGTTCTCCTTTCTGAATTTTGCCTCCTTCCCCTTGGGATAGTACTTCAACTCGAAAGCATAAACTGAGTTCCCGAGACCGTCATCCCTGATTTCTCCCTTATGTTAGGAAAAAAAGTCAGCCAGTTAAAGCGGAGTTCCGGTGAAGAGGAGGCTGGTTAAGAGGGAGGTTACTGTATTTCCATTTTTCATACCACCCCCTGGTCACCGTCCACGTATTCGATTATCTACAACTTTGTTCATCCCTAAATTACTACTATGAAGCGATGGCTAATATTCTTGGTGGAAACTGCGTTGCCGAAAGATGTTTAAATAAAATGATTAGCTGACTTTACGGTTTGTCTCAATTATTTCTGGGGAAACTTTCATGGAAAAATGTATTCTGTGGCCTTCACTCGTCAACTGATACAATTTCCAAATCATCATATAACGTCAATGTCATAGTCTTTAACATGACAGGATTCCAGTCTTCTTTATACTAGTACAACAGGATCAAATTTACCTGTTCTGACAACTTATACTACTCTATTACTGCTGGACGTGATCCACTACTGATATCGTGACAGCGAGTTACTTCATTTCAACTAGAAAAATAATCCAATGTCGCCATAATGCAACATATAGATATATATTTTTTTTTTTTTTAGGGGTGGGGGGTTAAAACATATTTCCACCCTTGTACGATTGACCAACTGCTTCGATAAGATTCCATTTTGTCCACCATGTGGTTCACCCTGACATCTCACAATCACATCTCAAGTATTTTGGCTCCTGGCTATTGCACAAGCTTTACAAAGAATTGCTAAACTTGTTTTAACCATTTATGGTTCTATCGAATAATAGTTTTCCATCATTTCTTCAAAAAGGTTAAACAGTGTTTTAAACAAACAACCCTGATTAGAAGTCTCTTTTAAGAAATTAAAATATTTAATAGCTGCAATTCATATCTTTTTCAAATATTAATTTTATGTATAAAATGCATGAAAATTAAATAAATATACAGGTTTCAAAGCAACATGGAAAGTCAGATAATTTCAAAGTAGTCAGGGAAATTTAAAAATATATAGGAAAAGTCTGGGAAAAAATGAAAAAGTTAGGAATGTTATTATTTAAAATTTTTTCTTTTTCAGGAAAGTGTTTCTATATTTCTCACTAAATGGCACCTCTGAAAAATCTCTAGGAAAAACTGTTGCTAATTTCTCAATAGATGGCACCTTTAAAAAACTGGTACAAGTGTTCTAACTGTAACAACCAGATCCAGTATAATCTCTCATATGCTCTCACAGTTATATTTTATTCTCTGTGTGTTAACCCATGCTGGTCGTGGTTAGTCATTTTGAAGCTTGCATTTCACTACTTTTACTATAGTATTAAGATCTGCATTTACAGTAAGTAATATATATTTTTAAAATTTAATTACCATATTAAAGCAGATTTTGTGTATGCCCATTTGGTCCTGAAATTTTTTGAGATTTTATCGGGGAAAATTGCCAAATACATTTTGCTGGCAACCCTGATATATTTGTAGTACTTAGTAATAACACAACGGAAAAATCCACATAAAAGAAATAACTGAATAATCTTAAATTTGGTGTCTTTAGTTTTATGCTGTAATTGAAATATGAAGTGAAATTTAGGTATTGCTATTGAAAATTTAAACAGTTGTTACTCTTTCAATGTGGAAACAATCTCTTAGGTTTATTTTATTCATAATTATAGAAGGCTGAATTGCCAGTTGAATGGTACAGTCATGGAAAAAGAAAAGTAAACACCCCTACTAACTGTGCAACAAATTATTGTAGAAGAAAGTTTCTGGTACCAAACAATTGGAAATAAAGTCTACTTTTAAGCGATGTATATAAAACTTGCTTAGAAGGGAATCTACACATCAAAACGAACCCAAGCTTTATAGTTTTCAATAGCAATACACAAGTTTGACACCATAAATAAATTCTACACCCTTCAGTTTGCTTAAAAACAAATTTTCATGAAATTCGTATGATTAGTTTCAGAGGAATTATTTTTAAATGAGCATATTTTAGGGGCTGTATCCAAATTGAAGTTTAGTACTCTATTGTTGAAATGCTACAAAATGACTGTCACTTCTATTAATATATTATTTCTTGCCAATATGACCATTGAACTCGCTTAATATGGTTTGACTATTACCCGCCCAAATATTTCAATAAAATTAGTAAAATATATTTTTTCCAAATTATGCTTTCTGCACATCATAGCCAACCCCACAAACCATCATTTGATGTTTTTAAATCATAATTCAAAAACTACTTGAAAGAAAAATTTGAAATTGAGAATTCGCATAAAGCAAAACATAATAAATATAAATTTATCAAAAAAATTGTAGGTTGCAATTCATATTTTTTTCGAATATTAATTTCATAATTCATATTATAAACTTTTTTTAATTAAAAATTCAATGTATTTATGTTTGGATTTTTTAGTATTAAAACCACACTAAAAATTTTCACATTAGGATTATAATTTCAGGAGATATTATTAAAAATGTGAAAATGTTACATTAGAAATTCTAAATTTTGAATGTTTATAATTCAAAAACTTATCATCCAAATGACTTTAAATTTCATTTCTAGGCATAGTTTGAACTGAAGATTTAAAATATATATTTCAAAATTGGATGTTGCTATTGAAAAAAAAAGTTTGATCTGATTTTGATTGTAAATGCAAATTTTAAAGCAAATTTTATAATTTCTCAGCAAATTTTATATACATCCTTTAAAAATAGACTTTATTTCCAATCATTTGGTACCAGTAACTTTCTTCTATTATAATTACAGTGAAACCTCTCTGTAAGAGCCACCTGCCATTCCATTGAAAATTGGCCCTTATGTGGGGTGGCCCTTGAATAGGGGTGATAAAAAAACCCAACTAAAATAAGGAAATTAAAACCTGTTAACTGGTGAAAAAACTGTTTATTAACATTTTCAAACTCTATACATGATTGAAAAAATTTTCTATTGAAGTTTGTTTACTTTTCATAATTTTTTCGCAGACAATTTTGGCTTCTAATGATTCTTTTACTTTATGGAACATTAATGCCTTAGAATGAGATATTAGTTTATTTATTTCTGTTAGTGTTTCCTGACAGGTGTAAAAATTGTGCTTCAATTTGCATTCACAGTTTTAGTAAATGTGGAATCAGTTTTCCTAGATAACCTGTTATACTTTGTGTACCCACAACAAAGGGTCAAGTTTCCCCTCCAACCCAAACCCTACAGGTTGAAAGGTCAAAAAGGTGTGAGGAACACCTGTTTGTCGCACTTGTGGAAAAGTTTGTGGTCCTTCATTGTGTTACTAAATCCTCCCCACCTACCCCTGCCTTCTTCGTTGCAAGTGCAGTTAGTTGCTTGCTAAACTTTTATGTTTTGGTTCAGGAATTCAATACACCTGTTTAGGATTTAAGGCACATGTGAAAAGAATGGCCTTTATGAGGGGTAGGTGTGGCCCCTAATAGGTGTACATTTAACATTATGTCTATGGGAAAAATTTTCGTTTCTAAAAATATTGGCCCTTGAATAGGGGTGGCCTTTAAAAGAAGTTTCACTGTAGTTGCAGAGTTAGTAGGGTGTGATTACTTTTTTTTTTTTTCTTGACTGTACCTTTTAAGTCTCTCTGCAGCAATTTGACGGTTGGATACAGATTCCCCCCTCCCTTCCCGATTATAATATATTAAAGAAAAATTAGTATTTTTAATTTTTATTTGTCTTGAGAAATTATGTTTCATAGAATGTGACATGAAAAGATGGAATTATCTTTTTAATTAAAAATATTTCAAATTATAAAAATAAATGATATTTTTGCATTTAACAGAACTATATACATATCACTTATTGTACCTAAAATGTTTGTTTAAAAAATAATTATATAATACTTAGCTTAAAAGTTTTTAATTAAAAAATAATAATTTCAGGCAATGAAGTATCTGCACAAAAGTCTGTACCAACTGCTATTTACTCTTTTCTAAGAGGTATAAAACCATTCAAGAATTATTTTGAGGTAAAAATGTTTACATTTTTATTTAATTTCTATGAAATTATCTGTATTTATATTATGATTTTATGTATGTCCTAACAAAATGCAGTTTATGAATCATGCCTTGTTGTTAATTCTGTGTCATTAATTTTCCATTATTTAGATTCAATAATTATAAACATAGAATAAAGCAAATATATTCCCCATTAGATTAAAAATAATTTGTTTTATGGTTTTTTAACTACAAAAATATACATTTATTTATTTTTTAATCCACAATCTATTTACTTATTAACTTAAAAGTGTTACTTTAGACTCTTTGTAAATTCAGTGTGATATTTGGTGTCTAATTAATGACAACATACTAGATGCAAATTATTTTAAATTTCTCTCATTGATGCTAATTATTTTTGTGTGTCAATTTGTATACTTTGCAAAATTTCTTTTAAGAATAGGAGATATCCGATTCACAAAAAATATTTTTCATGTATCATTGACCTCCCACCCCCTTCTTTTTTTTAAGGGAAAAAGTTTTTGAAATGTCACAAATTCATTTGATTGGGAAACGAGTTTATCTAATCTCTAATCTGTTGTTTATTATTAGTAGTACAGTCTTTAGATTATATAAAAAAAAAAAAAAAAAAGCTTAAGTAATAAATAAATCAAAAATAAAATTAACATTTAGGAAAATATTTTTAGCATTCTTTGCTATAATGTTCATTCATTTCTATCTTAATTTTCATGCATTTTAGCGTATAACTCTAAATCCTTAATATACAGGGTGTCTGGTCTCAACGGTGTCCAATGGCTAATTCCTAAACCGTTAGTCATAGACATGTAGTTCCAATTACAAAAATGCTTTAAATCAGGTAAAGAAATATTTTAAAAGCGATTTGGGTCAATAAAAACATTTCTTAAAAAATTATGAAATTTAAATTTTTATACGGTCTCCCGGTCCTATAAGTTATATTTAGTAAAATTTTCCTTTTACGCTGACAAGTAATACAAAAAAAGTCCCGTTATTCTACGATTAAAATTGACCGAGTAATAGCTGTTTAAAGTTGGAGCATATTTTTTGCTGCAAATTGGGGGTCATTCACAAATTTAGTAGAAATATAATTTAGTCAGATATATTAAAAAATGGTTGAGAGTAAAATTAACGTTGCAATATAAATTTGAAATCTTTAATCATTCTGACATATTAATTGAAAATATACAATTTGTGATAAACATTTAAGAAGAAAGAAAAAACAGAATTTTTGTTAAATAAAATTATGCTAAATTAACAGCCTCAATTCTCTACAAAATGATACGTATTTTAAAATATTATTAGATTACACTAGCCTGCAAAAGTTGGTTATGTCATGTTTTTTAGCTTTTGATAATTGATTCTTCTGTAGTGCTGAATCCGAAAATGACCTTCATTTTTAACCATCACATCAGGATTTTTCGCAAATTGCAAATTTCAAAGTAAAAAAGTTCCAAGTTCCAATTGAATCTCCTCTCCCATCTCATCGCACCACTCAGCTGTTTAGCTGTAAGAATCCCAGGATAAGCAAAAATATCGAATAAATTATTGAATAAAGTAAAATTAAATAAAAACTTTTACATATGTAAAAGTTTGAGATTTTCGCTATATTTTAACTTACACATTTACGATTTCCAAAAAAAATTCTAACGTGATGGTTAAAAATGAAGGTCATTTTCAGATTCAGTGCTAAAAAGTACGTAAAAATCAATTACCAAAAGTTAAAAAACACAACCATCTCCTCTACTTTATAGCATCCGATTTTTGTTATCCTTTAAATTTAACAATTTATGATTTGCGAAGTATCCTGACATGATGGTTAAAAATTAAGGTAATTTTCGGATTCAATGCTAAAATATACATAAAAGTTAAAAAAAAAAAAAAAAAAACAATCGCACTCTTGTATTATCCAAACTAAAACTTTTTCTTAAACTGCTTGGTGGTAATCTATCTGAAATTTTTTGCGTTATCCTGTAAAATAATTATAAATGGTAACCACCGAAAATCATAATAATATTAGATTGTTATCGGATTTGCGCCAGTATGTAAAATGTAATCTTGATCGGATATTTGAAAGTCAATTAAAGTTCGAGTACAAATTTTGAACTGGAAAAGCATACATACGATCGTTGAAGTAATATAAAACATAAAATAACTTAATTTTTGTTAAAAGAAATCATAAAAGAAACAATCTCAAATCCTGACAAAATAAAACATATGTTATTTAACCAATCTGAAACTTAATAAATGTTAACTTTATCGTAATACCTGTATGATTTTTTTCAAAGAGTAAATACACATGAAATAAGATCTTCGAGTAATTTAAACACTTGTTATGTGATCCCTCAAAGCCAAGTCGAACTCATTTGTTTTCAGAGCAGAAAAGTGGTATAAGTCATGCATTTATAAAGTTTTATAACTCGCTCAATTTTAGTGTTATTTGAATGGGGCTTTTTTTGTCTTACTTGTCAGTGTAATAGGAAAATTTTGCTAAATATAACTTATAGGACCGAGGGACCGTATAAAAATTTAAATTTCGTAATTTTTTAAGAAATGTTTTTATTGACCCAAATCGCTTTTAAAATATTTCTTTACCTGATTTAAAACATTTTTGTAATTGGAACTATATGTCTATGACTAACGGTTTAGGAATTAGCCATTGGACACCGTTGAGAACGGACACCCTGTATAGTCTGCAAAGAAAGGGAAATGGGGGGGGGGGGGGATTACACCAATCTACTTGCCACTAGCAAGTGAATTTTCTGATGAGGCAAGTGAAGTTTTGGCAGTCTTTTAAAAACTGTTGATATTTAGAAAATATATCAAAAACTTGTAGCGCTAAATGTATACGGCCTTGAAGTATTTTTTTAATTCCTGTGATTCCATTGCCCATGTAATATTTCCCAGACAAATGTCAAACTTTTGGATTTGAAAGACTCTGTATCTTTCTTAATTTAATTCAAAAATTTTATAGAAATGTTGCTATTAAAATGTATTTGTTATCTATATATTTAAAATACAAATCAATATATATATTTTTTTTTGTTATTGTCTTTGAGACCTCTATTGAACTAATTTTAATAATTATTTTTTAAATTGAAATCTATTCATTTGCAGATGAAATCATACTAGCTATTTTATAAAATACTAGCAAACCCCGCGGCATTGCTCGCGTAATATTTGAAATATGCCAAATGATATTTATATGTCCAATTTTTATTAAAAGATACTAACTAAATTTTTATTTTATTAAAAGGTAAAATTTTATTTTATTAAAAAGTTATTTTTTATTAAAAGGTACTTATTACTTTTAGGAATAATTCAAAAATTACTATTTAAAACGCAGTTTGATTAAACATAATTATTACACTGCATTTGGCAGAAATGAGAGTTAAATTAATAAGACAAAATAAAACTAAATAAATGATAATTTAGAAAATATTTTGAAACTTTTATGCTCAATTAATACGCTCATTTCAGTATATTAATTATCATGTCAAATTCCAAGTCCTACCACCTCTCTCAACAAAAGGGGCTATGTTGAAATAGGAACTGTCACCATTAATTTGCCAACATTAATTTTGAAATCAGTTTATTTCCTAATATTCCCCAGAAACGTAATTTAGAAAGCTTTTAAAGGCCTGTTTTAGAACGTTTGTTGTTCCTGTGAACCCCAGGTGGTAGAATCATCAGAATAAAATATAGCCTGTGTAGGATCAGAGACTGTTTGTTACCATTGATTCACAACTATTACTTTTATAATCGGTTTATGTTCCCTGAAATTGCATAGAAATCGTAATTTAGGACTTTTTCGCACCTCCCCTTCGCTTCACCCCTTTTTAATTTGAATTTATTTTCGACAGTCCTTCGAGGGCATTTATATTTTATAAGTAACTACCATGCCATATTTAAAGTTTCTAGCCTTTTCAGTATCACAGAAATCGCAATTTAGAAAGTTTTTAGCTCCTGCAACCCTCTGGTGGTAGTGGCACAGACATAAAATATAGCTTATGTTTGAGCAGGTTCTATCACCAACAATTTGTCATCTTTATTAATCTGTTTGGTATTTGATAAGATTGCATAAAAATTGTAATTTATAACGCTTTTCGTTCACTTCATCTTTTTAAATTTTGAATTTTCTTTCGACTGTTCTTAGAAAGGAGTTGTATCATGTAAGTAAATACCATGCCATACTTCAAAGTGTTAGACCACTCAGTTGTGCAAAAAAAGTAAATTATAACATGTTTTGCTTTTGAAACCCTCAGATGGTAGTGACAGCAACATAAAATATAACCTATGTTATAGCAGGGACTGTAACCATTGATTTGCAACCATTACTTTCGAAATAGCTTTGGTATTTCCTGAGATTGAATAGAAATCGCAATTTAGAACGTTTTTAGAACACTTTTCGCGCCTTTTCACCCCTTTTTAAATTTCTATTTTTTTTTTTTTTTTCGAAACTGTTCTTAAAGATCATTTATATCAAATAAATATGTACCTTGCCTAATTTTAAGTTGCTAGCCCCTACCGATCACAAAAATCGAAATTTAGAATGCTTTTTTGCTCCTGCAACGTCTAGGTGATAGTGATACCGACATAAAATAGCGTCTATGTTAGAGCAGAGGCTGTCAGCATCAATTTCCTACCATTACTTTTGAAATCAGTTTGATTCTTCCTGAGATATTGCTGACAAATCGGCATTTATAACATTTTTAGAACGCTTTTTGCGCATTTTGCTCCTGCATCTCCTCTGGGGTAGTGGAAACAAATATAAAATATAGCCTATCTTGGAGCAAGATCTGTCACCATCATTTTTACACCATTATATTTGAAATCAGTTCAGTACTTCCTGAGATTGCATAGAAATCGCAATTTAGAACGCTTTTTACAATGCTTTTTGTGCATTTTGACCCCCTTTTAAATTTCGATTTTTTTAGGAAATGGCCTTAAAGATCATTGATATCTTATAAACTAACTACCATTCCAAATTTCATGATTTTAGGCCCTACCGTAACGCAAAAACCGCAATTTAGAACGTTTTTCTCTTGCACCCCCTTTGGGGTAGTGGCACCGACATAAAACATAGCCTATGTTGGAGCAAGGGTTGTCACCATCATTTTGACGCCTTTATTTTTTAAATCGGTTTGGTATTTCCTGGGATTATGTAGAAACTACCATTTAGAATGCCTTTTGTGCATTTTCACCCCTTTTAAATTTCGAATTGTTTAAGAACTGTTCTTAGACATCATTTATATCTAATAAGTTGCTAATATGTCAAATTAAATATTTCTGGGCCCTCCAGTAACGTAAAAATCGCATTTTTAGAAAGTTTTTTACTCCTGCAGCCCCTTTCGGGTAGTGGCACTGACATAAAATATAGCCTATCTTGGAGCAAGCGTAGTCACCATCATTTTGACACCAATATTTTTTTAATTTATCAGTTTGGTATTTCCTGAGATTATGTAGAAACTACCATTTAGAACGTTTTTTAGAACGCTTTTTGTGCATTTTCACCCCTTTTAAATTTTTAATTGTTTAAGAACTGTTCTTAGACATCATTTATATCTAATAAGTAGTTAATATGTCAAATTAAATATTTCCAAGCCCTCCAGTAACGTAAAAATCGCATTTTTAGAAAGTTTTTTGCTCCTGCAGCCCCTTTGGGGTAGTGGCACCGACATACAATACAGCCTATGTTCTAAGTTGGACTAACACCATCATTTTGATACCATTACTTTTGAAATCGGTTTGGTAGCTCCAGAGATTACCTCTAACAAACAAACAATTTTTACTTCTTTATAATATTAGTATAGATTCTTATTTTTATACCTTACTTTTAATTTAGTTTTTAATGAAATTCTTTTAAAACGGTGGTAATTGGATTACTCGCTTTGTTTATACCCCCACTAGCGACTGAGGTATTCTGCTGTCAAAGCTAGCTAGAAGTGTTATGTTCAAGTTCATGTTACTCTTGTCGGCCTACTGTTCCGAGTTTTCCATGATTTTGTTCAAATCAAAAATATAATGTTGCATATATAACCACAAACGTTGCATAAATAAAGCTTAGGTTGTCTTAGGAAGACCACGGAGGGCATTCTCCCCACTCATATCCTTCGTGCAGATAATCCGTCATAACAAAACCAACCAATTAACCAACTTCCATTGTTGCAAAGAAAAGAAAAATATAATTAGGATTATTTTATCTTTATTTATTATATCTTATTGATGCCATTTTCTTATTACAATTAAAAAGAAAATATATTTTTAATTTAAATAGATGATATTTAAAAGCATTTAGAGAAACCATTCTCAACTTTTTTTTTTTCTTGTGGGCCACAAAATTATGTTTACTATGTTAGGTGTTAAAATTATTAAGATAGGAAGAACTGTTTTAAAATTAAAAATTCACAAAAAGGGATAAATTTCTATCTACCATTAAAATGAACATTTATAAGTCTGTATTAAGTCTTTTTTTACTGTCACTATTAGGTAGGTATTTCAAACTATTGTTAAATGATTTTACCAAAAAAATAAGTCAATGGAAACAAAATTTATCCTGTTAGGTGGCATATGTTTACATAACAAGAAATGCTAATTTTTGCCAAGGAATTTTTTTTTTTAAACTGGTTTATATTAAAATAATTAAGTTAGTGTTTCAGTTATACATTATATAGAAATAAAAATATTATTACTGTTTAGTTTTTATTTATTATTTTATTTATATTCTTTTTATACGTATGAGGATGTGAGTTTAAAAACTCGCCTTATCCAAAATTAAAAATATCTATTGGTAAACCTGCATCAAGCAAACACTGCAATCTGAAAAAAAAAAAAAAAAAAAAAAAAAAAAAAAAAACTAGTTTTATTATGTATTTCTGGCATTGTAAAATGTTAGTTTACCAATAGACACAGTCGGAGGTTTTTTGCAATTTCCCAAAATTTGATTTTCTGGATAAGGCAAGTTTTGAAACTTACATCCTCATATGCAGGTACTATGAGGATGATAATAATGTTAACTTCATTCTGAATTTTTGAATCAAATGAATAAATATTAATAAAAAAACGCATTTCAGTTTTAATAAATTGCATAAAAATATGTTGTATTATTAATCAGTGCTCACCCATTTTAAAGACAATTTAAAATGGGTGATCAAATGATAAATATTAGACTGCAAGGTGAGATTTTATTAGACACTAGTCAGTTTTCATCATATTCCCTTGAAAAGGGTGTTTCCAGGAAAGACTTTTTAAGGTAGAATGACCAGAATTTTTTCTCTTGTAGAAAAAAAATTATAAAAATATTATACAGACACTTCATTCAGACTTTAATAGTATTGAATCTGTAAAAGCTCATAGCTATTTTTTCGCTGCAGAACTTCACATTTTATGACCAGCACGTGAGCCATTGTGTTCAGTACCGGGTTTATAAATATCATGATATTTTCGAAAATATAAAAAAATATCTGATATTTTGATATATCTGATGTTTTTGATATATATCCAATATTTTTAAAATAGCCAATTTACTGCTGATTATAAATATTTTCAGACTTAATATAAATTAGAAGCTAAAGAATATTGCACACCCTGTGACAGAATATTTTTAAGCTTTCTGCGACAAGCTTCATTGACAGAAATTTTTTCTCCGGAAAGTGATATTTTTAAACAGTAGAAATCAATGCAAATTTATGCATAACACAATTAGAAAACAGGTGCTGAAGAACTAATAATTTGTAGAAATTTGCAAAACAATATGTAGCAATGCAAAACAGTTTCGAAAACTATAATTAGACCAATTTATTTTTATTTTTTGGGGGGTGGGGGTGGGGGAGGAGTTGGAAAGGCACTGAACACACATTCTTAATTATTACAAATAATTTAAATATAAATTAATATGTGTACATACGTATCTATATATGTATATTAATATGTGTACGTACGTTTTTCATCTTGCTAGATGTTGAGGATAAGGTCATTCTTATTCTTGGTATAAATAAAAATAATAAACTTATCTCTTTTAACAAAGTTAATTTAAAGCCAATTTTTTTTTAAATGTATGGTATGTTTTCAAAACATAATTACATAAGTAAGGAGTTGTTTAGTTGCATAAAAAATTTGATCTTTTAAAAACTTCTACTCGAATTTTACTAACTTTAATACTTTTTTTTTTTTTTTTAATCAGCTACATTTGGCAGCTCGAGGATGAAAGTTTTCTGCAATGGGCCATTCCCTTTCTGCTACAATGTTGCCGTGTTTCTGCCACGGGGATTGCACATAACATGAAAACTTAATAAAACAATATTAAAAATGTGTTTTTCTGTTATTACTTAACCAAATTAAAGATCAACAAATTCAAAACAGAAAATATTTGCCTTTTACACGCATTAAAAAACAATCAGCAAGCTTTGTACCAAAGGTATTACAATTTATTTTTTCATGTATTGCATGTCTCCATGCTTTCAAATGTCTCAATATAAAATGTGGTCTTGTTCTATTCATTAGTTTTAGCTACAGATGCTTCTAAACAGGAAAAGTTATTTCATAACACCCTGTATTACGAGGATACTTCAGTCATGCAAAAAGACCTGCTTGCTAATAGCTGAGATCGATCTGTGCAATGGCCATTTTTTTACTTTTTTTTATTTTGTTTACAGGCATTTGTAACGATCAATCTCATCTATCCAGTGCGAGAAAAAAATAAATAAATAAATAAAAATATTGAAATTCAAGAGAAATATCTTTAAAAATTTCTTCCATAAGATTAGCATTAGTGAGCGGGTCTTTTCGCTTGACTGAAGTAGCCCCTTAATAAAATTCATAAATTTTTTTAGCATTGTGCCATTGACAAGACTAAAGTAAATTTTGAAAGCTCTTTAAAATTATTAATTTTTGCTATTTATTCAATTTAAGGATATTTTCAGATTTTATGTTTTCATATTTACAGACTGCTAATCCATTTCTGAGGACACTATTTTTTGCTATAAGTGCTGGAGGAGACACTGACACTATTGCATCAATGGCAGGTAGCATAGCAGGAGCTTATTACGGTGTAGATATGATTCCAGATGCTTTGCAAAAGCGATGTGAATTGATTGGTGAAGTTATTTCATTGGCTGACAAGTTATTTGATGCAACATATGGAAAAGAATGATAATTTTTGACCAGATTTTATTTCTGTGAACTAAGAACTAAATGTGATAATGTTGACTCTTAAAAATGAAAAGAAATGTTTTATTGCTTCTGTATGTAAAATATTTTTAAAGATATGTGTCAAATGAAAATGCATTTTATAAGTGTTGTTGTTAAAAATAAAAACCAATTTGAAATGAAGTTTTATACAATTTTTATTTTAAATCACAGCACCTGTAAGGATTTGTTGACCAATACTCAATTTTTTTTGTTTGCATTGTGAATTTTCTTTACTTTTTGTTTTGAAGCAGCTTTGACACTTTTTAGAACAATTTGGGCTTAAATAATCCAATTAGTTGCCAAAATTATAAAAAATTCAAAAGGATATCTTATGAATGGCTGATTGGCATATTGAATATGAGATGTTATTCTGCACCGGTACAGTGCCAATAACTACTATGCATTTTTCAATGTTTACAAATTCTGTGAATTTTGTTGGGACTGGTCTCACTTCAGTTTTAATTATTTTTTTTATGTTAAATATTAATTTGTTTTCATAAGATTACAATTGAAAATATTTGTGACAAATTTTTATAATAATTTAGCAATACTATTCTTTAAATAAATCAAGCAAACCACAGTCTTCCCAGATTACAGAACATATTACTCGGAGTACAAAACATAGGTGAAAATGATTTTTATATTTAATATACAGGATGTCTCAAAAATGACGGGTGCATTTGAAAAAGAAAATACAGAAAAATAAAAAGCGATAGAAATGCATCATTTGCTGCATTTTACTTGGGTAACCAGTAAATTTTCAGTCACACAGAATTTAGAACTTAGTCAACAGATGGCGCTGCAGGAGATCTACGAGAGCTGCAGTGAAATGTATGCCGAGGGTCTACATTCTGCACTTCGTCGATCTACTGCTAGCGTGTGCTACACAGAAATAACACGTTACTGTGCAGAAATGGTTCATTTGTTAGAACAGTGGATATCTCTAGTCTTGGAATTTCACTGCCTGGAGCACAGTATTGTTGAAACAAGGCTCAATTTTCAGATCTGTAACCTTTACTTTTCGGCTCAATTCTAAATACATTTTAGCCCACAATACGGCACTTTTCAGATTTTTCCTCTCCTTCTCTCGAAGAGAGGATTTTCGCACGAATCTTACATTCGTATTGAAAGGTTCAGTCGTTCTTAAGATTCTGGGAATTGGGAGAGGGTAGGTTTGTTGTAAAAACCAGTTTCGGAGCTTCATCTGTTTTTGGCTTGATTGAAAAACCAAAATAACAATTCATTTATTTTTTCGTTATATATATCTTATAAATTGTCATTAATTAAGACAAAAATTTATTTCTTAATATATTTCTTAATATCGTCGAATATGGCGTTTCAAGCCGATTTATAAGATTCGGCAACGGGAAAAGGTCGCCATGTAGGAGCAGGAAAATGAATAATGCTATATGATTGATGAAGGGGAAGTGGGGGGGGGGGGGGGGAGGTTAGTCATCTCTTTATCTTTTCTGAAATTCTAACTCAACTTTTTATACATTTAAGAAGTGAGTTTCTTTCGTGACTGCATTCAATTAGTAGAAATTTTTAATCTCATACTAAGAACTCCAATAGCATTTCCTTTTTAACAATAAAGGCACAGTATTTTTCAAACAATATTGCCGAATATAAGGTTTGAAATTGATTTATAAGGCACGGCAGAGGGAAAGAATAACCTTAAAAGAGCAAAAAAAATGTCATACACTATATGATTCAAGAAGATGGAGAGAGAAAATCTCTGGTTTTTTATGAATTTCTGTCTTGCTACTTTTTCTATGGAAATTAACCTCAGAATTTATATCTATATGTTAGTAAAACATATGGAGTTTCATTTCATGACCACATGTTTAAATGTGTGTGTGTTCTTTTGTGCGTTGTCATGATTGTTTTTATGTGTGTTTTATAAAAATTAAAGCTCCCGAAGGAATTCTTGAGCTCTGAAAAGAGCTGTTTTTTAGCTCTGAAAAGAAATGTTGTTTTTCATAAATGGAATTTTGGAGCCATAGTTTTAAAAAAAAAATTGTTGTCGAACACTACTCAAAACAAAAAGAAAATCGAACAGTGACACTTAAAAGAAAGACTCAATAAATCGCCAACAAGTAACTATCGCCAAAGGAGAAAAGTTCGCATCTTCCCCACTGTGGGTGGGTGTTTCAGTGACCTACAATAGAGATCACTCCATAAATGTCAAGTGATTGATAACACTGGTTTTCAGAAAGGTGAAAAAGAGCTAGGGTACATGAGTTGTAACGTAGCCGTGCTTTGGTCAAAAAAATATATTGGGTACATATGCTGATCCAGCCGGAATGAACAGGTTAATGACATAAAAGGCCCAAAAAAGAATACAATAAAGGCTCTGGTTGAAAAATTTTAACAGACTGAGAATGTTTATGATGATCATGTTGATAAGGTCGGGCTCCTGAGTGTAGCAGTTACTGAGGCGAATGTTGAAGTCGTTCAGCAAGTGATCCAACAAAGACCCTTGGTTTCTGTCTGTAATGTTACAGCTTAGGATGAACCTCAACACATGTCCATGCACCATATCATGTTTCATAACCTCCACCTGTTTCCATACAGAATTCAGACCCACCAACCTGTTAGTCCTTCAACTATTAATGTATGTTCAATGATCACGAACGCTATGTTGCAACTACTGCAAAACTTTTGCAGACTTCTTTGCCATATGTTCATACAATTTTTAAAAAAGTTTTCTCATTTAACAGCGTCATTTGTTGGTAAACATTGTAAATAAATTTTGAATTTTGTTTAGCTGGAAATTTACTGGTTTCCCAAGTAAATTGCAGAAAGCAGCACATTTCTGTTGCTTTCCGTTTTTCAGTATTTTAATTTTCACATGCATCCATCATTTTTGGGATACCCTGTATTTTTTAAATGTCCACTAATATTACCAAAAAACATTTTAATATGAAAAATAGCCCAGAGAAATCACTAAAGATATCACTATTTACAGCAATCTTTTGGAAAACCTATGACACTGATTATTTCTATGTTTAAACATGTAGTTGATTCAGAAACATTGCAGTGGTACAAAATTTGTAGGGCGGTGGGATAACTTCGTGTTCCATAAAAGACGGTGCCCAACCCATCCACATAGAACGGCTGAAGTCTTTCATTACCTTAATGCACATTTTGATGATCGTGTCATTGACCTTTTTTCCATAGAATCATGCTTATTAATGAAGCTGTCCAGGGTAAAATACGCTTCATCGAAGAAACAACTGTTTCGCACATCTATTTCACCAAAGTGCAGCATAGCGTTTGTGATCATCCAATGTGCATTAATAGTTGAAGCACTAAATCGTTTGCAGGTCTGAAACTGTTATATGTTACTGTCTATCTGTTAAATGTGTGATTTATTTATTTATTGATGAAGTTATAATTTCTTGTGGAATATTATCTGGAAATAAATGCTGAACTATTTATATCATTGTAAGTACAAATGGACTAAGGGACTATGTATATATAACGTTATCATTACAGGGGGAAGGAGGGGTCTGGCATATGATATCGTAAGATATCCCTAGGGAGAGGGGGGGGGGGGTTGTGTTTTGATATTGTTATCATTTTTCATCCAACCAAAATTTTCTCTTCTTATTTGTAACTTGGTCTTTACATCAAAATAGTATGTTATCTATTTTCCGGAAAATAAAAAAGTTATTATTTAAATCCTTAAATGATTATAAAATTATTCAGTTCCAAAATATGGAATACCGCAACGTGTATGCGTATATAATCCGCTGTTCAACAGTATGATGTGAAGTATGTTTGAAATTATACTTGTATTTAACAGGTAAATAAAAGTTGTCCACCTGTTTTGTTGATAAAAAGTTCCGTCTGCCCACCCCGTGAGGGGGCAAAGTTCAAAAAGACATTATTACTGTTGAATGCATTATGTAACGAAAAGCTATCATTAAATACTTTTAATCAGTAATTATTTGAGATAAAGTTATTTCATATATAAACTGATATTTTATTCACTTCTCTTCATTTGAATCAATAAAGTATAAGAAAAATAAATGTAACATGTTTGTATATCACTCCAAACAAAAGAAAAAATTCCAAAAATCTAAAGAGTTTTTATATATTTTTATTATTTATTATTATGATAACGATATCATTACTGGGGTGGGGACTCGAGGGATGATAACATATGATGTCGTAAGGGGGGGGAGGGGGTCCAAAAATACCAAAAAGTTGATAACATTATATATGCACAGCCCCTAATCTTCTGTAATAAAGCTGCATGGGATAGAGATAGATATCTAAAAAGAAAAATCATGTTTGAAAATATATGAGGATTGTAGAATCATCTAAATAGTGGTACAAATATTGAAGTGATTAAACATGTAGACAAGCAAATGCTTCTCGGCTGTTAAAATATGAGTATCTTTGCACCAACATAACAATGCATGTATGAAGGAGATCAAAAGTCATCAGATGAGCTGGTCATTTAGTAAAAAAATTTTTAGCGAAAACAATTAATTCCATAGGGAAAAAATAGAAGTAGAACAGGTAGACTGACTACGGTGCCTGTAATTATATATCCAGACACCCAGCTACTTCCTCTTACCTCCTTCACTTACGTTGTATAATAGAAAAGTAAATGAATCTACCAGATCCTCTCCTGGTCAACGATTTCCAACATTTTAAGTTCCATCAATTGGAACATATGACTGTTGCCAGATCCTGGCTGTGACAGATTTCTGTCGCATATTTCTCATTTTATTCAAAATTAATTTAAAACATAACTTTATTATTTTTATAACATGTTATCCTTCCCCCCCCCCTTTTTTTTTTCATACTGAAATACGTAATTAAATTCATTTCTCAAAACCATACAGATTTTTATTAAAGTGGGTTTTTTTTTTTCCTCTCTTTCTAAAAACATCTTTAATTCAGTGCGCTTAGATATTCAATTACTTTTTCCCTTTCTCATTTAATAATTTATCTGTCCGTTACTGCTTCCAGTGCAAAAAAATAAATAAAAATTAGAAACGCAGCTGCTGGAAACAATATGCCTTCATTTAATTGCATCTGATTGCTACCCGCCACATTGATAAGCAGTTCTTTATCTCTGCTAATATTTGACTGTTGAAAATGTATTAACAACCTAAGTAAAAGAAGGTATTTTTATGGGAATCGTATACGTTATCGTGAATAATGGTCGAGCTATAAACCAGATTCCTTGATTCTCGGCATTTTTCTCATGTAGCAATCTGCAATCTTATGTAACAGTTAGTTAGGCGAATGCCTGTCTGTAATATAAACATTTTCCGTTTTTCGGTTGCCTCTCTCATCGTGATTAGAAGTGGTTATTTGCAACCTAGGTGTCACCCATCTGGTAGGGACAACAGATTATGTGCTGTAATGTTTATCGCCAAAACCTTTGTTCACTTTCGTGCGGTCACCAAAAGTATGTAAATTGGCGATACTGTGCAACGCCAAGATTTCTAGACTTCTAGCAAAAACACCACTTCTCCTCTGACCTTCGAGATGTGAAGGTTCTAAAAGAAAAGGCACTTTGGCGCCCCATTTGTAACTGGGGGTCTCTCTCTCCCATTTTCTAGCTGAACCACCTCTAAAATAACTCAAATGAATCATTGTTCCAGTAAATTGATAGTTGGAGTTTTTCTTCATTACTACTGTGTGCATTTTAAGGAACCCGATCTTCAATCTCTATTACACAATTTGGCGCATTGCCTATATTTTTCTCCAACTATAAAAAAAAAAAAAAAAAATGCACGTTAGAGAGAGAGAGAAATTCACCCCCCCCCCCCCTTAAAATCATTCAAGTACCCCATTCAAGTACTCTTTCATTAATTTTCTTCAAATTCTTAGACTGTATTTTTTCAACGATGCTGGAGCGTGTGCCTTTCCTGGTGTGCCGTGATAACCTGCACTCATAACGCCCTGTGCTCGATGGATGTTTGCGATTTCTCCGACAGACAGTGATTTAAATACAAAACAACATTTCTTCGCTCAACGAGTGGCCACCCCTTCGTATCTTCGGATGATAGCATGTGTTTTTTTCCCCGTTTCAAGTAAGATGTCAGCTCGGTTCATCATAATTCATCAAGATATGTGTGTGGCCTTGACTGCGGCGGTGTGCTGAGAGTTTTGTTACCCAGTGTTGTGATCTGTGTTGAGTGTGCGTCTACGTTTCAAGTTAGGTATGCATTTAGTGTTAATGCTATGCTGATACAGTATGCCAGTGAAATTTTACGCCATAAGCGATACATGCCAAAGAAGTGCTTAATTCAAACCAGTTTTTTTTTTTTTTTTCTCGCTTGAAGTTCATGTGTTACTCTTCATCTGCCTTTCTAATATTTTTTTTTAAAGTGCTATAACAAGTCTATTTCGTTATATATATAAAAAAAAGTTTTTTTTCTCATTACCTGTGCAACGATCGTATTTAACATCGTCTGCTACATTTACTGATAAAATATCAAGTGAAAACTTTGTTTATCATGACATGCATCGTTTTACACGAGTGGTATACTTTGTGAACTTATGTATAGATCATATAAATGTGATAGTGATGATTTGGTGCGCCAATCGCACATTATTGATAAAAAATCAACAAATGACCAAGTTTGCATGACCATCTTTCAATGTTATGATTACATGAGGTATCACCATATTATATTTTTAAAGAGTCTACAGAAATTGAAAAATTATGCAGACAACAAAAACATACAACGGAAAAATTTTATTTAGTGTGTTTTTAAACTTTAATTTTTTAATTGCAGTATATTACTTTTCCATTTCTGTTGTTTGTTTCCTTACAGGATATGATCTATAAATATTCCCCGTTTCATTTTGAGGTTAAAAAAAAAGGGAAAATGAATGCTTATTCTTACTATTATTTTTCATTTTTTTTGTTTTTCTCTTTACATGCTATGATTTATAGGTATTCCCCAATTTAATTTTTGTGTGAAGTAAAAAAAATAAAAAATAATGAATGACTGTTCATTTCTACTGCTTATTGAAGTTGTAAGCATGAACAGAGAGGATAGACTAAATTGAAGGATTATGTTTTAATGTTTTTATTTGGCACTTATAATTTTTATCACCTCTTTTCACACTTTACTTTGAAAGGTAAGTTTTTAATTTATTCCAGTACAGATTTATTTTATATGTGTTTAAATACCTTTTTTTCATGCATGACAAGGAATTTCTTGATTTAATATTTATCTTTAAAGATACTAGTGTTGTATTCCTTGTCGCTGTTTGCCAAAAAAAGCCTTTTCAGATTTTAACTCAGCTTGTCTATTGCACATTTTTTAAAATTATTTTTGGCTTTTATGTATGATATTGTGATTTTTAAAAAAATGTGTCTACTTTATTTCAGTTTTGTTTCAATTGAAATTATGAGAATATTTAATAGTTATCTGAACTAAGAATATTTAATATGTTAGTTGATTTCATCTCCTTTTAAAAGGGATAATTTGTTAGCTACAGGTTAACATGTGAAATGCAGGATAAAATTTAAGATTGGTTAAGAGACATTTCTTCTCTTTTTAAAGAAAGGCATTTTTTTTTTTAAGTTAGTTTCGTTTGCGTCATATTGAATACTTGATGAATTTTTTTGCATTGACGCACTTCAGAGATAATATATTCCTTTTTTTTATCTCGTGGCCTTGACGTTGCTTCTGTGTTGTTTTATCATCTGTTGGACGTAAATACGCTGGCTCGTATGCTGTCTTTTGACAGTATGATTTAAATAATTTGTTTGTGTCATTTTGCAACTTATTTATTATAGTATCTTTTATGATTAGTTCTCTGGTGTTCAGTTAATGTTTTTTTTTAGTTAAGAAGTTGTCATTCAACTTTCCCATATTGATAAAAAAAAAAAAAAAAAGGCCAGATATTTTGCCTGAGATTAAAATTTTTGTTTTTAAAGAATCTTATCGCAATGAAGGATTGAAAATTATTTTACTAGCCTATTTAATAAGTAAAATAGGTAATTTCTTTAGACAGAAAATTTGGTTTTATGACTTAATTATTAATTTTGTGCAATGATTAAGAGCAATATGAAATGTGTTGGATTTGGATATAGGTGACAATTTAAAATAGTTATACAGGAGATAAGTGAGCGTAACATTTTTTTTTCATCTATATGTGTGCACTTGATTGGAAATTTACATACAGTAGGCGTAATCATAATAAAAAAAATACATTTTTTTTCTCTTTCACATATATGTTTTATTCGATAGTGAGCTTCGGCAAAATATTTAGTAATCTTAGATTAGTTTATCCTGGCATACATGTAGTTTAGGCATGTTACAAGCTCGAGTCATCATGTCAGTTTTACAAAAAAAAAAAATGATTTTTTTTCCCCCTTTTGGTTCTTGTTTGCTTTTTCAAAATAAATAAGATGTACAACATAGGTTTGGATTATAGTTTTAAACAGTTATTTGTTTTTCTTTTTTTGTATGCTTCTCAATGACATACATTCACATAATGCACTGTTTTGGAATTTTGTTTGTGTAAGGTTTATTGCTAGTACTTCTGTCATGTTTTATGTGGTATACTTCAGTGATTGCGCTATTTTCCATGGGATAGCAAAATGTCTGATGTGTGTATTTCGATCTATGGTTGAGCAAGTTGGACGCTGGCTTAATCAGGGATTGGATATGTTTCCTTACATGATTCATGGAGTTAACGCTAATATTAATTTCACAATTTGAGTATTGTTCACATATTTTTTTTAATTTGCTAAAAATTCACTTGTAACACTTTCCTAATGCTGATTATAGATACCACTTTTACACTAGTTTATACTTTATCACTAACTTGCTATGGGCAGATAGCATTGTTAGGTATTAATCATACATTTTTTTTTTCTCTCAAGCACATGGTTGTAGTGATGTCATGTTTAACCTGGTACTTCATACACACACACATTTACTCGTTCAGTTTTGCTGATTTTGTTCTATACCAATTAACACTCACCGTGGTTACACTCATGACTATTCTGTGCATGTATTGGTTTCTTTTATCAGTATTTGTGTTTGGCTTAAAATTGCATTTTTTTTTCACTGCATTCACAACTTAGTAGTTGTTTTTAGCTAGATTTGTTTTAAAGTAGGATGTTTTTGGTTGGTGTGTTTAAAAGTTTTGCAGAAATTATGACTTAATTTAACTATTGCACATTGTTTGCACATACATCTTAAATTTTTTTTATGCAAAAGATTATTAATTGGCTGTACATTTTTACACATACAGTTATTGTACTGTTTAATTTCATTGTTTACGCACGGCTGGTCACTCGTTGCTATTTTATTTATAACAAAAGGTAATTTTATTATAACTGACATGATATTTGATATCGTTGAGTTTTTTTTTTTTTTTTTTTATATAAAATTTATTCAAATGCATAATGTGAGCTGTTATGTACACTTTATTATTTTTTTTAACGCTATTCACATATAGTCATTAAACTAAATCTTTGGTATTTTCTCATATTTAAAAACAATTTTTTTTATTTAGTGAGTTAAAGTCTCACAGTTGTCTTGTGACAGATACATACACTCATATGACATAAGGTATATAGCTTGTTATTTTGCTATTCATTTTTTTCCCTCTCTTTCATTCTTTTCACTTGGAACATGTTTGGTTTGGCATAACTTCTACAATTTTTTGTGTAGAGTTAGCAATCTGTCGAGCACTCGTGCATTTTACGCACACTTCTTTTAAGCTTGATACAGTAATAACTTTGGCAGATACAGTTTTATTTTAATTTTAACTCTTAGTTAATCATTTTTTTCAACAGTATTTTTTTTTTTTCTATACAAGTACTCCATGTGTTCGTAATGTGTTTGTGTTACACAAAATTTGCTCATTTAGAATACAATTTTGTCCATTCATATACATACATTACACTAGTTCATGAGTTGGGTTACATATTTTGTTCATTTGCTTTTACCCATTGTACTTTGCTAACGATCTATTCAACAGTATTCCTTTTTTTTTTTTTTTTTCTCACAAGTAGTTCATTGAGTAGTACACACTGGCTGGTTTAGAGTTTAACCAGAGATCATTCACACATTACATGTAGTTCATTGGCTTTATTAACCCTTATTCGTTACATTTTGATGATTAACTCATTAATTATGTAATTAAAACTTACTCGTATGTAAGTGTTTTGGGTTATTACACACATACTGTCCGTTTATTTGGTTGGCAAATACATAACAATTTTAGTTCATTGTGACATTATTACATGTAGTTCATGTGGAATTATACAATTTGTTCATATGTTTACTTACACGTTATGTATGCTTGCATACACACTTGTTCATGTGTTTTATTTCAGGTAGTTCATGAGTTTGGGGTTTCTTTTTCCCCTCCATTCACACACATACAGTTTTTTTTTTTTTCCCTGTTACTTTTCTATCTTTTAAACATTACACCATATTTCAATATTAAAATATTCTATCACCTTTTTTATTTTTTTTTATGCGTTTGCATAATGTCATAACATATCAATGACAACATCACTTTGTCTATGTACAAAGATTTTAAAGTTACAAGGAGTTATCCGTCACATGACGTAGTAATAAACTACACATACATTTCGAATTTGTTTACTTTTAACATGTTACATTTTAACACTTTGCTTAGATACTTCTTACTTGAAAGTGGCAGATCGAGTAAAGTATCTTGTTACATTATATAAAATTTAGATACAATTTTCTTACCTTTTTTCATATTCTTGCCACGAGTAAAAAAAAAAAAATTACTCTAGTGATTACACAGTTACTCCATATCATGCAGAATCTTGAACACAAGATGGGAAATTTTTATTAATACACAGAAATTCAGGACGGCAGTGTGTAAATTCATCAAATGCTAAATTATATTATACTTTGATTTCTTTTTACAGCGGGAACTTAGTTATAGTGCAGGTATCTAAAAAAAAAAAAAAAATACCCTTATTATCTAAGGCAGAAGCCCTAAGCTGACGCCATAATACTTGTGGTCTCCACAAGATTTAGGGCTACACATATTTGCGAGCATGCTACAAGCACCCCTTTTTGTTAGTCCTGTGCCTTGTGCACAAATTTTTTTTCATATACGATTCCCCTTTAGTGTAGTACAGTACATTTTAACTTTTATTTTATAAATATACATACAATATTTATCTTTGTTTCATTTTAAAAAAAATTCTTATTAGTGTGTTTTGTTTTATTTGCTTGCATTTTATGAAATTATGATCGCTGTAAGATCACATTGTGAGAAGTTAAATATATTTATTGTGAATACTTCTCTTTTAAATCATGACAAAAAAAAAGAAAGCTGGTACCAGCGCCACATACAAAGTATAGGATCCTAACTCTTCATCAAATGTGGCACAATTTTTTTTTTTCCTGTGGAATATTGAAATCATAAAATATGATTTGTTTTAGACAATAAGAGCGCTCAGTCATGAAGAAATTATAATAATTCTGAATTATTCGAAAGCAAGCAAATATATTTATGTACTACCTTCCTATTTTATTACTTAAATTACTGGAAATGATGCTCCAACAACATTTTACAGAAACAGGTTCAAACAAATTGTTTTTTTTTCTCTTTTTATTGCATACTTAAAATTTTTTTACATTTCTGTGAATATTGTATACTCTGTATGTGTGAAGGTGGACAAAAGATTTTAAGTTGATATAAAGCTGCAACGTACACGTTTCAGCTTTCTTCTGTTGTCAGGGTGAGTTATGTGACAGATTTCTGTCGCATATTTCTCATTTTATTCAAAATTAATTTAAAACATAACTTTATTATTTTTATAACTTGTTATCCTCCCACCCCCCTTTTTTCATACTGACATACGTAATTAAATTCATTTCTCAAAACCATACAGATTTTTATTAAAGTGGTTTTTTTTTTCTCTCTTTCTAAAAACATCTTTAATTCAGTGCGCTTAGATATTCAATTACTTTTTCCCTTTCTCATTTAATAATTTATCTGCCCGTTACTGCTCCCAGTGCTTAAAAATAAATAAAAATTAGAAACGCAGCTGCTGGAAACAATATGCCTTCATTTAATTGCATCTGATTGCTGCCTGCCACATTGATAAGCAATTCTTTATCTCTGCTAATATTTGACCGTTGAAAATGTATTAACAACATAAGTAAAAGAAGGTATTTTTATGGGAATCATATATGTTATCGTGAATAATGGTCGAGCTATAAACCAGATGCCTTGATTCTCAGCATTTTTCTCATGTAGCAATCTGCAGTCTGCAATTTTATGTAACAGTTAGTTAGGCGAATGCCTATCTGTAATATAAACATTTTCTGTTTTTCGGTTGCCTCTCTGATCGTAATTAGAAGTGGTTATTTGCAACCTAGGCGCCACCCATCTGGTAGGGACACCAGATTATGTGCTGTAATGTTTATCGCCAAAACCTTTGTTCACTTTCGTGCGGTCACCAAAAGTATGTAAATTATCGATACTGTGCAACGCCAAGATTTCTAGACTTCTAGCAAAAACACCACTTCTCCTCTGACCTTTGAGATATGAAGGTTCTAAAAGAAAAGGCGCTTTCGCGTCCCATTTGTAACTGGGGGTCTCTCTCTCCCATTTTCTAGCTGAACCACCTCTAAAATAACTCAAATAAATCATTGTTCCAGTAAATTGATAGTTGGAGTTTTTCTTCATTAGTACTGTGTGCATTTTAAGGAACCCGGTCTTCAATCTATATTACACTGTCATTCAGCTATTGCCTTGTTGTGTTTGTATGGCTGTCTGGCTGCGCTGTAAGTCCCGTAAATATACTTGGATTGCCCTGAAATTTTTGGAGGTTATTGATGTTTACCATAGCACATTCCCTATTTCAAATGAAGTTTGTAGCATGTTTAGTCATTTACAGGGACAGTCAAAAGTTTTCCATTACATTAGGGCCTATGGAAAGAAATCGTTTAAAAAGATTTTTTGTATAATATGCGGTGCAAAGGATAGTTATTATTCTTTTACAGGGCCACACAAAAGAATTCCGTTACATAATGATATAGGGAGGAATGGGGGAATTGTTTGTGGCGTATTTTAGTTAAACTATTTCACATGTAATGAAATTGATAGACATTGCTCAGGTTTACTATAAGTTATTGCATGTATATTACAAAGTGCATAACATTTACAGGGACACAGAAAAGTTTTCAGATAGTATATTGTATCAGAAGTACTGTACATTAGCGGTGATTGCTGGAAATGTATTTTTAATTATGATATGCGCTTTTATGTTTCACTATATTTATGCATATTATATGGTGTGTATAAATGCTATAATTAATATACAGGGCTACACAAAATAATTTCTAAGGGTTACTGGGTATGAGTGCAAATTGGTTAAAGGTGGTTTTTAAATGAGTTATGGATTTTTATGCTGCTGAACTGCATTTAGTTTATTAAAAAAAGTTTGTAGAATATAGATAAAATGATATACAGGGTCACGCAAAGAATTGGATACATATTGTCTATGGATGATCATTTTTGGAAATGTGGTTTCAGTAGTTTTAAGAGTATTTTAGTCTGAATTAAATTTTAGCTAAATAGTGGCGTGTAATAAAGGTACTAGGTAAAGTACAGGGCTGTACAAAAGTATTCAAGTATTTTTTCAATTAATTGTATAAATTGCTGAAAGAGAAATTTCAACCTGTTATACGTTTTCTTGCTAAGCTAAATTTTCCCATTATATAGTATATATATCAACATACAGATCAAATACAGGGCTGTTCAAAAGAATTGGAATACATACAGTAGAGCGCCAATTATCCAAACACGTCGGGACCGAGCCTAGTTCGGATAAGCAATAGTTCAGATAAACGGACACACAATTTAAGGTATGTTTCTGAGTATACTAAAACCTTCACACCTTATCCAGGATTAGGACTGGCAGCACCAGATAGTGGTGCTGCCAGTGGTAGTTTAAAAATTGTTGTTTTTTTGCTTTTTAATTTTTTTTGTTTACTATTTTATCATTTAAAATTTTCTTTTTATCTTTTTATCCTCTTCTGAATTTCAGAGATTATAATATAAGCAAAAAAGCTTTCGATTTTTGTTTGCTTCAAAGAAGTCATTTTTTTCAATGCTGCCCTATCTCGAATTCTTCTTAAATGCATTAGTTGAATAGGATCAGAGTTCTTCTGCTGTTCGAGCCATTTCATAGCTGTTTCCAAACATTCAAAGGCTTCGTTATGTGACTAATCTGGGCCATTTTCATAGCATTCGTTTTCATTTTCTTAAATTTCACCCCCTTTCCCCAAGCCTTTTATTCTCTAATTACTGCTCCCAACGATACACTAATCAGGGATTCGAGTTTGAATGCTAAATTTGAAAGGAAAAAAATCAGAGAAATATGGTGTTTGGATAATAGGAATTTCGGTTAAAGAAAATGAGAGAAATAGGCTGTTCGGATAATTGGAAGTTCGGTTAAAAAAAAATTGAGAGAAATAGGTTGTTCGGATAATTGGAAGTTCGGTTAATTGGAGTTCCGATAATCGGCACTCTACTGTATTTGGCTATGGACGGTAACTACTGAAATCAGATTTTTAAATTTTTACTTAGTTATCTTATTTACCTTATTTCCCTAAGTAACGAAGTTTCGTTAAAGCTTTCAGGGAATGTTGGAAAGTGTTTCATAATCTATGCTGTACGCATGATTATTCTTACTTGTTTAAGAATGAATGTGCTTGTTAGAGCAGCACATTTTACATACTTTTTCGACCAAGTGAAAAGCTAAATATGAATTATTTTTAAACTTTATGCAAATATTTTATTGTACGAATAACTAAAAAAATAATGAATAAATGCCTCAAATGATTGGTTATAATTTTCTTTTTTAAAAGATTGAATAACGTTTTTACTTTTATTGAAAACAAATATTTACATAGTAAAATTAACTCTGTTGATAGGTATGTATACATGAATAGCTTAAAATTTCGCTTTGGAGGGTTTTATTTTTGGCTGAAATTTAGTTCCAGTTTGGTTTCGGGCTGAAAAACTTGTTTAGGTTGGCTACTACATGAAAGTAGACAGATCCAAAAAGAAAAAGCTTAACTTTAAAGCATGGAGAAAGGGATGGGGTAAGCGAAATTCATACTATTTTAAACTTTTATGTCTTAAAATGATCAATTTCTGGATCTAGTTTTTGATATATTTGCATATTTCAATTTATGCAAATTTAAGTTTTTTTTTTTTTTTTCTGTGCCATTTTAAGCAAATTTTGGGTACAATAAATGGTAGACTGGCTTTTTTGTTAACTACTGGACCATTTGCTTCAGATAAGTGTCGCAGTCTGGATATTCTTAACATTTATATGTCAGTTATTAAGCCTAACTTGCATATTTTTCAATGGTGTAATGTTTACTGTACTGTTAACTTTAAAGTAGTTGCCACATAATTGTCGTAACGTTTCTCTGTACTAGATTTTTATGCTTATTTCAAATCTGCCATTTATTAATGTCTAGTTTTTGAGTAAAATGAATTTCTACTTTTATATAGTATTGGCACAAGTTTGATATAAAATGTTTTTTAGGGGTATGAACCTGTACCTTATTGTCAAAAGGTTAAACAGTGTCAGATTCCTACCAGGAACATAATCTAAAAACAACTGCAAAAAGTAATAGAATGTATCCTAACTAGCTGAAGTACATCAAAGTAGCATAAAGAACGTTTTCTGGCAAAAAAGATAAATTTCACCTTTTTTTAAAAGCTAGACATGATCAAAGACAATCTCAGACACAACATTTTTGTAAAGTAAACTGGATAGTAATCATAACATAAAACAAAAAAGCCAGCTTGATAATGCTTTATGCCTTAAATTTGCATATAATTTTACAAAAATTCTAAAATTTTCATAAATCGAAATACACAAATATCTCAAAAACTAGACATGCTGGAGAAAACCTAAAACTAGATTTAGAATCAGCACAAAAAATTGAATAAACAACTAATTTCAGTTTTGTAGTAGAGCAAAAGTTCAAATTTGTTGTCCAGTGTTATCTTTAGTAGCTTCTTTGAGTAAAAAATAAAAGTGAGTTTTTAATAAACATTGAAAGCTGACAAAGAATATGAATAAATGTTCATACTTGACTTCAAATTGCAGATTTTTTACTTATGATGAAAATGTACACAGTCCTAAACATTTGAATATTTTTGAAAATATAACTGCTTTGTTCTTGATAAATGGGGACTTTAGTTGATTTAAAAAAAAATATATATATATTTATAGCCCAGTAAATTTAGGGTTTGATAGCTAAGTAATTCATAATGAGCTGAAATTTTCAGAATTAGCTCTTTATGACAAGTAAAAAAAAACGTGTGCTTCTATCCAAAATGGCCGATCAAAGATGGCCGCTAAGACCTTTTTGCATCGTCCAATGTTTTCTTTTTCCATTTCTAAGTCATATATCAATATTTTTTTACTTCTGAAAAATTCTGTGACCTCTACTTACATCCTGTTTTAATGTATACATAGGGCCTGACTAAAGCAGGGGCACACAGGGCATGAGCCCCGTGCCAGAAAAGGCCTCAAAAGTTAAAAAAAAAAACAATAAAATTGCTAAAAAAAACGTTTCTCTGTTGAGTTTTTTTAATGGTCTTGTAAAAGAACCTTAAGGTGTAGGGGGTCTGCAAAGAGATGCCTGCCCAGGCCTCAGTCGATTAGTCGAGCCCTGTATCTAGTTTTTATCAAAATAAAAGCTACGAATGAGTTGTACATTCATTTATTTGTCGTCAAATTAATAGAATTTCATTGCCCTTAGCCTGTTTTGCCTTGTACTTAAGAAATTATTGACAAGTCATCTGCCTGTTTGTAATCCTATTTGTGAGGATTATTTTTAAAATTTTGTTTTAAAAAATGACAGATATCCCATTTTTCTATATAGAAATGTTTGTCAGAGGACTGTGATGGGGAAAAAAAAAGAAAGAAAGTTAGAATAAGTTTAAATTATTTATTACAAGGGAGAAAAATTTAAATCCAAAGTAAAAGTACAATAAAACATTATAGTAATGCTTGTAATAAATAAGCTAATAATCTTGTAGTAAATAAACTTGAAACAAAATTACCAGAATGCCACTCATTCAACGTCGTAACCATTATCGTCGTCTTCAAATCCGTTAATAGGACGAACTGAATTTGTGCATGTTTCTCCTAAGCAAGAGGTACAAAACCTAGAACAATGGAGAACTGCCTTCTTGCACTGTCATCTTTCATCACAGTCCCTTGCAGAAGATCTTCGGGCGCTGCGGGAAGTGTTGAAGGTAATGGGTTTAATCTGCCTTCTTTCATGAACCATCCCCATTCAGTAGGATCTAGGTTGTTTCCCAGCCACTGTTGGACTTGAAGATAAACCCGAAGTGAATGCTGCGAAGTTGCTGCACTTGTTGGTGGAAGAACTGCCAGGTTAAATTTTGATGAGAGATTTTTGGTTACTTCTTTATTGTAACAGATATATCGCAGCTCATCTAGGGAGTCAACTTTCTCTCCCACAAAAAGGTTTTTCATGAATATCTCCCCAATTTCAATTACCTTTTGTGGTTTAAGTTGAGGACTGTTGAATAAGGAAGTAAAAAAAAAGCAGCTCGTGGTTTTTCTTTATCAATTTAAAAGCTGAGGATTTCCCCTTCCTAAAAATTGCTGATGTGGTATCACATCCAGTTCCTGTAGGAAGAGAATGGAATCCTTCATTGGGTCAAGTGATTTTTGAATTTTAAATATGTTACAGCATTTTTGTTCGTGAGGTCGTAGAAAGAAGAGTGGTTTTCTTGGGTTACCTCGTGCGATGAAAATGGTCAGCAGATCTGTGTCAGTACCAACTACTGTGACTAATCTAGAATTGGTTTTACTTGAATTAATTGCTGTTGTACAGATTAGTGCATCAGCATCATCATCCGCCTGTAGGGCAGTTATTCCTTCGGCCTGGAAGTAGCCCATGAGCATTCGAATAAGCCTAGCCTTGTTCTGGGAGTTCAGTAAAAAAAACAGCTTGCTTGGTTGTGGCCACCATGTTTTCGTCAAAAGCAATAGTTGCAGACATTTTCGACATCAACTTTCTTTGCCTCTCCACACTTTTAATTGATAAGGCACAAGTGTACCCATCAAAAACAACAACTTCACATGGAGAGAAGTGTTTCTGACCAAATCTAACATATTTGAGGCATATATCTCTGTAGGTGCCGGACTCATTCCAAACCAATGCATGCAAAAGAAATCCTCCATCTACAATAAACGAGCAAGTTGGTGGAGGTTCAACACAAGGCTCAGTTGTTTCAATGATAGCAGCTAAAGTTGATTTAACCTTTAACTGATGTGACTAAAATTTGTCGCACAACTGATGTGATCCGATCTCTCAGACCCCTCGAATAAAATTAATAAAAAAAATAATTCAAATGGTTGAATTTACTTAAATTTTGTCCTAACAATATCGTTGTACTTCTCTTAGGAGCATGTGAATTAAATTGCATGAAAAAAGTATTTTATTAATATTATTTAACTTCGGTACAGAAAAGTAAAAAGCTGTAAAAGTGTTTACTGCTGGAAGTCGCGGGGTCTGGGAGACCGCGTGACATCAGTTAAAGGTTAATATTCTTCCTCATTGAAACTTCATCAAAGAGGGAGGGAGGTTGAGGGTCCAATTCGTATTTGAGGTAATCTCGTAGATTTTCATTTGACTTGAGTACTAGGGTGGGTCGAAAAAACCAAAATATTGATAATCGAAATGTAATAGAGCAGAAAAGCTGCCTTTTGTAATAAATAATAAATTCGTAAAATATTATACCTATCGGTTAATATCTTTTACCGCCGCAAGGAGGTCAAAATTTCAAAAAACCGCAAAAAACGTGTCTTTTTCAATATTTTTTTTTTCTTATTCAAACGTACGAATACAATTTCTAATAGGACGCAATAGCTACATGAAGATATAAGAAATGTCCCTGTAAATATACATTATGATAAAATCATATCTTTTACTGCCGCAAAAGGACCACATATTTTTTTAAAAAAATGTTAAAATTTCAAATTTTCATGTTTTTAAATTTTTATAATTTCTATAATATGTCTAGAAGTAAATAAATTTACTTTATATCTATTAATATGTAATAAATTTAGTTAACTATTTGTTATAGACTGCAAAATGAAAACGGTAATCATTCATTTTTTTAACGGTCGCATCATCTACTGCTGTTTTACTGCATATCAGCAGTTCATATACCACAAATCACAAAAATGATATAACATGAACAAAATATTTTATTATTTTATTAATTAAAATACAGAGATTTTTAACCGAAATGGATTAAACAAACTTAAAATAAAGCAGTATTTAAAATAAATGAATTTTCTCATATGACTTGCTTTCAAATAAAGCCATTGTCCCTCGAGAGGCCGAAATTGATCATATGTGATCCTCACTCTGTTCTGGTTCACAAACTTTACCAGCAATTCAGTGACTAATTTCACGCATCTTTCTACTGATTGAGTCGGACAAGGAAATATATAATAGCTGGTATCTTTAATCGATCATTCTAAACTCACCAGCGTTGTTAGATCGTCAGTCGATAGACAAACCGTAAGAAGTGGTTTCGTTAGTTTACAGTTTTGCCACTCGACTAAATCCATACTATTTCAATCTTCAAAGGTCAAGTCTGGAATGACGAAATGACGGAGGGCACTATTCGTGTGCACAGAACTTTGTGCTTTGACAATTTTCAATTTTGGCAATCGGCTAATGCAGTACACTTTCAGGGTGTACTCAATGAGTACATCCCGAAAGTGTAACTGCATCAGTTGGTTCACAATTAAAATGAAACCATCATATATTTTAGATTCTGTGGACTATAGTTAATAACTACCGTTTACTTGTCATATCATCTACAAAAGATTATAGTTCGTGTAATTTCACGAAATGCCTGTTTCGCAAATCATGAAACTAGCCTAATTGAAATGATAGCATATGAAGGACAGGACATCAGGACCCCAGCCATGAAGAAAATTGCCAATGCGCGAAGTTTTATGGACACGAATAGTGCCATACATCACTTCGTCATTACAGACATGAACTTTGAAGCTTAAAATAGTATGGATTTAGTAAATCAGCAAAACTGTAAACTAACGAAACCACCTGTTACGATTTATCTATCGACTGATGATCTAAAAACGCTGGTGAGTTTAGAATGTTCGATTAAATATACCAGCCTTTATAATTGTCCTTGTCGTACTCAATCAGTAGAAAGATGCATTAAATCAGTCTCTGAAGTTCTGGTAAAGTTTGTGGACAAACACAGAGGGAGGATCACATATGATCAATTTCAGCCTCTCGAGGAACAATGGCTTTATTTGTAAGCAAGTCATATTGTAAAATTCATTTACTTTAAATACTTCTTCATTTTAAGTTTATTTAAACCGTTTCGGCTCAACATCTCTGTATTTTACTTAATAAAATACTAAAATATTTTGTTCATTTTACATCATTCTTGTGATTTTTTTTATATGAACTGCTGATATGCAGTAAAACAGCAGTAGATGAAGCGATCGTCAAGAAAAATGAATGATTACCGTTTTTATTTTGCAGTCTATGACAAATAGTTAACAAAATTTATGACATATTAATAGATATGAAGTAAATTTATTTACACATAGACACATTATAGAAACCATAAAAAATTTGTAAAAATAAAATTTTTACATTTTTTTAAAAAATGCTGTCCCTTTGCGGCAGTAAAAGATATGACTTTATCACAATGAACATTTACCGCGACATTTCTTATATCTTCATATAACTATTATGTCCTATTAGAAATTATATTCGTACGTTTGGATAATTTATAAAAAATATTTTAAAAAGCATGTTTTTTTCGATTTGCGGAAATTTTGGCCCCCTTGCGGCGGTAAAAGATATTAACCTATCGGTGTAATATTTTACGAATTTATTCTTTATCACAAAAGGCAACTTTTCCGTTCTATTACATTTCGATTGTAAATATTTCGGTTTTTTCGACCCACCCTATTGAGTACAGCAGCAATCCTGGTAAACAACTGTAGAGGATTGAATATCACAGTTGAATTCCTTATTATCAATGTGTTATTTGTTGCCGATATTGGTATAACTCTCTTTTTCCGTAGGAAATTCCTTCATTCACTACCTTTTATGCTTGTTCTTATCTGCATTATTTGTTGAAAAAATGCCTGTGTGTGAAAATGTAGGTGAAAACTCCAAAGGAAAAAACAATTTTTATTTTTTTAAATAATTTCAGTTTAAATAAATCGTATTACCGTACATTTATAATTTCTTTATTTTATAAACCTAAGCTCATATTCAAATTAGCATACTTGCTGACTGCATTGGTTTCCTTAGAAGCGAAAAATATTAACTTTTGACGTAAATATGCAGGAAAACATCCAACAAGGCGCAATTATTTAGCGACTACAGTTGATCCGCCATTTTGGATGGAAGCCGACATCGAATTTTTTGAGACTTTTCAGGATCCATTCTATACATATCCAGGAGCTAATCCTGAAAATTTTAGCTCATTATGAATTTCTTAGCTATCGACCCCCTTTTTGGTCTAAATTTACTAGGCTATTAAGTATGGCGTGGCAGCGCAATTCTTATTTATTTCCAGTGTCACTTCTCAAAGTTAATTTAACATAGAAAAGCCTATGGAGATCATAACTTTTTCATTTTTTCTTCCCACCGTTTTGTCCCTGATGCCACTCATTTTTTATTCTTTACTAATTCTAATGATATTATAAATTTAAAGTGTAAAAACATTTGCCTGGCGTCAGGGTCAAAACGAATGGTAAAATGCCTTTGCATATGGGTGAACCCAGAGAGAAACATGGGCCAATTTTTGTTTACATTATTCAATTATTTTTCTTAATAATTCCAATTTTCGCTTTTTCCATTGAAAATCAACTGACATTTTTTCATAGAAAATGTAACATTTTTACTTCATTGTTGCAAAAATTTCAAAAGGCATAATAATAATTTATTTCTTTTTAGTTGAAAGATTTTCACGTGAAATATTAAATTTAGTTTTTTTTTTTTTTTTTTTTTTTTTTCAAAAATTAAAAAGGTGAATATGGCGTCATAGTGGAATTAAAAAAGATATTTTCAGAATAAGTTTTTGCTTTGGTCAAGTTTATATTTTAGTAAAAAGTTTCTAATGGATAGTTATTTTTACGCAGATAGCGAACTTAGTGGGAAATTACATAACTTAAATTTAAAAATGTATTTTTTTTCCGAGATGAGAACTATTTATACCACAAATTAAATTTAAGTAATTTTCTGATGCGTTTACATCACCCCTTGGGAAAGATTAAGGTTTAAAAATTTAAGTAAAACTTTTATTTTCTATATTTTACTGTATCACAGCTATAATGTTGTTAAATATTAGCAATAAGGATTCAACACAATTTACATTTGCATTCATAGCGTTCCTGAGTGGGAAATAGGGTATCTAAATTTAAGTGAAGTTAATTTTTTATGATTTGATTATAGATTTTTTATGTTCAGATTGGAAGTTTTTGTCCAAACTACTGCAACCTGCATTATTGCAGTGGTGAAACATTTTGAATTACACATTGGTAAACTGCATCCCACATTGTGATGCAATACCGCATACATCAGAGCCTGATGATGATACTCTCTATTAATTTTGAAATGCGTTCGTCTGAGTGCAGTAGTTATTGAAAAACTTGACATTTTAACAAAAACATAATTTGAAGAACAAATTAAAAAAACGAAATTTATTTCCTACATTGTTTAAGCCTGAGAAGGGACAGATATTAAGTTATTTCATTCAATTAGTTCTACATTTAATGTTAAATTTTTGTAACAAATTAGTTGAGCCAATTGAGGATTAGAAAATAAAAATAAAATTCATACAATATGATACTTAAAACACCCTAAAAAATTAGATTCCGTTCAAATGAAATCGAAATAAATCTTAGACTTCTTCCATTTTGAATTGAAAATATTTGTATTGCAGATTTTGTATTATGTTTACAACAATTGTGCATAAAATGATAAGATGCATGCAAAATACAAAACTTAAAAAAATGTCTAAGATTTATTTCGATTTCATTTGAACGGAATCTAATTTTTTAGGGTGTTTTAAGTATCATATTGTATGAATTTTATTTTCTAATCCTCAATTGGCTTAACTAATTTGTTACAAAAATTTAACATTAAATGTAGAACTAATTGAATAAAATAACTTAATATCTGTCCCTTCTCGGGCTTAAACAATGTAGGAAATAAATTTCATTTTTTTAATTTGTTCTTCAAATTATGTTTTTGTTTAACATAACATATGTATGCAGTAGCACATTTTAAGCGATAAAATATTCTGAATTTTATTTTTAAATGCAAAGCATGAAAATAATTTTTTAATATAATATGAGGTCGAGGTGTATTTTTTTTATATGTGAAAATACACTTCTACAGGCACTAAAACTATCTCTGCGGTAAAGAAACAAGCCAAACTTAAATATATATCTACATACAATACATTAAATTTTACAAAGAAATGTATAAACAATTTCTATGAAAAAAATATCCATTGTTAAGAGAAAAAAGGTGTCAGGTATATCATAATAAAAATTACTCAAAAATAATTACTAAGCATACCCACCAATAAGTAAAATTAAAAAGATTTTTGAGAAAATCCCATTTTTTTATTTTTAAATTCTGAAAAATTAAGATAATTTAAAATTTTTCTAAAAAAATTTTAAACTAGAGTAAAAAAAAAAAAGTGGAATGGACATATAAAATATGTACTTGGCTGAAAGGTTTATTTATTTATATATTTTTTTTAAAGTGTAGTTGATAGCAAAGTGTTATAAAATATCTGAAATTTTAAAATTCATGACTTGATTACTTTTTTTTTTTGCTGAATTTAATATTTGGAAATAATGGCAACTACTACCACTCATAAATAAAAGGGTCAATATGTTCATTTTATATAGCCTATAATAAAAAATCGGACGTTAAAATAATGATAATTAGTCGAGGAACGCTTAGATTTAAATAATGTGTCATACAAAAGCATATCTTTTTTTTAAATAGCGATTTTTGGATAAAATAAAACATTTTTAATCGATTTTTATGAAAATTACAATATTCACAGGGCTCCCAACACATTTTAGCCTCCTAAAAGGGGGGAAAAGGGACCATTTTTATTTTAAAAGGGGACTTTAGGGGACCATTTATATTTAAAAAGGAGACTTTGGGGGACCATGTCTAAAAATACTGCACCTAGTTTTCCTAAATATGCAAGCAAATTTTTAAAAATTACCCCTAAAATATGTTAATTGGTTATCTTTATAAAGATGGGTCACTAAAAAGTACACTCAGCTAAATATTCTACTGCAAGATAGGAAGTATTCCAATTTTCAGTGCTCACATCATTGATAATTCTCCTTAAAGGAGCTTTTAATTTAAATTGATGCTTTATTAAGGGAAGACAAGACTGGTTGCAACCCTATGGGAAATATGTGAGTTTTAAGACCTGTTTTCTCGGAAACTACTTGACCGATTTTGATGAAATTTGGAATCCATATTCACTGGATTATGCTCAAGACTTATGGCTCACAGATTTTTTCTGACTAAAACTTTTTATTTTAGAGCAATGGCAATTTTTCAGAAATGTTATTAATTTTTTTTTAAACTGTCTGCCACATATGTATGCTGTTACCTTATACTTATACTCTACCACAAAAATATATATATATATATAAAAATCGCTCGAGTACTTTATGAGATAATACGATTTTTCAGGAGATCCAAAAAACATAAATATTCACAATTCTCGCTCTTTGTGAATGACAAATTTGGTTTTCTGATTATGTATCGACAGAACAGATGTTGGGAGTGTCGATAGTCAGTCAAATGTTTGTACACTTTTTTAAAACCTTCTTATTGTTCAATTAAAAGATGACAACTTTTTGTATTTTGTTTTGTGTTGAACTGTGATTTGTATTTTTTGAACTTGTGCTTTCTGTTACAAAATGACAAAGCCGAAAAGTGTTTTTGAGGGAAGACAAGAATGGGTGCAATCATAGGGGGGAAATGCAAGCTTTAAGACCTGTTTCCTCAGAAACAACCAGACCGATTTTGATGAAATTCTGAATCCCTATTCACTGGAAAATGCTCAAGACTTATGGCAGACAGGTTTTTTTTCTGCGACTAAAACCTTTTATTTAAGAGCAATGGCAATTTTTCATAAATTTTCTATTTTCAGAAATGTTTTTTCTGAGATTAATTAAATTTTTAAAAAACTGTTTACCGCATATGATGATTTGTACTCTACCAACAAAATTTTTTTTTATCGAAGTCACTCAAGTACTTTAGGAGTTAATGGGGATTTTAGCTGAAATGTACAATTTTTGGAAAAGCTGCAAAACTTACACTTCTAATTTGTGTGAAGTTCTTGCAGTGTTTTATCAAACGCATGAATTAAAGTATATATAAACACATATTACAGTTACATATAATAAATGAGTATAATTAGTACTAGAGTAAAATTAATCTGAGTAGGTGTGGCATCCCAGTCTTGTCTTCCCTTGAATTTTTACAATTATTTCTAATGGTCAGAAAAAAAACTGGGCATATCAATGGATTCAGAAATGTCAAAGAATTTTTTAAGCCAATAATAATAAAAAAAAAAATCATTTTTTTCAAAGAATTTCACTGATGTCCCCCTTAATATTTATAATAGCAAAAAAAAAAAAAAATTGCAATAAAATATAAACACTAAAAATTAATGCATCTAAGAAAATATCAAATCAATTGTTAACAGAGTTGTACACTAGCAATTACAAAGTATAGTGCATTTCTTCAAATTTAACACAGAATAACAGTGATCAGTGAATAAATAAAAAGAAAAGTGCCCAGTTAAACTGATGGCATTGAGATCACAGGCTATTCACACTAATTGTATATTATACTCTAATATTAAAGAATAATGCCCCTCGAATAATAAATTAAGGGGATAGTACCCCCACCCCCTGTTTCCCATCTTTATACTAAACCAATGAGCCTCCAAATCTCATTAGGGAAGCACCTTATCAGAATAAAACGGTAAATCCAATTTGAAGCAAATCGGATAGAAAAACCGTATTTATCTAAATTAAGGGGGTATTGGCGACCCATGCCCTCTTTTAGACTTAAAAATGAACCTTCAAATCTAATCAAGGAAGTTCGTTATCAGAATTAGTCGGTATATTTGAAGAAAATCTGATAATTCGGCACAAAAAACCCATTTATCTAAGTTAAGAGAGAGGGGATTAGCCCCCATTTTCCCCTTTATACTTAACCAATGTACACCCAAAACTAATCAGGGAACCGCCTTATCAGAATGAACTTAGAAAAAAAATTTGAAGCAAATCGGATATTTCTATCAAGAGTTATCACGTTACGTACATATGTATGCCTGAAAAAATTATAATGTTCATCAGAAAAAGCAGAGTATGGCAACATTAGGGTTAGCTGGGTGTATTAGTCCTCCAGATTAGTCCGGGATTGCTCAGTAGGTAGAGCATTGGTGGCTCCAGCCAAGACATCCCTGGTTTGAATCCTGGCACAGACTTTTTCCCCCCATTTGGAAATTTACAACTGATATGATTTATTTACCAATTGAATAATTGTATTATAAATTAATCTAATAAAGATGGAGGTTTGTCTATGTGTCTTTGTGCTGACGAGATCACTGCGCATAGAACTATAAGATTTGGCAAGAAGGTAGCTGTATGTCTTAAGTTATGCACATAGAAGCCAATTTTTGGGCTTTTTTGAGTAGTTTTTTTTTAATGTAATTTTTAGCCTCTTTTCATGTTTCATGGTAGTTTTTCCAAATTTGTAAAAGGAATCTGGTTTAAATTTTTTAGCAGAGTGTAGTAAATTTACTCCCCTTTACAATAAAGTTTATTTGAAATTTGTACACTGATTTTTAAATTTTTCGCAATTATTTCATTGTTTTTTGGCATTTTGCAGCAATTTGTTGATATTTATAAAAGAAATTTGATGTCAAACTTTTAACCCTAATGTAGTAAATTTTGTCTTTCCACGATTGCATCTTCTGATTTAAATCGTTAGCAATTAACCCCCTCACTGACAAGCCCGTGTTAATACGTTCACTAAGCTCCAGGTTTCACTGCAATATAGCAATATTTAAAGTAATATAATTCTATCGATTTAATGTATTTTTAATGCATTGAACAATGATTAATACTTCCAAGGATTGCATTCATATTCGTTATTAAGTTTTTCTATAAAATGTTCAAAGAATCATTTTTTTTAGCATTTAAAACAAAATGCAGAGAAAACAACATTACAATTTTGCCCTTTTCCAAGACAGTCGGAGGGTTAAAAAAAAAAAAATAAATAAAAAATAAATAAAAATAATTCACATCCCACAAGGATTCTTTCCCCTTATTTGTGAAAAAATTCCGGATACAATGATTTAGCCCTACATTTATATTTTGACTTCTCCGATTTTCTGAATTTTTAGCGGTTTTTATGCAGGTTTTTATGTAGTATTTCACACTAGTAAATGAGATAGTTTCATTTTTTAGCCCAATTCAGTAAATGTTATCCTCTTTTCAATAAAGCTTATTACAGCAATTTTTTAATTTTTTATGCGATTTTTTGATATTTGTAAAAGGATTCCAGTTTCAATCTTTTCACAGAACTTATTAAATTTTGTCCTCTGTTCAATAAAATTGAATTCCTATAGCAATTTTTGAATTTTTTGCAATTAGGTAGATTTCATAAGAAATACTACCTATTGCAGTCTTTACCATGGTGCGACTTTTGAAAAATTCCTTCATAACTTTTCATTATATGACATATATATATATATCCTTCTATATATATAAAAAAGTTTTGATTTGGAAATGGACCAATGAAAATCTGCTTAGATATTCCCGGCAGATCGGCATCCAATTTGAATGCTTAAGCATAGCCTTTCTTCGTTAATATTAAAAAAAACTGTTGCATACAAAAATATGAAAATCGGTAGCATTATAGAGAAATGTTTGATAAACACGCTGATGCAGACAGTTTTCAAATCGAAGAATTATTTTAAGAGCTATTTAATGCCAAAGTTGGACAAAATCATTCCATTAAAAAAGTTTTATAGGAGCAAAAACTGTACATAGGAATTTAATCATTTTTAGATCATTTTATGTGTCAGAATTTCCCGGTGTGCAGGCTGCATTTAACTTTTTAATTTGACTCATTTTTTGAGGTTTTATTTCTATTTTAAATTCAAATTTTCAGCATTTCGAGAAATATTTTTTACATATTTTAGAAAATTGTAGTAATTTAAACTGTTGCCAACTGTATAAATAGCACAAACAATAATGTTTGCTTCAAATTAAAAATTTATTTTACATGTTACTATTATAAACAGAATATATAAAAAGCAGGAACTCATTGAAAATTACGTCATAAAAACTATATTTACACGTGACTTTTAAAAGAGAAAGAATATTGTAAAATAATAAATTCATTAACATGCATTAGAAGTCTTAAATAGGAGAATTTACGTCACATTACACTTATTACGTAAAATGAGCAAAAAATAATATTGCAAAGCAGTTTAAATTTTAAAATTGCGCGAGACGTTTATTTGATATTTTAAGATGATCATAATATTTCATTTCTAACAAAAGTATTTTTATTTACGTGAATATTAAAAAGAGAAAGAAAAGTTTGGTGAAAATTACTTCAGATTATAACTGCCAGATTCAAATTATAATTCAATCTTCTGAAATTTTTTTAAAGCCGATCAAATTAGCGTGCTGTTAGTCTGCGGTGTCTGAACGGTGGTTGACGAGCGTAGCTCATAGGGGGCAGAGCCCCCTAGTATATTAAAAAAAAAAGTAACGCTTTGGAAATGGACCAATGAAAATCTACGTAGATACCGCGAAACGCACCTGATTGATCAGAATTTTCTGACGCTATAAGGGTGTAACCAAGGGGGGAGGGGTACCCAGCTCTGACAGCAAATGTAGCCAGTTTGTTGCCAAATTGGCAATGTATCACCAAATTTGGTGACCAAAATTAGTCACCAAATGTGATGCCAACTTGACGCTATTTCCAGTATTTCACCAAATTTCCATAGACTCCTACTGAAATCCAATAGGGTTTACTTGCGTGCAGAACAGAACATCAACAAATTGAGACATTTCAATGCAACAAAAACTAATATTAGCTTATGAATAGAGCTTAACTGAACTATTTACAATATTCGTAATACTATATATATAATTTTTCACATATATGTTGACGGAGAAAGGTGGTGAAGTGAAAATTTCAGAGGAGAGGAGATTTATATGATAAGATTATTTACTGTAACTACAAATTAGAAACTTCATTACTGTTATAATGTGTTCTGTCTGATACTAGATGGCGCCATCAGCACATGTAAAACGTACCTGGCCGAGATCGGCATTTTTAGAGTCAGTTGCTTGCGAGCCGCGATGTAAGATGGTCGGATCTTGGATCCGCATGTAATAAATATTAATCTAGTTGCATCCCGCGTAATTATGCTTTTATTACTTTAATCACACTCGGTAGTTACTTCAGTGGCGACGAGATGAAGATTTATTGATGTATTTCTTAAGAAATTAGCATTTTTTTCGCATATTTTCAAGAAAATAGCGGCATCGGCACATGACGGCGTGCTAGGCCTAATCGGCGACTTCGTAGCTGACATTATATCGTCCCAGTATGGCTTCCTTCGACTGCATTAGCAAATTTAACCCCTCTCTTGAATCTAGGAGTGAATATGCAGAGCGGTTAGAACAATTCTTCATTGCGAACGCTATAGAAGATGACAATAGAAAACGGGCAGTGTTCTTAACAGTGGTGGGACCGACAACTTACGGTCTACTACGGATTCTACTTTCACCGGCAGCACCCACTTCTAAAACGTTAACAGAATTAATTAGCGTGCTGAACGCACATTACGATCCTGTACCCTCTGAAATCGTCGAGCGATTTAAATTTAACAGCCGCGTATGACGCGCCGATGAATCGGTGGCCGATTATATCGCGGAGCTCCACAAATTGGCATAGTACTGCAACTTTGGAGAGTCTCTGGATATGATGCTGCGCGATAGATTGTTTGTGGGATACAGGACGAGGGTATACAAAGAAAATTATTGTCAGAAGCAAAATTAACCCTTACGCGTGCGTCCGAAATCGCCGTTGCTATGGAAGCTGCAGCAAGAGATGCTGTGGATTTAAAGATTACTGCTGTTCTGGAAATTAAAAAAATGCAGATTACGTCACAACGGCCGCGAAAAAACGAGTCCGGTGCCAAGTCAACATCGGGTGCAAGTTACCCGCATGCAGGAAAACATTGTTTTCGTTGCGGTGATTCAAAACACCAGTCTTCAGAATGCAAGTACAGGAATACCACTTGTCATAGCTGTCGGAAGTTGGGGCACCTTGCAAAGGTATGTTTATCCAAAAATAAGAGTAATTGTTATAAGCCTAAAGTAAACTTAGTGGCGGAACCTAAGAAAAGTTTAGAAAATAAAGAGTATTCCATGTTTCATTTAAATAATGATAAAGAACCATATCCCCCAATTAAAATCACATGCAAAGTGCAGGGACAGCCTGTAATTTTTGAAATAGTTTCTGGTGTGCCATTTTCCCTGATGCCAATAAACTTGTTCGAAAAAATTAGAAGGTTTTGCTCTCCTTTGGAGCACACAGAAATTAAATTACAATCCTATACTAATCATTCTATTAGTATTGTAGGAATGACAAATGTGGAAGTGGTATTCCAATCAAGAAGAGAATGTTTACCGTTACTGGTGGTTTCACAAGGCAACACGAATTTAGCTGGCCGTGACTGGATTATTCCGTTAAGACTATTGAATGCATTTGACCCAAATATGAGCCACACCTTGCACAATGTGAATACTAGTCAATTGACTTTAGGTTTAGATGGGCTTTTAGAGGAATTCAAAGAAGTTTTTTCACCAGAATTGGGGTTAGTTAAAGGCATTAAAGTGCATCTTACCTGTAAGAAAAATGTAGTCCCAAAGTTTTTTAAAGCCCGTCCTGCAGAATTTGCGGGGATTTCAAGTTGACTGTGAATAAAGCGACAGAGTTAGAGCAATATCACCTCCCAAAAATTGAAGACCTGTTTGCTGAGATGTCTGGGGGTACAGCATTTACAAAGTTGGATCTGCGAGATGCATACTGTCAACTGGAATTAGATGAAGAGTCAAAACACCTGGTGGTGATAAACACACACAGAGGCCTGTTTCGTTACACTCGACTGGCTTTTGGCATTTCTTCTGCCCCTGCCATTTTTCAAAGGGAAATTGAGAAAATCTTGCAAGGTATAGTAGGAACTTCAAAATATTTAGACGGCTTGTTGGTGACTGGTAAAAATAAAGAACAACACTTGCAGAAATTACAAGAAGTTCTCAGTCCCTTACAAGCAGCAGGTTAAAAATTGCATCCAGAGAAATGAGAGTTCCTGAAATCATCGGTGGAGTATCTAGGTCATCGCATAGACAAAGATGGTTTACACCCAGTGGAATCGAAGGTTAAAGCTGTTGCAGATGCTCCTGAACCAACAAACGTAGATGAATTACGTTCATTTATTGGTTTGATAATCTATTATGCAAAATTTCTCCCAAATATGTCAACTTTGTTATCTCCCTTATACCAGTTATTAGAAAGCAAGCAGCCATGGGAATGGGATATACAGCAAAAGGAAGCTTTTAAAAAAGCTAAAGATGTACTCCAGGACTCTTCGTTGCTGGTACACTTTGACCAAGACAAGGAGGTAATTCTCACTTGTGATGCAAGTCCCTATGGTCTCGGTGCTGTTCTGTCACATGCAACCTCTGATGGGATAGACCAATCGCTTTCACTTCTCACTCCCTGACAAAAGCAGAGAAAAATTACAGTCACATCGAGAAAGAGACTTTAGCCTTAGTTTTCGGTGTGACTCGTTTCAGAAACTATCTGCTAGGACGAAAATTTACTCGTCACTGACCATCGCCCATTAGTAAACTTGTTATCAGAAGACAAACCAGTGCCATCAGTTGCCGCAGCTCGCATCCAGCGATGGGCTTTGACTTTATCAGCATATGCTTATAATATTCAGTATCGGAAAGGGAAGTTGCACGGAAATGCTGATGCCTGCAGTAGACTTCCATTGAAATCTGAATTGGCAGATCCTCCAGTTCCAGTCGAATCTGTTTTACTGATCCGTCAATTAAATGATAGCCCATTGACGGCACATCTAATCCAAAGAGAGATAGATAAATGTCCTGCTCTGAGTCGTCTGAGAACATATATTCAAAATGGGTGGCCAAGAAAAGTAGCAGAAAATTTGCAAGCCTTTTGGCATATCAGGAATGAATTATCCGTAGAAGGAAATATCATTCTCAGAGGTTCCCGGGTTTTTATCCCAGGAAGATTTCGTGAATTCATTTTGAATGAACTTCACAGTGCCCACCAAGGTATTTCCGCAATCTCTGGCTTGCTCCCATGTCTGGTGGCCTGGTATTGATCAAGACTTGGAGACAAAAGTACGAAGCTGTCTTGACTGCCAAGAAAATGCCACGGCTCCCCCTTCTACTCAAATCTCTTGGCTCATACCTGACAAACCATGGGAAAGAGTACACATCGACCACGCAGGTCCTGTGGAAGGTAATAATTGTGATTGGTGTGTGTGTGTGTGTGGTGTGTGTGTGTTGGCTATTAATTGTGATTGATGCTAAAACAAAGTGGCTGGAAGTGATCCCGGTTCCTAACACAACTGCAGTGTCAACCATCACAACTCTGCGAAATCTTTTTGCCCGCTTCAGGTTACCACAGAGTGTGGTGAGTGATAACGGACCTGGGTTCCGCAGTGATGAATTCACTTATTTTTTGAAGAAAAATGGCATTGCGCCTATAAAAACAGCACCGTACCACCCGAATTCAAACAGTTTAGCAGAACGAGCAGTACGCACCGTAAAATCTGCGTTGAAGAAAAATAAGGAAGGAACTTTCACGGAGAGACTGGCTAGGTTTCTTCTAAACTTCAGAAACACACCGTCAGCATCAACAGGTATATCACCAGCTGTTGCAATGTTTAGGCGTCTTCTTCGCATGCGTTTAGATCTTATCTGCAATTAGATCTTATCTGGGACTCAAATTCCTGAGAAGGAAGAAACTCTGATTAAATTCACAGAAGGCACTCCAGTCTGGGTGCGCTCATTTAGCCGCGGTCCGTCATGGGTCGCAGGAACTGTCATATGCCCAATGGGCAATTCAATGTGCAAAATCAAGAGTACGTTGAGTATTTGGTCACGCCATATTGACCAAGTCCGCTACAGACATAATGTGTGTGAAAGTCCTCCAGTTCTGGGTGTATCAGCACCTTTTCCTCCAGCCCCAAATGTGTCTGATTCTTCTACTTCACAACCTGGAGGTGAGGTGGATGTACCACCTGCTGATGTTAATACAGATTCCCCAGCTGATCAGGGTACAACCACCCTGATACCTCCAGTATTGTCTCCCCAGGTAAGTGTCCTGGATGTAGGCAACAGTTCGCAGGCAGACCCCCCGGCGCTCTCGCCACAAGTAGTGAGACAGAATGCAGGCATTCCTCAACTAAGACGCTCAGCTCGTCCAAAGACAAAACCTTCACGTCTGCAATATTAGACTCTAGTGCTCTAGAACTGTTTATCCATGATTTTGAACTATGTCAAGGACTGAATTTATTATTTATTTGAACTGTTGCATGTCTACAGAACTTTTATGTTTTTTCTGTGTATCTTTCTTTAAGAAGGAAGGGAATGTTATAATCTGTTCTGTCTGATACTAGATGGCGCCACCAGCGCATGTAAAACCTACCTGGCCGAGATCGGCATTTTTGGAGTCAGTTGCTTGCGAGCCGCGATGTAAGATGGTCGGATCTTGGATCCGCATGTAATAAATATTAATCTAGTTGCTGTTAGGAAAGTGCAACCCTAGTCTTGTCACTGTACATCCATATATTCCTATTTAACATTTCCTTTTGATTAAACCAATAGAACCCACTTACCTTTACTTAAAACAGTTTACTTATTCTTCTTTTTACCTCCTTAAGTTTCTTATATCCATATATTATATTCAAAGTAAATCTGTAAATCTAATGAATAATTTAATTAAATTAAGTTTCCTTTATTTACTTGTTGAAATAGTCCTCCATCTAACTGCATTCTCTTAAAAATTGATTTCGTCCATTTGGAAATACATTTGTTTATGTTTGTATTAAGATATCTTTCTTTTCCTTCTTTGACTTCAAAGTTGTTTTTCCTGTCTCTACTAGAGGGCGTAAGCAGTTCGATACGATCATGATTTGCTTATGCAAATCCGATGTCGTCACTTTGAAACTTCTAGAAGCATGTTGTCAAGGCCGTGAGAGGGCGTTGTTTAGCGATGCGTGGAAGTCTGGTTTTCGTTCGCCCGGGACAGATATATACTCGGACTTTCAAGCATTCGTGGCACTTCACTTATTTTAGTCAAGAGAGGATGTGACCAGTGGCAGTTATCTAAATGAATTCTCCCTTTTGCCGGTTTCTGTATTTATCGTGCTTTGGCTTTTGTTAAACGAAGTTATTAGTTATGAGTTAGTTCATCTTTTCGGCATTTTAACATTTGAAATGAATTCTGCAGTGTAATGAATGTTAAGATTGTTTAAGTAGTGACTTTTCCTACATGTGTTAGTCGAATCAAAAATGGAACTTAAACGGAAAATCAGCTTGCATTTCGTCGGGTATATTGTCAAGATGGTAAAACACCGGTGCCATTGTTTTTCGCTCATCTTTCTGTGAAAGCTTCCGAAGTAGTTATGTTCACGTTTCTTCAAGTTGCTCTTTTAGTACGTATGAAGGTATTTTCATAGCGTCGTGGGAACTTTGGGGAAGTGATATAATCTACTGGTTGATAATGAAGCTTCAGTGACATCGTGAACTTTCCTATGCAATAAGTGATGGCATCTTTGAGTATGTGATACGAGCTGTGATATTTTTACCTGTTGTTGTGTCATGGGATATTTTTACGGAGGTTTAAGCACTGTTAATGTCAGCTAAGTCATTTTATTTAATTTGTTAATGAATATATATTTTTCTTATAAGAGTTTATTTATATGTTTTTGTTTCTTGAGCTTTTAATAAATATGTTTAGTTTTTAAAAATCGTTGTCATCATTTTTTTAAACCACCACAGTAATTTAAATTTATTTTTCAATTAAATTTAGTTCAGCAAATCAATCTTAAGTTTTTCTTTTATCGGGGTTGTAAAAACTCAGCGTTAGCGTTTCCTTTCTGCATTAGGTAACTCTGCTCATTCCAACCCCCAGGAAATACTTTGTATTTCCTGACAGTTGCATCCCGCGTAATTATGCTTTTATTACTTTAATCACACTCGGTAGTTACTTCAATTACAAAGATAAGGGGAAAAATCCAAATAACTTTAATAAATTTGTAATTCAAATAAATTATAAATTTTACTTTTTTTTAATGATTTTACATTTAATAATTCTTATAATTATGAAACTTTGTACGCTCTAATGATTACGGGCTTGGAGATAAGGAAATAAAATTGTCAGGAGTTGGGGAGGATCGCGCTTTTACCAAGTGGAATCTAAAAATAGAATGCATAGAAAATAAGGGATTATTGCGAAGCGATCTAGAATGGAAACGCGAAACAATTACGTCTGGGGTTGGTTAGAAAATAGTGATTGCATCCCGATACCGAATGGAGTCACGAAGCGATTACGCGGGGGTTGGTGAGCGTAGCGAGCAGGGGGACAGAGCCCTCCTATAGTATATATATACTAAATTTTGTCCGCATGATAAAAGTCACAATTATGCACGGATCGTCTTCAAACTTGCCAACAACTTTGAAATGGCTAATATCTCGGCAGGGATTGAAAATGGGCAAAATCAGCCCAAGGGAATGTAAATGGGGAGGGTTAAAAATTTTGAATACTGCCTTTACATGATTCTGATAAAACCAGCTCTTACACAACAATGACAGAAAAAAATAAATATTTTTCGTTATAGCAGTTGCCAACAATTAAAAAAAAGCAACAAAATTCTCACCACAACAATTGCTTTTCTATTGCAAAATTTTCACGTGAAAAATTAAATTAAATAGTTTGACGAATTGAAAACAAATTGAATATTACGTCATAAGTTTTCTAGAGCAAGATTTCCGTATGAAAATTCAAAATGAAATAAATAGTTCGACAAAGAAAAAAATATTTCAAATGAAAATCAAATTTCAAAGTACAAAGTAATTGCTTAAAAGGTGCAAAGGCCAACATAGTGAAAAAGATTCCAAGCCGGGCCATCAGTATAGCGCACTGACGTTCTACCGACTAAACCACTTGGAACGATACCCAGCATGGAAAATTTCTCACTATTATATGTTGGCAAGGCTACAAACGCAGCACAAGATGGAATATTCAACGTGAGCCACCGAACTGGGGCAAACACGGAACATAATTAAATCCAGCATCGATAGAAACTATATTAATACATGGAAATTATTCCAGAGGGAAACATTCGCCTTGCATACAATATTTCAAATGAAAATCAAATTTGAAATGAAAAAAATATTGCTTAAAATGTGAAATATTGGATCTCAGCATGTGAATATGTAACATCATGTGAGTTTGAAGAAACGTATTAAACATGATAAAAACCCGACTATGGTAATATTACATATCTTAACATTTTGAGGTTCTCTGAATTTGCTTTCGCCATTTTTAAACTTATTCCATATACATGCATGTATACATGTATATTAGAATTTTCACAAAAAGTTTAGCTCCCTAGAGTTCATTCTTAGTGAAGAAACTGTGTTTATCTCTAATCTTGATTATGTTTTCTTGGTAAATTTAGTACTCAACTTCGAAATCTATCTTCGCCTGTAGACAGAGCCAGCAGGGATTTTTTTTTTTTTTTTTTTTAAACATTTTATGACGATTTTTTGAAATTTGGTTTCAAACTTCTAGCTTAATGTAGTAAAATTTTGTCCTCTAACTTGAACTTTTAGTGATTTTTAATGAGATTTTGAATGCGTATTTTAACATCTTTTCTTTTCACATTGTGCAGCAATTTTTTGACATTCATGAAAGAATTCCAGTTACAATGTTTTAGCTTTCAATAGTAAAACACAATATTTGAACTTTTGTGATTTTTAGAGTTTTTTTGAGTTCTGCGGGGATTTTTCCACATTAGTAAATTTTTTCCAGCCACAGAAAGGGGACTAAGGGGACCAAAATACATAAAAAGGGGACTTTGGGGGGGGGGGGGGGAAGAGGACCATTTGGGAGCCCTGTATTCAGAATCAGCTGCGAAAAATAGGCATATATGCACAAGTTTAAAATCTATAAATGCAGTATTTGTAAAAAATTTTATACCTTAAAAAACAATCCTAATCAAAAAATTATCTGTGGTTTTAGCAAATGTCTTGCTTTTAACGTTTCCATTCAAAAGAAATGAATCCTTTCATTAAACCAGATTTTTAATTGATAATTAGAGTTCACTGGGAATATTTTAACGAAAATTATATATTCGGAATCAGTATTAAAAATTACACATGAATGCTTAAAAATTAAATCTATAAATGCAATATTTGTAAAATACTTATAGGTCGAGAATAAATGCCAGTAGCCTAGGCAACAGCCATCTGGCCATGAAATATTTCTCAATCTACTGCTTGTCTTTGAAAGGATATAAAATCACTTTATATAGGGTGACCCCGGCAGTAGTTGATAAAAATTTTGAAATGTTGTACTATTTTAGACACGTAACTAGACATGTTTTCGTTTGAATGTTGGACACCTGTTATCACATTGTTGTCAGTTGCCTGCTGTAAGAGAAGGCATTTTATGAATTTTTTTTTATAAGAAAATGTAAAATTCTAGTTTTTGACTAGTTGGAGACAATTACAGTAAGTTAAAATAATCCACTTGCCACAAAATAAAATAAACACTGCTCATTTTAAATAATAGTTTTATATGAATTATTGTTAATAACAGTCCAAGCATGATATTTTAAAGATTAATTTTTGAATTTCGACTGATCAACTACTCTGAAAATGGCAATTAAAGAAACTATTTATTTATAATTTTGTTGCTATTTAATTTCAGCAGATTTAATTTTGGCCCATTGACATTCATTAAGGGTTGTAGCAATCACTTTAGTTTACTTTTAAAACCTAAAAGCAACGAAATATAATAAAAACCCCGTAGCACTGACCTTCTTTCATGAACTAGGCTGAGTCACCCTAAATCGATTTTTAATGGATTTTTCCGCTTGTAGATGGAATTTTCAAGAAATGTTTATAAATTCTGATAAAGAAAAAATTTTTGCATATGCGTGTGTAATTTTCAAGTTTTTAGGTCCAGAAGATTATACAGGCATCTTTCAAAACGCCCCGTACATCTATTGCTATGGAACTCCTTCTAAATTATGGTAAACCCTCCCCTTCTGGCAGCAAATCGTTGCTGTTTGATTAAAATTAATGCTTTTGTTTTGAATTATGAACATTTTCCATTCTTTTAATTGGGGGTTTTTATTAATAACATGCTTTAATTAAGACTTTTTCAAAATTTTATGATTTTTAGGTCGGGGGGTAAAAAAATGTATGTAAAAAAAAAAAAAAATTAAAAAAAATCAAGTCTGGAACTTAAATAGTTTCTGAGTACGAACTCTGTGACAGACTAATAGGGTTTTGTCATATGAACGAAACCCTAAAAATGAGGCTTTCAAGTAAAACAATGCATATTTATTCTTCACCATTTACAGCCTTGTAAAATCTTATTTTTAAAATCATATACATTATTTACAATTCATAAAAAACTTATGTACAAGATTTAAATAATGTTTTCAGATCTCACTAAGCAGTTCACTAACTGGATCTTTATGTGTGGCAAACTCCTTCCAAGATTCAACATATGTTTCGTCTTCATCTGTGGAGCTACTTCCATTCTCTTCATACAAATACCCTATAAAATACAAGCAAACATCCATTTACACATAACTATAAATAACATATTGTGAGAATCAGGGACCCGGAGCTGGAGCTGGAGCCCGGAGCCGGAGTGCTCTGGAACTGTGTTCTCCCTGGAGCTGGAGCTCTAAATTTTCCCCAGCTCCAGGGCTCCTTTAGTTTTTAAGGAACAGATGTGTTATTATCCCGGGGTCCGCCATCTTGGATTTTTTTCTTGGCTTGAATTAAACATTATTTTTTTATTAATAGTTATAATCATTATATTCCAGTTTTTTCAATATTATATTAACCTATCAACAATATTTAACAATTGGCGACATTACTACTTGGTGAAAAAGGAGTTTTCATGCAAGAAAAATATCCAAGATGGCAGACCCCGGGATAACAACACATCTAAGCCGTTTTTAATATTCTTTTAAATCTTTTTTTTTTTTTGCAGTCATTTAAATTTCTAGGCTTAAAATTAAAATATTTTAATTACATCATTATTCAGTATTTTAATTATATCATTTTTTAGGTTTTTATTATTATTATTATAATATTAGAGAAGGAAAACTTCTCAAAACAAGGTAACACTACTTTACTTCTACTTTCTGCTTGAACTAAGTGACAACACTATTTGAAAACAAATATGGCCGCCTGTTGTTTATATGTGTAGTTGTACAATTTTGGCTGTTTGAAAAGTGTAGAAGAAATTTAAGATTTTTGTGTTTAAAATTCCACCAAACTTTCTATTTTAAAAGCAAAAGCTAAAAGATGTCATATTTTCTGAACAAGCATATCAAGTTTGATGAGAAGAAAAATGCATTTTATCAGATCTTTAATGAAGGTAGAAAGTATTTGAGAGCAAAAAATTAAACGTGTAAATTAAAATCTGCAACTCAAAAGTGCGAAGTCGGAGCCGAGTTGGAGCCGGAGCTGGAGCCATAGTATTTTCTCTAGGAGCGGAGCTGGAGCTGGAGCATCAAAAATTGTTCGGCTCCGGGTCACTGGTGAGAATTTATACTATAGAAAGGTTTCCCAAACTTTAGATTTGTGTACCACTGAATCAAAAATCATATTTTCCCCACACATTGTTAACATATTTCAAACACTTAAAACTGTATGGTTACTAGGGATGGGGAATTTCTAGAAAGTCTTACCAGCCAAGGATTTATTTTACCAGTCAGCAAAATGCAATGTATCGTTGAAAATTGTTATGACAAAATTTACACAACTGCAAAAATATTTGATTACTATTACTACAATGCATTTTCAGTTTTTTTTTTTTTTTTTTTTTTTTTTTAATTAAGAAATATATACAAGAGAGAAAAGATTAACATAGAATAGAACTTAGTACCATGTTTACATTACAGTAATTTGGAAAGTTGCAAAATATAGCTAACTAGTAAAAAAATAATAAAGTTTTCGGCATATCTTTATAGTTTGCATCTTTTAAAGACTACCTAAAAATTAACTCGTCAGTGGCGAGTGAAGTGATGTATTTCTCCACCCCTGATGTTTACATATCTAAATAATAGATAATTCTTTTTTATTGACATTCAAATAAAGAATGCCATGATTATAATTTAATACAATGCCATTTATCAAAATGTACGTAAAAGTTGATACTTTTTATACAGTACTTACTCTATATTCCTGTCAAATTTGCCAACTGACACAAAATGAGATTATTCTTTAGGTAGTGTTACACAGCAGATTAAAAGAAAAAGGTTTATGATATTACTATAATTTTTTATATAGTCTTTTATGTACAAATACATGAAGGCTCACATATGATAGTTTTACCAATAAAACAAATTAAGAATAAAAGATTTATTAAAAACTGCATTATCGGCAGTTTTATTCATACACATTAATTGAATATTAATGGATACTTTTATTTTAAATTAGATTTTGGTCACAGAATACAAAATAACCATTTTTTTGATTTCACACTTGGAACTAATGAACATTTGTTTGAGCATTTATATTATATATAGTATATACCGGGTGTCCCAAAAAGGACTGACTGATTTTAAAATTCAATAACTTCCAAACGGTGACAGATATTAAAAAAATCTTGCAGGAGGGTTATGCATAAAGTCAAAAGTTTTTTTACAGTGATTTTCGATTTTAGTTCGAATTACAAACAATAGATGGCGCTGTAAGCAATAGTCGCTAAATATAGGCTCGATTTTTGGTCCTTTCTGTTGTTCCATGCAGAAAAAGGAGATGGAAATGTATTATCCGGGCCACGAAGTACCAAAAATCGAGCCTGTATTTAGCGACTATTGCTTACAGCGCCATCTATTGTTTGTAATTCGAACTAAAATCGAAAATCACTGTAAAAAAAACTTTTGACTTTATGCATAACCCTCCTGCAAGAATTTTTTTAATATCTGTCACCGTTTGGAAGTTATTGAATTTTAAAATCAGTCAGTCCTTTTTGGGACACCCGGTATATACAGGTGTTTCTACAATCATGGGACAAACTTTAAGGGAAGGTAAAGTACACATAAAGTACAAATAAAATTTGTTTGAGCATTTATATTATATATAGTATATATATATACGGGGTGTTTCTACGATCATGGGACAAACTTTAAGGGAAGGTAAAGTACACATAAAGAAGCAATTTTTGTATAGCAATGTGGGGTCGGAAATGAAAAGTTTTGGTGAAAAACAAGAAATGCGGAGGAAAAAAAACAGCATTTTATTGATATAACAATTACAGTAAGTGCTCAAAGTGTGCCACCATCAACATCCATACATACCTAGCAGCATCTAGCAAGTGATTGGTGTATCCTTTTGAAGGTTCCAGATGTCTCATCTATGAGACACCTGTTGACTCTGATGAGGAAATCATTGCAAGACTTTCAGTCATTGCTGCAAATGTTCGTGAGGTACTTGGAATCTGCAAAAAGTTACACCAATTTCTTGCTAGATACTACCAGTGGTACATTTCAGTTATTACTGTAATTGTTTAAAAAGCTTGTTTGCATTTCCTCCGCATTTCTTGTTTTTCGCCATAACTTTTCATTTCCGACACCACATTGCTATACCAAAATTGCTTCTCTATGTGTACTTTACCTTCCCTTACAGTTTATCCCATGATAGTAGAAACACCTTATATATATTACACACACACATACATATATATATACAATAAAGCTTTTTGTAATTATTAACTATAAATCACATGAAAAGTTGACATACATAAATGATAATTATAATACTCTATAAATTTGTATATCCAATAATCTGAAAAAATAAAAGATTTAAGAGGAAAAACCCACATATATATGTAATATAAGGATGATATAAGGATAAGGCAGTAGTTAATGAAAAAAGGAGTTTAATGATTCTGGATTATTGCTGTACATATTAAGTCGACGTTATATTTACAAGTACGGGAGGGTAAGGGGTTTTCTGCGGCATACGCGCTCACAGAATCGTTGGAGATTCCATATCGGCCTCTGCTCTCGTCTAGAGCGAGAAAGATACGCCTAACATCAGCCGCGTCAGAATGAAATCTGCTTTTTGTTGTTACTTGTTCCCAAGCGAAGAGAATGCAAAGCTGCATATCAGCAAATTCAATAACATCTGCTGTTCTGCGGTTACAAGTTCTCATGAAAAGTGCTGATCATATCCTGTTGCTAGGAGTAGAGTTTTATGGGAATCTAAAACCGCAACTCACACTCGGCCATCTTGTCCGCTTGTCGACCTCGACAGCGCGTTAAATAAGCAATAAGATATGTCAAAAAACAAACAAACAAAAAATATATCTAAAAATAATTAAAATCCAAAGGAAAAAAACTGCCATTAAATAATTAAGAAAATTGAGCTAAATAAAAAAAAATTTAATTCGAAATTTTATGTAAATTAATGCTGAGCTGCCATGGGATATCTCCAAAAAATCTCAGGATAACATCAATTTGCATCATGAGACCGTCTTTCTCATGAGCCATCATCAGGGATGAAAAATATAATCTGAAAGGCCGTCTGCCCATTATACTATCATCAAGAAAACACTCTAAAATCTGCCTCATCTTAGGTAGAATTTCGTAAAAAAAAAAACATCTTTATCCCAACGTCATTCGGGAATTAAAAAAAAAAAGAAGAGGTTTGCCTCGTCTGAGCAAAGAAAAAAAAAAAAAAAAAAAAGGATTTCCCACCACAAGGTTTTTTTTTTCGACAGCCAGCTCTTACTTCTGTAAAAAAAAAAAAATATGCGAGGTGGGCGGGGGGGGGGGGGGGGGACACATAATAATAATATACTTATACATATAACATATAAAATTATAAAAATACAGGTAAAAAATTTCAAATATATAAAAACAGGTACATAATAATAAAATAATAATATTGCTGGCACAGTTCTGGATAGTCAAAAGTGTTTTATGCAAAATGAAAAAAGAGTCTCTGCTTGGCAGTCTGGAAAAAAGTTTTATGCAAAACTAAAAAAAAGCATTGTTTTGCTGATTTAATAAAAAATTTTAAGCAAAACTACAAAAAAAGCACTGTTTTGCTGATTTAATAAAAATTTTTAAGCAAAACTACAAAAAAAGCACTGTTTTGCTGATTTAATAAAAAGTTTTAAGCAAAACTACAAAAAAAAACTGTTTTGCTGATTTAATAAAAAGTTTTAAGCAAAACTACAAAAAAAGCACTGTTTTGCTGATTTAATAAAAAGTTTTAAGCAAAACTACAAAAAAAGCACTGTTTTGCTGATTTAATAATAAAAAAAAATGGATTTGCCATGCGAAAAAAAAATCACAGCATGGACTGCACAACTGTTTAAATTGAAGGCCACTGTTTCATGTGATCAACGGATGTCGTTGTTATAATGGGACCTTCATGGTTTCCTATTTTTGTAACTGCATACCTGTCATTAGGGTTCACGGCTGTAACCTTATATGGTCCAAAATATTTGGGTCGAAGTTTTAACCCAGTTCCAAACTGTGTACGTTGTATTGCTACTAGATCATTGACCTTGTATACCATGGGGGGTTTTCTTTTTTTATTATATTGGGCGCGGCTGAGTTCCTGATATTTTAAAATGTTGGCTTTTGCACTATGATGTAATGTTTGTTTATGATCCATGTGTAATTCGATATGTTCCGTTTCCAAGAGTTGTTTTATCATTAAGTCGTCTTTATTTTTCATCCTGGCACCCGTTAACAGCTCGAACGGGGAGAATTTCGTTACAGATGAAGTTGTGCTATTTATTCCTTTGTAGCACTGGAACGTGTTTGTACCATTTCGTTGGATCATCTAAAGATAATTTCGTCAAAATAGGGATAAGCGTTTTATGCTGTCTTTCGATTTGTCCATTTCCTTGCATTACTCCAGTAGTAATGGGATGGTGGTCTATATTTTCTTGTTCGCAGTACCTTTTAAATTCTGAAGAAGTGAATGCGGGTCCTTTATCTGTGATTATTCTTCGGGGATTTCCAAATGTAATTTGTTGTAATTTAAGTTTATCTAGCGCATCTTGCGTCGCCACAGATTTGATTGGATATAACCAAAAAAAATTTAGTGAAAGCATCCACTACTGTAAAGAGGTGATTATAATTTTTATTTGTGGAATGTAATGGGCCTAAAAAATCACAATGGTAAGTGTCGAGCGGCTTGTCACCTTTAGGGATCAAGTGCAAAAAACCTTCCTGTTTTCCCAACTTTCGAGAAGCTAAAATGCATGGAACGCAGTTTGTTACGACTGTGCATGTCAACTCCGGTAGGTTAGGAATGAAAAAATTCTGGGATGCAATTTCTTCTGTCTTTTTAGCAGAATAGTGTCCTTTAGTGTGTATATCTTGGAGTATGCTAATTTGCATTGCTTCTGGAATCACTAATAAATCTCGACACTGTTGGAGTTTATACAAAATGTTGTTGCGCACCGTGAAGTCGGCTACTGGTGCTTCCGACACTGCTGTTTTAATGCTGGAAATAAAGGGATCATTTGCTTGGGCTTTCATGATTTTTAGTGTCAGTTCATCGTATGTAATGTGCATAACTGGGTATCTGCTTAGCGCGTCCACGTGATTCATTTTCGTCGCCAGTCTATGTTTTGTTTCAAAATCGAATTCCTGGAGGAATAGAGCCCAACGCGCAATTTTCGGCGTAAGATCCTTTTTGTCGAGAGTTTTTTGAAATGCTTTACAGTCGGTAATGACACGGAATCGAGTGCCGTGGAGGTAGACGCGGAATTTTTTGAGAGCTTCGATGACTGCCAATACTTCCAATTCGTAGCTGCGTAACTTTTCCTCCTGTGGTGATATTTTTTTGCTCATATATTGAACCGGATGGAAGTGTCCGTCGGTGGATTTCTGCATGAGAACTGCGCCGAAGCCCATTTTACTGGCGTCAGTGTGCACTTCGAGGTCTGAACCCGGTATAAAAATGTGTAAAACTGGAATACTTGTGAGTAGATTACGAAACGTGTACAGCGCTTCCCTCTGCGCTGGTCCAAATTCGAAAGTTGATGTTTTTCGCAAAAGTCTATCTCAGGGGCCATGCGATAAAGGCATACTTGGGAATAAACTTCCGAAAATATCCTGTTAAACCTAGGAGTGATTGCAACTATTTAACGTTTTTGGGTTCCGGAAAATGTTGGACGGCCTTAATTTTCGTTGGGGAGGGCGCTATAGTATTATTTTCAATGACGTGGCCCAAAAATTCAATTTTTCGTTCCAGAAACTGACATTTTTTAAAATTAATATCGAGTCCGTAATCAGTAGCAGTTTCTAACACTCGTTTGAGTTTTTAGAGACCCTCGGCTTCGGTATGGGCGGGGATGATGAGGTCGTCCATATATAAAATCAACACACCTTCTAGTAGTAATTCGCGAAAAACACAGGCTAGATACCATGAGAATGTTGCGGCGTTGGACGTGAGTCCGAAAGGGACTGGTCAAGAATATCATCAATAAGGGGTAAAGGGAACCTATCCTTTATAATTTTTTTATTTAGCTTACGAAAATCGATACATAATCGCATAGAGTTATCCTTTTTCTTAGCTAATACTACTGGGCTTGCGTAATCGTTACAAGAAGGTTTTATTATGCCGTCCTGTAGCCATTGTTTAATTTGGTCGCTGACAATCTTTTTTTCAGCCATGGACATTCGTCGCGGGCGTTGGTAAACTGGTTGGTCGTCAGACAATACTATGGACATTTTTAAATCGGTAGATTTCGATTTTGCGGGGCGATAATTTTCAATCAGTTCAGCCACTTCTTCGCGATACGTTCTGTCGGTGATATGAGTTAAATCGACTTCGGACATGTCATCGCAAATATTGATAAGGTTAATAAAAATATCAGCTGGGGGATGTTTCGACAAAGTAATGCCAGTCTTGTTACATGTTATTGTGCCTTGGCATATGATGTCTGTTCCAAGGATAACAGGGTGCGACATGTGAGCGAAATCAATAACATAAACAGTGGTAGAAAAAGTGGATTTGTCGATATCGATATCTGTTAAAAAGGAACCTTTTGGCTGAACGTTACCGCTGCCGAACCCCGAGAGCCATAGGGGTACTGGTGTCAGGTCAGGGGACCCAAGCAGACGGTAAATGTCCTCACGGAGGAGGGTCACTGGACTTCCGGTATCAACGAGAGAATGCACTTCCATGTCTGCAATTCGGACTACTTTTTGCATGTGTTGTTGGGGGCGAGTTAGCTCGACCATGTGAACTGGTCTGTCTTTTCCAGCAGTGGCAGCTTGAGAAGGGGGGCTGAGTGCAGTTGCTGGCTTTGGCTTTGAACCGCGGGCTGTGCAATTTAATGATATGTGGCCGTAATGAGAACAATTAAAACACTTAGGACCTTGTCCTTCACGCATACAATCTATGGATTTATGGCCCCTGGCCTCACAGGAAAAGCAAGTAATTTTTTGAGGTTTTTCGCTGGGAAATGATTTCTGGGTACCCAAAGGGATGTGTGTTGCCTTAGGTTTGAAATGTGTAACCGAACCACAGACTTATTCACAGATTAAAAGTTTTTTCTTAAATGCTGCTAATTCAGAGATTCCATATAATATTGCTTTATTATGTGGTGTATCGTTAATCCCATTAATTATATAGTGAATTAAAGATATATCATCGATGTTTCCTCTTTGTGCTATTTCTTTCATTTTCAAAAAATATTCCAACAGTTTTTCGTTTGGGCGGCAACCTCTAGCGGCTAGTAATTGATGTATCTGGGCGGACGAAGCTGAATGTCCAAATTCGCGAAACAATGCTTCTTTGAGCGATGTATATGAAGAAATGTTATTTTCACTACGTACATACAATAATGCTAAACTTTTTAATGCCCGCTCAGCAAACACAAATTTCTGTATGTCGGACAGTTGAAATGACTGGGCCAGAGATTCAAATCTCTGAAACCATGTTTGAACATTTTCCGTTTTATCACCACTAAATGGTGTAATTAAATGATCAATGTCATGGAAAGAAATTGTCTGTTTGGGCGCAGAGTGTGTACAGTGTACTCGCGCCTGGTCTGGCTGTACTTCCAAAGGGGAAGATAACCCAGTGCTTCCACTACTATTGTGGCTATCATCAAATTCTGTATCCGATTCGGAAACTGCCGTAAACGTGTCTTTAAAAGCAGAAATATCAACTAGTGCACTTAAAATACGCTGTCCGATATCTTCTTTTGATCCATGGATATCAATGGATAAGATATTAGCGATAGTAATCAGTTGTATCTGATCGTAATCATCCAAAATTTCTTTGAGTTTATTCTGATACTCATCGCTTTTGTCGGTAAAAGAAAATCCTTTAAATTTCCTTAAATTCGCTCTATTTTGGCGATTTTTATCGCAACCAAATATAAATTCGTGCAGTAGCTTGATTTTATCAGTCTTAGCCGATTTCAACTGGCTTTTAATAAATTCTATTTGTTGTAATTCCATATCAAAAGCAAGAAAGGAAAGAGAGAAAAAAAAAACTTATTTCAAAGGAGTTATCCAATTGAAAAAAAAATTCTCCGCCACGATATATTGAAGTAATCCACTTAATGATCCGTAGAAAAAACAATATACTTGCAGCCGGAGATTCATTTCTTGCAAAACAACGACTATTTTGTAAAAATAAAAATAAACGGAAGAGCTTCAAAACAGATGGCTAAGGGGATGAATCACGTCTGCTGAAATGCGAAGGTTGATAACGGAACGAAAAAGAAGTTCTCCGATTCTGATCGGTAAGAAAGCCTAGGGGATTTTATTTTTTTAATTCGTTTGGGATTCAAATCGGCCTAGAGTCCCCATGTAATATAAGGATGATATAAGGATAAGGCCGTAGTTAATGAAAAAAGGAGTTTAATGATTCTGGATTATAGTTGTACATATTAAGTCGACGTTATATTTACAAGTACGGGAGGGTAAGGGGGTTTTCTGCGGCACACGCGCTCACAGAATCGTCGGAGATTCCATATCGGCCTCTGCTCTCGTCTAGAGCGAGAAAGATACGTCTAACATCAGCCGCATCAGAATGAAATCTGCTTTTTGTTGTTACTTGTTCCCAAGCGAAGAGAAAGCAAAGCTGCATATCAGCAAATTTAATAACATCTGCTGTTCTGCGGTTACAAGTTCTCATGAAAAGTGCTGATCATATCCTGTTGCTAGGAGTAGAGTTTTATGGGAATCTAAAACCACGACTCACACACACACATATATATATATATATGTGTGTGTGTATATAAACCGGGATACTCTTCTGGGTATTGCCATTACAAAACACTAATGAAACACACACACGAAAAAAAAAAAAAAAAGCTCAATTTAAGATTAATACAAATTGCTAACTTCATTTCAGTAAAAAGAAAAAGGCTGAAATTCGCTGAACAGTGTTACTAGTTTTTAATTAATATCATTATTAATAAAACAAAGAACACGCTACAAAATTACACATTTAATACTGAAATGCAAAACAATTAAAATACAAACTAAAGCATGTCTTTTCTTTTCTTACAGATTATTATGTTAAGGAGTTTGTAATTTTTAAAATACTCATTGATATTACATAGAAAGTACTTTTTAAAAGGCTTGTTTTGATTTCAATAAAACTTTTAATTAGGTACTCTTAATAAATCAGAATAAGAAATAAAATGCACATATAGAATTATCTATTTTTTCATCATGATAACTTAATTCAAAGAATGCACAAAACTAAAATTTAACATTAAAATTATTAAAAAAAAAAAAAAAAAATAATAATAATCTAGACACATGGCAGTGTGCCAGCCAAGTTCGTCTGACATACTAGTGTGTTACATGAGCCATTTCGAGCTCTTTTCACCAAATTTCGACACTCTACTACGGAAAATCTATTTCCGGGTGTCTACAGAAATTGTAAAAAAAAGTTCCCTGATTTTTCCCTGACTATCTTTATCAGACTTCCCTGATTTCCTTTATTAAAAATACACATACAGTATTTTTTTTTTTTTTTTTTTTTATGTATGCTGCTTCCTCATATAACACACTTATCCAGCTTGCTAATGCCCCAAACATTTGGGAGAAAAACATAAAAAATTGCCTAATATTCATAAAGTACTGATTGACAGTTTTATAAATCCAAACTCAAAATTTAGCCAAACAACTTAATACAATGGCCAATAGATACAGAGCGACCAGAAAATTTCCTCATTTTCTTAAGAATGTATAATTCTGACATATCTGCATCTGACAGGATAGCTGATTGGATTAAGCTGGTCAATTTATGGTCACCTGGTCAGGTTATGCTAATGTATCATTTAAAATTTTCAAAATACGGGTAAATTGCCTTCAAAGAAATATTATCCACAAACAAGTGGGTAAGTGTGATCACAGATCACACAGAGGGTTTCGTTTAATATTCATTTCAAAACACCTTATACTTTTGAAAAATCTGTTCAACATTTCGCAACCAGGGGCGCACTCTATTCTAAACAAATCTCTATCCGAATGAAACTCCGTTTTACATACTATCCGTATACATGTAAGTCGAAGGGATTGGGCCCATAGCACCCGAGATTAGTAGGCGCTCCTGGTGGTAAAAAGTGGAACTCAAATATGTAAGGCTATGGTGCATAATATGAAAGAATGGTCAAAAGGGTGTCGGCAAAAGTTGGAAAAGTGCTCCCCAGGTGAAAAGGGCGGAGGTTAGAAAAATTGCTTAAAATATACAAGTTAGAGCATGGAGGAGTAAATAATATAAGACTTTTTGAAAATTTTATGATTTGTCATGTGGTCTGAGGTATTCAGCTATACATATGCAAAAATTCATGTCTCCAACTTAATTAGGGGCTCTCTTAGAAAGAATTGCTTAAAATACATATGTGGTAGCTCAAAGGGTTAAACGTAAGACTTTTTCAAGATTTTATAATTTGTCGCCTGGCCTCAGGTGTTCTGCTATAATAAGCATGCAAAAATTTCAAATCTCCAATTTAATAAGGGGCTCAGTTAGGAAGAATTGCTTAAAACATGCATGTGGGAGCCCACAGGGTTAAATGTACGACTTTTCAAATTTTTATGATTTGTCGCATGGTGGTGTTCAGCTAGTATGCAAAATTTCACGCCTCCAACCTAAATAGAGTGTCACTTAGAAAGAATTGTTTAAAATACACATGTAGGAATCCAAAAGGTTAAATGTACGACTTTGTCAAAATTTTATGATTTGCCGTTTGATGTGTGATGCTCAGCTATAAGTATGCAGAATTTCACGCCTCCAACCTAATTAGGGGCTCACTTAGAAAGAATTGTCTAAAATACACATGTGGGAGATCAAAGGGTTAAATGTACGACTTTTTGAAAATTTTATGATTTGTCGTTTAATGCGAGGTGCTCAGCTATAAGTATGCAAAATTTCACGCCTCCAACCTAATTAGGAGCTCACTTAGAAAGAATTGTTTAAAATACACATGTGGGAGCCCAAGGGCTTAAATGTACGACTTTTCAAAATTTTATGGTTTGTCATTTGATGTGAGGTGTTCAGCTATAAGTATGCCAAATTTCACACCTCCAGCGTAAATAGGGTGTCACTTAGAAAGAATTGTTTAAAGTACACATGTGGGAGCCCAAAAGGTTAAATGTACGACTTTTTCAAAATTTTATGGTTTGTCGTTTGATGTGAGGTGTTCAGCTATAATTATGCAAAATTTCACACCTCCAACCTAAATAGGGGCTCACTTAAAAAGAATTGTTTAAAATACACTTGTGGGAGCCCAAAGGGTTAAATGTACGACTTTTTGAAAATTTATGATTTGTCGTTTGATGTGAGGTATTCAACTATAAGTACGCAAAATTTCACTCCTCCAACCTAATTAGGGTTCACTTAGAAAGAATTGTTTAAAATACATATGTGGGAGCCCAAAGGGTTAAATGTACGACTTTTTCAAAATTTTATGATTTGCCGTTTGATGTGGGGTACTCAGCTATAAGTATGCAAAATTTCACTCCTCCAACCTAATTAAGGTTCACTTAGAAAGAATTTTTTAAAATATACATGTGGGAGCCCAAAGGGTTAAATGTACGACTTTTTCAAAATGTTATGATTTGTCGTTTGATGTGGGGTATTCAGCTATAATTATGCAAAATTTCACACCTCCAACCTAAATAGGGGCTCACTTAAAAAGAATTGTTTAGAATACACATGTGGGAGCCCAAAGGGTTATATATACAACTTTTTGAAAATTTTAGGATTTGTCGTTTGATGTGAGGTATTCAGCTATAAGTATGCAATATTTCACTCCTCTAACCTAATTAGGGTTCACTTAGAAATAATTGTTTAAAATACACATGTGGGAGCCCAAAGGGTTAAATGTACGACTTTTTCAAAATTTTATAGTTTGTCGTTTGATGTGAGGTGTTCAGCTATAAGTTTGTAAAATTTCACGCCTCCAACCTAATTAGAGGCTCACATAGAAAGAAGTGTTTGAAATACACATGGGGGAGCCCAAAGGGTTAAATGTATGACTTTTTCAAAATTTTATGATTTGTCGTTTGATTTGATGTGTCCATCTATAAGTACGCAAAATTTCATGCCTGCAACCTAATTAGGGGATCACTTAAAAAGAATTGTTTAGAATACACATGTGGGAGCCCAAAGGGTTAAATATACAACTTTTTGAAAATTTTATGATTTGTCGTTTGATGTGAGGTATTCAGCTATAAGTATGCAATATTTCACTCCTCCAACCTAATTAGGGTTCACTTAGAAAGACTTGTTTAAAATACACATGTGGGAGCCCAAAGGGTTAAATGTACGACTTTTCAAAATTTTATAGTTTGTCGTTTGATGTGAGGTGTTCAGCTATAAGTTTGTAAAATTTCACGCCTCCAACCTAATTAGAGGCTCACATAGAAAGAAGTGTTTGAAATACACATGGGGGAGCCCAAAGGGTTAAATGTATGACTTTTTCAAAATTTTATGATTTGTCGTTTGATTTGATGTGTCCATCTATAAGTACGCAAAATTTCATGCCTGCAACCTAATTAGGGGATCACTTAAAAAGAATTGTTTAGAATACACATGTGGGAGCCCAAAGGGTTAAATATACAACTTTTTGAAAATTTTATGATTTGTCGTTTGATGTGAGGTATTCAGCTATAAGTATGCAATATTTCACTCCTCCAACCTAATTAGGGTTCACTTAGAAAGACTTGTTTAAAATACACATGTGGGAGCCCAAAGGGTTAAATGTACGACTTTTCAAAATTTTATAGTTTGTCGTTTGATGTGAGGTGTTCAGCTATAAGTTTGTAAAATTTCACGTCTCCAATGTAATTAGAGGCTCACATAGAAAGAATTGTTTAAAATACACATGTGGGAGCCCAAAGGGTTAAATGAATGACTTTTTCAAAATTTTATGATTTGTCGTTTGATGTGAGGTGTCCATCTATAAGTACGCAAAATTTCATGCCTGCAACTTAATTAGGGACTCACTTAGAAAGAATTGTTTAAAATACACATGTGGGAGCCCAAAGGGTTTAATGTACGACTTTTTCAAAATTTTATGATTTGTCGTATGATGTGTGGTGGTCATCTATAAGTATGCAAAATTTCAAATCTCCGACATGTGTAGTTTCTGAGAACGGGCTCTGTGATGGACAGACAGACAGACGGACGGACAGACGGACAGAGGAGCGAGACGAATAGGGTTTCGTCAGATGAACGAAACCCTAAAAATGAGGACACTTGATCACCTTAATTCATGTTAAATATCAAAAACTCATACCATGTTCATTATTTATAAATATTGGGAAAAACTAATCAGCATGTGAAAAAATATGGTACATAAAATAGACGAATCAGTCTTGCCGGCAAGGTGAAAATGCAAATATTTTCGCATATAGCAAAATTTCCATGATTTTCATGTATTTTTAAAAAGTTCCCTGACTTTTCCAGATTGATAAACCTCCCTAATTTTTTCCATGATTTCCAGATTCTGTAGACACCCTGTATTTGACCTACGTGCTTGTAATACAAAGTATGTAGTAAGGCCCCCCCCCCTCTAATTACATAGAATTCAAAATTTTATAAATAACGCATAATTAGTTTCCGAGATAATGACATTTAAAAATGTCTGATAATCAATAATTTTATCACTGACTGACTCACTCATCAAAATGATCTCATACATCTACTGCACCTACACAAATTTGACACGAAGTTCGCTTACACTATAAAACTAAGGAAGCGAAAACAAAAATTGTGAAAATCGATTAATTACCCACTTGGGGGTGTACATTTTTACTTTAACATTACGTCTATTAGGCGAAATTTTAATTTGACAAAAAAAGCGCCAAATGTTGAATCTGGGCTGACCATGCAGCAAAACCCCCTGAATATCAGCCATTTTTTGTTAATTTCAAAGAATTAAATTTTCGAATAATGGTGCATAAAATTTACCTTTTTCTACACATTGTGAAAAAACAAACATCTTGAGAGATACATATGTCGAAATACGCATATATTTCGAGACATCTGTAGTTGAAATTCGTCTAATCCCAGAATTAAAATGTAAACAAAAGGAGAATCATTCCTATGATTCAAATAAATATTGATCATGGATGTGTGGCTACCATGGGTCTAGACCAGTGGTTCCCAACCTTTTTTTGGCCGTGCCCCACCTAAGCATTTCTAAAATCATGACATCATCTCCCCCCCCCCCCCTCCCTTCAATATCATATAAATTTTGTCACATAAAAAATGAACTTCCATTTTACCAGATGGATCGGAAAATAGTGTTAACTCTGATAAGTGATTTCACATTCTTTAATTTATCAAAACCATATTTTTTTATTACAAGTATGCTTTTAACCCAACTCCATGAATGCAGTGATGCTATGGATCTTCACATTTACATCTACAAAAGTTTTATTGTTTCTTGGCAACTTACCTCATATTTAAAAGTGATAGATAGTCTACATTTTTATTTCCGTAAAATTTCTTGAAATCTCTTTCATATTTTGTATTACATCTGATAGAATTGATGCATTTTATAATGAATTTTAGTACTTCATTAAGAATAAGTGATATTTGTTTATTGCCAAGACTGTATGGATAACATAATTCACAAGTAACATTTCCGGATTCGCGCTTTTATCCATTTTAAGTTACTATTTTTCTTTCCTCTCATGACATACTTCTTTGATAGCAGTTTTTTCCCCCCATTATTATTATATGGCCACCGCGTTTTCTCCAATTTTAAATTTTAAAATGCATATGTCATGAATGTCATATTCTGTATGCAGAATATGGTATGCAGAAGAGCCATAAGAAGTTTACTTTCAACCCTTTCCTTCCGTGATGCACACAGAGTTTTAATGCATCTCAATTAGATCATTCAAAACATTTTTTAGATTAAACATGTCCAAATACTCAATTTTAGATATATCCTTCAAAATTTCATATGTAAAATTTCCCTCAGGGGGAAGGAATATTACACTATGAATAGATGTATAAGTTTTTAAAAAAAAAATAAATTGTAAAAAAAATGTAATTTACTAAAATAATATTAAAACCAGAAAAATTAAATGAACTTTAAATATATATAAAAGGTGTCAAATTATCCAAAAAAATTCACATAATTATTCTGGTGTCAGTGTATTTTTGAACTTTTAAATGGGATCGTTTCAAAAATTAATTTTTATTCAGTCATTTTTATTTTTTTTATCTATTTTTTCTATTTTTATATTAAGACAGTACTTTCATTAGAAAAAAAAGGCAGAAAATTTGTTAATACAGAAATCTGAAATTGCCCCCTGTGGGGCATAAGCCCCACGTTGGGAACCACTGGTCTAGACAGTCTAGCTGTGGACAACCATGCAGTGTTGCGAACTCTCAATGTCAGTGCTACAGGTACTCTATCGATTGCCGCTGAGTATAAAGGTATTCTATCAATTGCTGCTGAGTATAAAGGTACTCTACCGATTGCCACTGAGTATAAAGGTAATGCTTGCAGGGAACTATCAAGTATCATTTCGATGTTGTTCGATAGCGACACGAAGTTTCAAACTGTTAGATACAGAGGGTTTTGAAGATGCAAATCATGGAGGAAAGAGATAGATGGAGATGTAGTATGCATTAAAGCAGTTTGTAATATGATGCACGTTATCACTCAAATTTAAATGCCCTCATTCGGGCCAAACAAAACAAGCACGTGGAACAGGAACCGAATTCTTTGACACCTCCCGTGCATTTTTTTCTCTAAATGAAAATAATCTGCTTATATTTAAGCATTCTAAAGTAGCATTTCATTGTACAGTCAACTCCCTCTAATCCGCAACTCTATAATCTGCAAACGCCTATAATCCGCACATTGTTTCAGATGTAAAGAGTGAATATTCAGTTACTATTAACTTTGCAAGAGAAATTCAAAATGACAGCAATTTGATTGATGATCGCTATTCAGTCCCCCCCTCCCCCCTTAAGTTTTTGCATTTGAATGACGTAAAACTTTATTTTTCAAATTAAAAAAAAAGGAAAAATCAGGATTTTTTTTGTGGCCAGCATCTAGACAATGATGGTGATGATGTTGACTTTGTTGGTTTCAGTTTGGATTGTATAAAACGGAAATCTGCAGAACTTTTGTGCTTTGCAAAAAATTCACTAACTGTTGTGCCTGATTTCCTGAATGGATAAAATACAATTGAATGGGTGTTCTCCCAAGGTGAAGATCCAGTTGCAGAGAGTTTCCCAGATGATGACATTATAAGTACTATTCTGTTAAACTCTACTGAAAATCAGAATAATTGTGACACATAGTCTGATGATGAATGTGAAAAAGCAATACTTGAGCAAGGTTTGGCTATAAATATCTACATTTTCTTCAGAAACAGAGTTTTGTTTCAGAACAAAAAATAATATGACTATAGACTGCAAGAAAAAAATACTGGACCAAAAGTTCTCAAACAATGGCACTTGATACTGTGTTTGAAAATTATAAAAACAAACAAAGGAAATTGTATTATAAAATTTAAATATTTTTTCCTTAAAGATAATGCATTTTTTAATTAAATAACAGAATGTGTTACATCATCTTTCTTTTTTTACCAATTAATTTATACATTACTAATTAATTACTGTAAAATTAGAGGGGGGGAAATGTAAACAAAGTAATGACCTATAATCCGCAAAATTCTATAATCTGCACAACCTGTGGTCCAAAGCTGTGCGAATTAGAGGGAGTTGACTGTATTATGAATTAGAAACAGTATTACTAGAAGTTTTCTTTTTTTGCGAAAGCACGTGATTGTGTTTGGGCCGAACATAGTGGATTTTAAGGTTACATTTTTTGGCATCACCTCCAGCCACCACACTTCATCTGTATTCTTTCTCTTTACTCTATGGATGCAAATTCTTGCTATGCTGTAGTTACGGTGGGAGAATTCGAATATGAATAATTACTGTCTGTTTACTTTGAAGTTTACATGCAGTGTCAAAAAAATACATGAATTGTTAGTATAAAAAAATATTGGCAGACGAGTGTTACATTTCACAAACCATTTTGAGCTGTTTTCGCCAATTTTCTATTGAAAATCTATTTGACCTATGAGATTGTACACGCCTGTTCTGTTTTATTGACAGTCCAAAGTTTAAAAAATAAAGAAAGAAATGTTTTCAAATCTTGACCTGTGTAAACATTATCAATATGATTATTGTTGTTTCAGAAACAATAAAAATTTGAAATCAATACATTTTGTTTAAAAACATACATTTAATATAGCAGTATCTATTTATATAAAATCCAAGTTTCTGTGTGTCCCTCACAATTCTGGTTGGACTGCTCATTGTAATGAATAGTTATTGAAAAATACTAATGGCAGGGTTACCACAATAATGCCAAATTTTGACCAGCTTGGTGAGATATCGTCAAATTTGATGACAACTGGCTCATTTGGCGAAATTTCCATTTAAAACCATTAATCTTCCATAGTCGAGCTCACCACAATTTAATTTAAACTCCGCACATTTAAGGGTTTTTTTTTCTAAAATCTATTGGCCAGAATTTAAAGTGTAATGTACGAAAATGTATACCAAATATTTTGTTGTAGGAAATTTAAATTAAATTGAATGTTGCCCCTGGTGAATAAAATAGTCTCTTGTAAACACATTAAAAACTATTAAGAAAAGTGTCTAAGAATATTGTAACTGTACAAAAAGTAATAATATCTAACAAAAACATAACTGTGAAAAAAGGGAGCCAAGTTCTGTAAAAAAATGCCACGAAAAGAAGTGATATCTAAGTGGGTGATATCTAACTTACCAACTGAAGTATTATAGCATTGTTTAAAAATATAAATTATTGATAGCATATTAATAATAAATTTAGAACTCGGCAAGTTTTTGATAAATGTTATGCCTATCGTTTTCATGTCTTAATAAAATGATGATGTTAATATTAATAACACTGTCAATATAAAAATTTTTAATATAGTTATCTTTAACAAATGACTCATGTTAAAGATTTGATAAACCAATAGACACACAGATACACACCCGCTCGTCTTTGGTTATCACTCTGGAGACTGATAAAAATAAATGACACGCAGTTAAAAACTTGCCAAGTTCTAAATTTATTATTAATATGCTATCAATAATTTTTATTTTTAAACAATGCTATCATACTTCAGTAGGTAAGTTTGAGTGAATTTTATTTGAACTTGGCACCCACTTAGATATAACTTCTTTCGTGGCACCTTATTTTAAAATCATCATTCCAATCTAAAGAATACACAAAATGCATAGAATGTACTTACTCATGTCTTGTTTTGATTTCTCTTTATTAGGTTTAGAACTTTCTTCAGAATCTGAATCTTCAATATGAACAAGATCATACTTTATATGAAAAAACTGTAAAGCAAATATATGTTGTGGTTTGATGAGTGAACAGTAGAAAGATAAAATTAAGAATTTTTTAGCAGTTGTTACAAGTAATTATATAAACAATATGCACAACATATAAATAACACCTGAACTCAAAATCTTGAATTACTATTATATTTGCTTAAGGGGACCGGGAAAGCCTTATCTCCGCCATGTTAAATTCACCAACTTTATGTACCTTTTTCTCAGAAATGGTGAAAGATAGAGGTCTAGATTTTTTAGAGTAGTTAAAATAACATGATTTACATATTTTAACAGACCATTTTCTTTCTAAGTGAAACTCAAAATTAATTATTTATTGAAAGTCATTTTTAAATTAGCATTTTTGGTAAGATTTCGAGGCCTAAAATAAGTAATTCTCAACAAATCCTTAAATCCCTGTGTTAAAGTATACAATACAGACCTGCCAACCTTTGAAAATGAGAAATCGTAGCAAACAAAATAAAAATTAATCTGGAGGTCGGTTGTTTGGTTTTTCGTGTTTCGCAGCCATCTTTTGACATTCGTAAAAAGAATAAGGTTTCAGTCGTTCAACCCAATATAGTAAATTTTTTCCTCTGAAAGTTTTTATAAGATTTTTAGAGTTTCTTCTTGTTTCACAGCGTTTTTTTACATTTGTAAAAAGAGCCTGGTTCCAATTTTTTTAGCCCAGTGCAGTAAATTTTGACGAAATTCACGATTTTTTTCCCACAATCATTTCAGGATATTCAAAATTTTTTCCCCACAATCGTATTCACATTTTTCTATCACGATTCTTTGGTGAAATCTGCATTTTTTACCATGAACTTTTGACAAAATTCGCATTTTTTATTTCGATCCTTTGGCGAATTTTACGTTTTTTACCATGATCCTTTGACGAAATTAGTTTTTTTTTTTCTGCGATCTTTTGGTGAAATTTGCGTTTTCTTACTGATCTTTCGACAAAATTCAAGTTTTCTTTCTGCGATATTTTGACAAAATTCATGTTTTTACCACGATCCTTTGACGAAATTTATTTTCTTCTGCGACCAACTGACGAAATTGATTTTTTTTTACATGGTCATTTGTCAAAATTTGCGATAGTTTATCGCAAATCTTGCAATTTTGCACACTTTTTCAAACCTTGCCCCTCAAAGAACCCCCCTCCCCTTCAGAAATTCTTAAAATGGCACCCTTGTTTCTAAGGGAAGGCATTCCTGTATAAATATTTACAGAAACACGATTCACTCGTGGTTAATATACATGCATAGTATTTTATGTTAAGAAGTTTGTTTTGCAGTCAAGATTTCTTTTTCCATGAGCATTTTTTTATGTCCGAATTTTCAGACTAATGGCTAAATTTTTTTAAACTTTCGGAAATGAATACTTTGAAATTTTGGAAATTTCGAAACAGAATCACACCTGAAAACTATGCTGCGGAGGATAAAAATTGCAACTAGAAGAAAAAAATGCATTTTTGTTTTTTGCAAAAAATCGTAGTTTTAGACCGATTTTCGTAGCATCGTAGTTTATAGGTCCAAATCATAGCAACAACGATTTTTTCGTAGCAGTTGGCAGGCCTGACAATATATCATAATATAAGTATTAAATAAAAATCTGAGTTCTTAAGTTTAATAGATATTGAAAAAAAGGAACATAAACATGACAAATCCAAGTTTTCAGAAAAAGTCAATTAAAGATTTAAATGGCCATTAAGCTGTGAAGTACTCGTAGAAAGAATGATTAATTTCAACACTTATTTTTTTTATATATAAACATGTGTTGTTGGAAAGATAACAGTTTAAGCTATTTAATGATATAAAAAGTAAAAATTGATTTTTTAGTAGAATTTTGCTTTCTCGGTCCCCTTATGTGCAAATCCTCAACAAAAATCCTCTATCCTTTTTTGTCCATCCACATCATGAAAATACCATGCCAATTATTCAGATACACTGCTTAATACTCTTTCTATTGATGCAATATATACAGGATGTCCTACACCCCCCCACCCTCCCCTACAAAAAAGAAAAGAAAAGAAAAAAGAAGGCGGCGGCTAGAATAAATTTAAATAATCCATATACTAGAAAGCCAAGCCCAAAGAACTTTCGAAAACCGCCGGGTGCAATACTGGAGTCTGCCATCTTAACTTCTAAATCAGTATAGCGAATGAAGCTCAAAATATGTTACGAAATGTGCATGTGTGTGGTATTATGTCATCGTGGTTATTTGTCTGGAAGAGTGTCATTACATTATTAAAGTTTATTTTTCCAACAAGAAATCCTTCAAAGTGAAAAGATTATTTGTGAGTCTGGCGAACAGCATGTGTTATGCAACTCAACAATTAACTGAATAATGCAGATGTTTTCGTAATGACCATGCAATAACTTGACTGATACAATCTTTGGGAACATGATTAAGAATGCGCTTGTAGAAGTTGAAGGAGGGCAATTGAACTATTGTAGTTTAGAAAAAAATAAACATTTTAAGAATTTCCTTGTATAAAAATTGCATGAAATCAGTCATTTCTAAAACAAAAACAAAATAACATCCTTAATTGTATAACTTTGGTTAACAAAATAATTTTATTAATAACTAGCATTGCCTGGCATTGCCCAAGCCCATGATAGAAACCTTAAATAAACCTCAAATGTGTATGATTTTATATCTTTAATCTGATTTTATATTTTTAAAAGAAAAAATCATGAAAAATTATTAATTTTTAGTGGTAAAAGCAATTGCAAGAAGACATTTTCTTGTTTTTTCATAGTTTTAAAATAAAGTTCTTGCTGTTTGAACTCTTTGAAATTTTTACCAGTTATAAATTTAATGGTTTTGAAGACAGTATAAAAATTGTGAAAAAATATGGATATCTAGTTGTAAAAAATATATTTTCTTCTCTCTCTCCTTTTTTATTTTTGTATTAGCATCAACTCCTTTAACATAACAAAAAATAGTTCTTATTGTTCAAACTCTCTGAATTTTTAATCGGTTATAAATATAACTGTATCCAAGCCCTCTTTAAAATTTCGTGGAAAAATATGTATATTTAGTAGTGAAAACATGGGCTGAAACACCTGAATGTTTAAAAATTTTTGTAGTTGTTGTAAATCTGGTCTGCCGAGACGCTCTAAAAAGATTGTGTCAAAACATAGATGTTCAGTTATCTTTACCATAGAAAAAAAGATAATCACCAGGAGGCATGAAAATCACCCGTGGTCGTAAATTTTCTGAAAGCGTTATACATATTTTTGAAAACTGATTGCACCAGCAAAAAGAAGAAGGTCACAGCTTTTAATACAAATTGTTTGTTAAAGGTATCTCCAAAATTGAGCCCCAGAAGAGCGTTGTTGAAAAGAAGAAAAAGGTCAATCCCAAAAACAACACTTTCTGATTTTTTTTTTTTTTTCAAGGGTTAACAACATTATTTTTTTCAAACTGATTGCGCAGTTTAAGACCTAAAAGTACAAAATTTAAGAATATGTCTTCCTTTTTTTTGTATCCTGAACAGTTTGACCATAGCATATTAAGGCTGTTAGTCAGTAATTTCCGAATTCTCCTCGCTACTGTTAAGTCTATGGATGTAGAATGCATTATTCATATATTTAAAATATCTTCTAAGGATCAGGAAATTGATATTTTTAACTCAATTTTTCTTTGTATTCTTCTCAAAAGATTTTTTTTTTCTTGGTTTTCAAAATATTTTTAAATCTATGCTTAACACAATATTTTATCTGTCATAAGCTGACAAACTATGAGTAAGATTTTAACTCTTCACATAAAATTAAGTATATATTTTAGAAATATATTGATAACCAAGAACAGACAGAAAAAAGGAGCTATTTTAAATATATGAATGCATCACATGTCTATAGACTTAACATTAATGAAAGGAATTCAGAAGTTGACTAACAGTCCTAAGACAAATGGACAAAAAAAACAAAAACAAAAACAACAACAACATTTGGTTGTTCCCTTCTATGCACTTGAAAAGGAAGAAATGAGCATACACAGGTGTGCTTGACAATTTTCACAAAAAAGAATGTGTTTTCAATGAGTTTTAATTAATATCTTGCATCGACCTGCCTTGAACTATCTTAATACAAATTTCCAGACCTCTCTCTGCATGGGTGTAGATTTTCCTAGCCATTGCAGACAGACACACGCATACAGCAAAACTTTCTTTTATTAGTATAGATTAAGGAAAATAATTTTAATAGTAACTGAACTCCTTGAGAAATACACCTGAGCAGCTTGTTTACGCAGTTAGAGAAGATAATAAATCAAGTTTTTTGGAGAATGTGAATCCAAACATATCCTCTGGTATAAAACATAAATAAAAATTAATGGAAATAATTATTACCTTTTTCTTTTCTTTAGTTAAACGAGGCCACTTGAATGGGGTACTTTTCTTGGCAACAATTTTTATTCCTTGAACAATATGCTCAATCTTTGCATCACTAGAATTTATTTTTTCATAAAAATTTTCATCGGTAGTATACTGAACTCCAGCGACAATAGTGCTAAAATGTTTAGAAAATGAAATTAAATAAGTAAATAAAATTACTCCAAAATATGAAAGGATAAATATTAACTTTGTTTTTAAAACTTAAACCTTTTTAAAATTTAAAGTTTAGAAGTAAAAGTTCAAAATTTAAAATTCTTAAATTTTATCTAACTTATGAAAGGCTAAATCTGATTAGCCCCTGTTAACTTTGATTTCCAACCCAACACTTATTACTTTCATACTTCAAAATTGATCTATCTTTAAGAATAAAAACACTGAGTAAACACAATTCTCCATTTTTGTAGCGAGGCTAAAAACCCAGATGCCGAACAAATAAAATGTCATAATGCCTAGATACATTTGAACCTATTAAAAGAGATCACCTCCTATTTCTTTAGTGTCGCACTCTAGCAGAAATATTCCATATTTAAGAAGGGACAACGATTGCTAAAATAACTACCGCCACTCGGTGGCATCTTTGGGAAATCAGGTCGCGGCCGCTTTCAAGCTGACTGGACCTGGGTTTGCCAAAGGATCACATGTAATGATCAGGAAAAATAAAGCCAGGTCTCAACGAACTCTATCTCCTTTTCTTGGACTCATATCAACCGGCAGTGAACATGCCACATCTACCTAAAATGAAATGATGTTCAACGATCCAGCCACGGTTCGCAAATTGCACAGTGCCGGGATTCTGAAGAGGGTCGCTATGCTAAAAAGCGCCCCGTAGTCGTTGCACCCGAGACAAAGAACCCCGTTGCCTGCCCGGATATATTACACACACATAGATATATATATATATCAAGTACTCCTTAATACTATAGTAAAACCTATACACTTTTTACTTAGTGAAAAGCATCTTATTTTAAAAATAAATGATATAATGCAATAAAAATAATATTTTTTTTATATTTTGAAATTATACAAAAATTTTCATGAACAGTGCTTAGTTTGCACTGGAGTTAACTTTTTTAGATTTGATGAAATTTTAAATATTAGTAGGGACCCACTGAAGCTTATAAATACTGTTGACAAAAGCGCTTTACATGTTATATTATGCATAATGTATAATTAATTAATAATAATAATAAAAGAAATCCCAAGCAGGTAAGATTTTCTAAAAATTCCCAACTTTTGAATGCAAGTGTTTCTGATACTTGTTCAAACATTATCATTCATATATATATAAGTGCTATATGGATATATTTAAATTATAGAAAAAATTGCTTTAAATTTTGCAAACAATGCATGAAATAGAAATATGTGGACGTATGTGTGTGTGTGTGTGTGGGGGGGGGGGGGTCAATCGGATATGCTATTGTTTTGAGTACTGCAGAATGTTAGGGATCTGGTACCTTTTTTTTACTTTCTTCTATCTTTACAAGAAGAAAGTATTGGATTCATGAAAATTTTCAAATTCCGGTTTTTGACGGATTTACACGTTTTAGGGGTCAGAGATTCCAAAAAACATGTTTTTACAAAATGTCTGTCTGTGTGTATGTGACACAAATTTTGTGGGCGCTCTATCTCAAGAACTAATGCACGGAATTTAATAAAAATTTGTATTCAGTTAGTCCCTAATACAGATTAATGCTGATTAGTTTTTGGTGTAAATCGCTCAACAGGTGCCGCTGCTATGCTGCATTTTTCACGATTTTCGCAATAGCTCTATCTCAAGAACTAATGCACGGATTTTGATCAAACTTCAGATTTAGTTAGTCCTTAATGTGAATTGATGATGATTACGTTTTGGTGTAAATCGCCCAACAGGTGGCGCTGTTATGATGAATTTTGCAGGATTTACACGATTTCCCCAATAGCTCTATCTTAAGAACTAAAGCACGGATTTTCATCAAATTTCAGATTCAGTTAGTCTTTGATATGACTTGCTACTGATTATGTGCTGGTGTAAATTGCCCAACAGGTGGGGCTTCTGTGCTGCCTTTTTCACGATTGCCTCAATAACTCTATCTATAGAACTAATGGACGAATTTTCATCTAACTTCAGATTTAGTTGTATGTTAACACAAGTTGTTGTTAATTAGATTTTGGTGTTAATCACCCAATAGGTGGCGCTGCTATGCAGGAATTTTCACGATTTATGCTATAGCTCTATCTCAAAAACTAATGCACGGATTTTCTCCAAACTTCAGATTCAGTCAGACGTTGATATAAATTGTTGCTGATTAGGATTTGGTATAAATCACTGAGGTGGCGCTGCTAGGCAGCATTTTGCTGGATTTAGACGATTTCAGCGATAGTCATATCTCAAGAACTAATGCACGGAATTTCATATCTTTAGAATCCTCATGAGATGCATAGATTGCCATTTAATTTTGGCAGTATTAACATGTATGAGATAGAAGAAAGTTTTGGGATTGGTACATCCGACTAGTTTTTGTTACAAATTGGAACTTGATCACAAAATAAATATGAGGTTTATTTCCATAGCCGTTTATATCATTTGGCAATAAACCTCACTTTCTGAAGCTCAAACTGTGCTAAGCTTTATTTTATTTATTTTTTTTAAACGACAAGGCCACTATACTGGAAAAGTACTGAAAAGAACATTAAAATAAAAGAGGGTGGAAAATAGAAGTACAGAATAAAGAGTAACAATTTTAGAAAAAAGGGCACATATGAAATCTCATGAGATTATTAGGGGTGGATAAGGATAGTGACAAAAATTATTAGTTAATTACTAGATTTATGTCTTATGCTTTCTTTTGCGAGTAGCTTATTAGAATTTCATATAATACCTTTTTTTTTTTTTTTTTGTAAACAAAAATTTTATGACTGCTTTTGTGTTGTCATTCTAAATGTTATTGTTTTTGCATTAATTGTATTACTAATTTAATTTTTGTTTACCTCCAACTGGCCAGTCATGTACCTCCACACATATCCCAGGTTAGGAACCAATGATTAGAACTTTTCAGTATAGAGGTCTTGGCAAAATAAAGAAAATAACCTTGGTGAGAGAAGAACGTTTTGTATATTTTCTGGCAACTTATGTTTCATATACACAAGCAATTTGTTCTATATTCATATAATTTAATATAAAGAAGCCATTTATCTTATCTATTTTTATATAGTACAAATAGAAGTAATTTTTACATAAAAAACAATAATAATATGTGTAATAAAATGTTTATAAATACACATATAAACAAGCATAAAAGTCCACTAGGTTTGTTTTCATAGCTGTTTATATCATTTTGCAAGAATCTTACTTCCTGAAGCAGAATTGCACCAACATTTTTTTAAAAAAAGAGGCTTTGTTTTTGTACATCCAAAAGAACAAAATTATTTTTCTCTTTCCCTTTTTTTTTTCTCCTGCTGTAAGGAGGTGGTTTTAAACAGTCAATAATGATGCAAAGTACTCACGCCTCTTCCTGCTGAAAATTAATTAGTCTAAGTCTATTCTTCTTAAATATAGTATTTATTAACACTTATTTGCATCTGCTTAGATTGTGTTATAATTTATAATGCCTATGAAAAATAAAAGCTTTATAGCATATTTATGTTTAGAATACTTTACTTTGCAGAAAAAAATAGTAATAAGGCTGTTGGAAAAGAATTTTGATAAATGAATAACTCATTTCATACAGGTGCAAACAACAACAAAATATATTTAATATACAAAAATATGTTTAGCAAGGCAAATAAAAACAGGATAGCATCCCTAGAAACTGCAATTCCTTTTATTTAATACTGATTCTTTATTTAATAAAAGTTCTCTTTCGAAAAATGTTAAAATAAATATTAATATAAAAAACTCGCACTTTTCACATTTTTTGACTTTAGAACCTAAGAAATGGAAAAGTGTGCAAAGAAATAAGCGAGTAGATACAGTAATAACTTTTGAGAATCGTTCCCCTCTGCAAACATAAATATAATAAAGAAGATGAATTGCAGACTGAAAAAATAACAATATATGTATACCTACTTGAAGTTAAGAGTTTTATCCTTTAAGTCTAACTCATAGATTTTAATCTCTCTTAAGTTTATCAAAATATTCAACTCTTCAGGAGTATCCCACCATGTAATCAAAGGTCTGACACTGAATGAAAAAGAAAAAAAAGAGTTTAATTAGTAACTAAAGAATACACTTATACACAAATGCATAATTATTGATTGATACACACAGATTTAGAAGTTTAAAACAAAATCTAAACAAAACTTTTGCTAGTGATCAGATTTATTATTATTTTATTTTCTGCAAAAAGATATGAACTTCTAGAGAATAAAAGATATCTCAACAGTATTTCTCAAGATTGTTTCCTATTCAAAGACAATCACAATAGTCTAATTTTACATCCTTTGTGCAATAATACCGAATTCCTATAATCATAACATATATATTTTTTATTATGATGGTTACTTATAACTAGTGTTGACTCTAGAAAAAAAAAAGGCCACCAACCAGGAATTTTTTTTTTTTAAAAAAAAAAGGCATGCTATTTTCCAAAAAGTGCACTATTGTATCTTGCTCAAAAAAAAAAAAAAAAAAAAAAGATTGAACTGGTTTATTTAGAGTCCCCCTTTTATCAGTAGAACTTGCGATATTTTCCTGCAACCGATTGAATTTTGCGATTTTCCTCCTGATCGACTGACGAATTTTGAGTTTTTTCCCAGCGCAACCGATCAACACATTTCGCTTTTTTTTTCCGCCCTGAGACCGACTGAAGAATTTCACGATTTTTTCTCACTTTTGACTGATGAAATGATTTTTTTCCCATGACTGATTGACAAAATTCACAATATTTTAAGATGGTCGACTGGTGAATTTTGAGATTCTTTTTCTTAGGACCAAACGACGATTTTCGCATTTTTTTTTTTTCTTCCCGAAATTGATTGACAAATTTTGCAACATTTTATTTCTACTGATTGGCAAAACTTTTCATATGGTTGATGGATGAATTTCGTGGATTTTTCACTTGGTTGATCGATGAATTTGGCAATTTTTTTCTGCGACCAATAGAAGAAATTTGTGATGTTTTCCCCATTACCGACTGGGGAATTTCTCAACTTTTTTCAGACGACCAATTGACAAATCTTGCAATACTAACAACTGACAAAAATTATGATTTGTTTCCCCCTAATCAATGGACATTTTTCAGTTTTTTTCAACTGCGACCAGAAAAAGGAATAAATCGAAAGGGCACTTAAAAAATGGCAGCAAAGGCCACTGAGTGCGTAATATAATTAAAAAAGGCTGCTGGGTACTGCACCCTGACAAATTGGCCTAAAGTCAACACTAATAATAAATTAATTTTAATTAATAATTAGGATTGTTATAAAATGTGCAAATATTAAACAACTCTTGCATTTACATACTTATTAACATTTTATTTTGCATTGTAAAACAATTAACTACCTTTGATCTTGCCTTTAAGGGTGTATTCCAATCCAAACTGCTCATTTTCTGATTTATTTTTTAAATTCATGTTTGCTCTCAAACACATCAAACTGGCAATTCTCTTATTTAAAAACTACATAACGTGCCGTGCTTGTCAATTTTTTGATAAATACAGAAAATATTGCAAAAAATGCTGTCAAAGTTGGCATTTTGAATCGAATTTTCTGAAGTGGGAGATCTGGGAATGAAAAAAATGGTCATGCTGAGAAAATAATTGTTTAAAAATCAAATTCTAATTAATTTGAGCGAAAAATGAAATCACACAGCCTCTTATACATCACTTCAAAAATCACCTTAGCAAGTTTCATGTTTTTACTTTTAAAAATGAGTCTCAAAATGCCTCGGAAAATTTCAAGCTGTTGAGGGTGGTAAAATATTTTTTTGAATACACCCTTAACAAAACATTTTCCTAGTATCTTCAATTTGCTATATACACAGATTTCACTGTACATCGATTCTGATTTAAGTTTGAAATACAACTCATATTTATTTTAAAGGATAAACACACTTGAAATATCAAGATTCAAGTGTGGAGTGCCAGCAAAAAAAATTATGACACTCATTGAAAGATGTAAAAAAACACTTGCATAATAAACTTTTATTGTTAAAAATTAGATTTTGTCATACTTTCCTTGTCTTTTATGACATTTTTCAGAATATTAGGCATGGAAGTTGCCAAATTTTGGAAATAGTGTTTGTCCATATGAACCTGCAACTTTTTTAATGCCTCCTGCAGTTCCCTGATGGTGGATGGGTGTGTCTTTTGAAATTTATTTTCCATGCAGTTCCAAGCATTTGCTATTGGATTAAGGTCAGGTTAGTTGCTGGCTATTCAAGTACTGCTATATTCTTATCATTTAGCCACTTTAGCACAAATTTTGTCTTATGAGCAGCTGCTGCATCATGCAGGAAAAATTGACATCCAAGAAGGGACCAAAATTGCAGGAAGTGGTCTTGTAGAACTTCTAAATATTTACTACCGTTCATAGTAATAGTTTCTTTAAGGAAATATAGTCCAGTTCTACCTTTTTTAACACTAAAAGCACACCATAGGATGACACTATCTGAGTGATTTACGGTTTTAACAATAAACTTTGTGTCCATATTGTGAGGAACCTTTAGGTTATCTCACCATCATTGTGCCCCCCTCTGATAATTCTGAAATAATTTTCATCAGAAAAGATTATTTTTTTTTTAATTCTCCTGCTATCAAATTTGAATATTTCTTATAAATATTTAATCTTTTTTTTTTTTTTCGTGACATCAGTAAGTAGGGTCGCCATTTGAGGGGGGCTGGGGGCCCAAGGAATTTGATTTTTCAGAAAATTTATAACCCATCAATTGTCAGACACAAACAAAAATTAAAAAATTGCTCAAACAATTTATCAGATTTGATTGCAATAAAAACATATGCATTAAATAAATGCTTTATGCATAGAAATTAATAATTATAAAAAAAAAAAAAATCCTATTCGAACTTTCTGAAGGTGAGACATATATCGTACTTTGGCTAATTTAAAAAATGCATGAGACTTTCTTTTATCAATTGCTTCTCAGCTGTGTACCACTTGATCATACGAATAGTCCCCTCATGGCTAGAAATTCAGGGGTAGAGTTTTTTCAGATTTTTTTTTTTTTTTTTTTTTTTTTTTTGGGGGGGGGGGGGTGGGGGGGTGGGGGTGGGGGGTGTGATTATAATTCAAGTTCTTAATTATCCGACTTTTGTACTTTTTTGTATTATTAGTGTCATATTATATTTACTGCAATCATTGCAATGTTCCCAAATTATTTAATTATTTGCCTTATTAAAATTTATATTACACAGGGATATTATATGGTACACTCTCTAAACTGTTCGACGCCTAGGAATGGAGTCTGCGCGCACCCGACAAAACAATTTCTTCAACCCAACAACCGACAGAATCCGAACGGCTAATCCCAAAGTAAACGAAAATTACTCCATATTTTAACACGTTTATAATAAAGTAGTCTATAATTTTATCCCTTATGTACAGAAATGAACACTTGGGTTATTACTATGGGCCAATATTAATAGCCAAATCTATAGTTTTTTCATTTGAAAAATAGTCAGGACTTCCTTGTTAAAAATCCCTGCCGGCCCGGCCTACAGTCGGAGGTAGATTTCGAAGTTAAGTATATTAATTGCTCCAACAAAAACTAAATCATGATTAGATATAAATCCACTTTAACAGTTTTATCTGGCCGCTTTTGACGATTTTTTGTTTCCTTTTTATATAATAGCTGGTTTTATCAGAATCATGTTAAGGTGGTATTAAAAAAATACTTTTCCATGCTCAACAACTCGAAATTTTCTAGCACATTTTCAGATTCATTTTTAATAGAAAAAATACGAAACTTGCTGACGTGATTTTTGAAAACATTTATAAGCGGCATGTGTTCTTGTTTTTCTTTCAATTAATTGAAACTTGATTAATAAACAATTATTTTCTTAGTAGGGCAATATTTTTCGTTTCTAACACAATCGCTTCGGGAATTTCTATTCAAAATGCCCACTTTGACATCATTTTTTGAAATATATTCTGCCTCTATCAAAAAATCGATCATTACAGTACATTATATAGTTTCTGAAGAAGAGAATCTATCAATTGGATGCATTTGAGAGCAAAAATGAATTTAAAAATGAGTCAGAAAATAAGCAGTTTGGATTTGAATACACCCTTAATAAGGTGATTTTTTTCTTCAACCGCTACGTATTTTTAATTTGTTTTTGCTGTCAGAATTGGTGCTATCAAAAACTTATCTATATAAATGTTGAAGACAATATTAAGAAGATATATGATAAATTCATGGGGATTTTATATCTTGTGAATTGACGGAGATATGGAAATTTTTCTTCTTCACCCCCCTTTTTTTGTTTTTGTTTTCATTTTTAATTTTTTTTGCGGTACGAATTGGTCCAATCAAAAACTTGTGAATATAAAAGTTGTAGATAATATTAAGGAAATGTATAATAAAATTATTGGATTTGATATCTTGAAAATTGACGAAGTAAGGAATTTTTTTCTCCCAAAAACCCTATTTTTTGCACACCTTGAGCCTATTTTAAATTTTATCAAAAATCTGTGATGCATGAATTTTTGGCGCTATTTTTAGAAGTAATAAAAACTTTAAACTGATTTGATATGTACAAAATTTAAGAAGTTATGGGTTTTTTTCTGTTTTCACAAAACCCCTCTCTATTTCCAGCCCCTTGGCCCGATTCTGCCCATTAACGAACTTGAGCGAGATTTTATGCCCCTTGATTTTATGTATTAGTTGGGAAGAGATTTGCGCAGAATTGTGGAAGTTATCATGTCCAGAAGAAAGTGATATATATATATATATATATAGATAGATAGATAGACAGATAAAGTTTTTTACTGAGGGAGGTTTTGGGTTCTAGGGGTCATGATCGGTGTAGATCTGCAAAAAGTTTTCAGAAATTCCAACATAGGAACGACGCCAATAGGTATTTCATATGAAATCTACCTAAAAACCAGATCATTCTGATTCTGACCGAAAGAGATAAAGCACACACAATCTGAAAAACTTAAAGTGTAACCTCACTCGCAACGAAGAAAATACGTCAACCTATCCTGACGCAGGACTGTAATTTCATGTAAATATGAAAACTGCTAAAAAGATTTCATTGAAATGAAAGAAAATTAATGAAAAGAAATGAAAAATGAAAGAAAATTAATCCATATTTTAATACAATTATTGTAAAAGAAATCTACAATAATATCTTTAATATAAACTTTACCTTTTATGTAGAAAAAAGGAAGATATGTATATACTATTCATTAATGTTCAAATATGTAGCTTTTTCATCTCAAAAATATTCAGGATTTCTTTGAAAAAATAGTATTAACACGAACCCACCTCAAAATAGTGAAAACGCAATCCGAAACAATTAACGCTTCACCTTACCTTTACTTGCAGAAAATCACTAATGATAATTTTCTTATCACTATAGATCACAAAAGTTGCAAATTTCGTGACCTATTCATGACATTAGTGGACTGATTATCTCATGATTGATTGAATTTCATGATTCTTTTTTCACGATCATCTGACGAAATGTGCGATTTTTTCCACGGCTGTTTCACGGAATTCGCGATTTTTTTCTGCAGCCATTATCAAAGTTTTTTTTTTTTTTTTTTTTTTTCGCGACCATTTGTTGAAATTCACAATCTTTTTCCGCGACCAACTGACGAAATTCCATATTTGTTTCTGTGATCTTTTGACAAAATTCGCAATTCTTTTTCACGATCATTTGTCGAAATTCGTGATTATTTTTCTCCACTACCGACTAATAATATTTGCATTTTTTTTTTTTTTTTTTTTTTTTTTTTTGGGGGGGGGGGGGGGGGTTGACGCCCAGATCCTACCTTTAACTGATAACTTCCTGCAAAAAAATCTTTGCCCCCCCTCCCCCCAAGAAAATTCTGAAATGGCGCCCCTGCCCTTCAGTCTGGTAGCTCCTGTCTTTCTGAAGAATATCGTTGATGGTCTTTACTGTCACATTCATTTGTAAATCTCAATTTTTTTTTAAATTTCTGCAGCTGTTTTGGTTTTAACAACACCTAACACTTTAAAGATATATCAGTCCTTCTAAAGTCTTTATTGGTCTTCCTGTGACGGTTTTTTATTTTGGTGTATTGCCATGTGGCAAATGGGCAGTCACACTTTATAGGGCATAAATAATTTGCATTGATACTTGTAAATCTACGGTTATATGATGTACAGGAGCATTTTGACTTGATAAAGTCAAAGCTCGAGTTTGTTCAACAATTGTAAGCTTCTTTCGTCCCATTAAAAAATCCCTCTTTTTTAAACCACTACCAGTTCTAAAATAAAAAGGGAGAACTCTGAGTTATCTCAATCTGTAGGTACTACCACTCCATGTGATCAACGCGTGATAGAAACTCCCTCTTGCCTCTTCTATTAAAAAGCAGAAAAAAATAAAATAAAACATCTGAATATTGAGATTGTAGCTTGAGTGTCAAGATTTTTTTTTTGCTGGCACTGTACAGGGTATTGCACTGTCCCTCAAAGTAAGCTTTACAAAGTTCTTGTAATCTAGAAAGATAATTGGGTGGCATTTAGAGAAATAATAGCATATCACTTGCTGAGAATCACAGTAGTGTTACTTCAAAAGAAACTAATCAGAGAAAATTGCTAAATTTTGCTGAAACTATTAGGGCAATATATTTTAAAAGTTTCTTTTATAATGTAAGACTTAAGAATGGAGATTAATCTTTGTCGCTACTGCACATGACAAAGAACTCATTATGCTGTAAATATTTTTATTCATTAAATATTGATTTTTTGAAGTCAATCCATTATAATTTTCAGCAAGTGATATGAAGTATTTATTATAAGATATTACATAGTAGTAGATAAGATATTATATTTTAAAATTTAGGCTTCCAAAAATTAAGGGAAAATCACAAAAAGAGCGATAACTCGTTCAAAAAGAAACCTATCCATATTAGTGGCGCTGCACTCGTATTGCGTCATCTGTGAGGAGCATAAAAATGCATGCTAGAGAGTATGGCTGCAGGTGTCGCTGTGATGATAAGAAAACTGAGATAGCAAATTCATTAGTATGACCTTGAGGTATCATTTGTCGGCAGAACTGCGATATAGAGTTATTGGAAGATTGGAAGCATGTGAAAATTAGACAGAGGTGGCCAGATAGCTAAATGCAGTCCTTCTGTTGTTCATAGGCTTGGCAACAATTTCAAACCACTGGTTCGGTCTCCAGAAGGTACAGCAAAGGACGGGCAAGAGGTACGACAAGTGCCAATGACTGATATCTGCAGTTATGTGTACAAAGGAATAGAACAACAACACCCTCTTATCTTAGAGCCTCCCTTGCTGCAACCACTGGAAGGTTGGTACCAACGTCTACTGTGCATAGAAGGCTTCATGAAGGTGGTCTTTACGCAAGACGACCAGCCATTTGCGTGCTGCTAACCTCACGTCACCGGAGAGAACTTTCAAGGTAGGCTCCTTTCGACGTCTCATCAATGGTGGCATGTTCTCTTCACGGACCCAGTGAACTTATCGATCGCATAATTGACATTAGCACATACTGCTGTATTGCTTCTAGAGGTGATCATACTCCATATTAAAGGTGCTTTTCCTATGCCAAACTGACACATTTATTTTGTTTATTTTATAATTATGTTAATTTCTGAAACATCACATTCATCAGGTAATTTCTTTTAATGTACTAGGGGGGCACTGCCCCCCTGCTTGCTATGCTCACCAACCCCCCGCGTAATCGCTTACCTATTCCATTCGGTATAGCGAAGCAATTCCTATTTTCTAGCCAACTCCAGATTATTGTTTGTGCTTAAAAATAATGTAAATAGTTCAATTAAGCTCTATTCATAAGCTAATATTAGTTTTTGTTGCACTGAAATATCTCAATTTGTTGATTTCCTGCATGCAAGTAAACCCTATTGTATTTCAATGGGAGTCTATGGAAATTTGGCGAAATACTGGAAATAGCGCTAAGTTGGCATCACTTTTGGTGACAGAGAGACGGGTCTCCCCTTGGTAACCTCCCTTATAGCGTCATAAAGCTCTGACCAATCAGTGGCATTTCACGGTATCTACGCAGATTTTCATTGTTCCATTTCCAAAGCATTACTTTTTGCAAGGCATACTTAGATACTACTACCGGCAAACCGATTTGCGTTTAATGTATGAAGTTGCTCGCCAGAGGACTCTGATACGCTGCCCAAAACAGAAATTTGACTCTGACCGTAACTTCAACGATGAGAAACAATCAAACCGCTCTGGGCAGGGTTCAGAGAATTCCAATGTGTTTACATTTTCCCCCCCCCCCCGTATAGATATGATTCAAAAGAGTTTAATAAAAATATTAACTCTAATCATCAAATAAAAAAACATTATCATTTTAACAATTATCGGAATAATAAATGGTGCGATCGGAGAATACTTCCAAGATTGCTACTTAATACCAAGTTAATACTAAATACCAAGGTTGCCACTTTGGCACATTTATCGCCAGGTTGGGGAGAAGTAGAGTATTCTATGATTCACCCCAATAAATAAAAACATGCATAGTCTAAAAACATCAATGTCACAAATTTATTTGCTATCTTCACTGCTGAAACAATAAAACTAATGGAATTTCTTTTAAATATATTAAAGTACTCATAAAATTCCTTGTAATAATTAATAAATATAATTTATTAAGTAACAAATACACTTACATGATTTAATCAAAATTGCTTGGATAACATAAAATATTGCAAAGATATTTAAATCTGCGATCACCATTTCTTTCTATGATTAAAAATAAGAATATTTAATGTTTAAGGAAGATCATCTTTTTTTTTTTTTTTTTTTTTTTTACTATTATTATTATTATTATTTAGTTCGGACGATATCAAACAAACATTTTACGGGTAGCAATAAATTTGTCAAAAATAACTGCTTCAAGCCAGTTATGAGAACTGTAGTTTGATAAAAACCAAATTTTAATTTTAAAATGTGTATATGAAATCAGACTTCACTTTTTCGACGGTTTTCAGCGAAATGCGTGGGCCGTATATATCATAGTAGGCTGTGCTTTTTGGTACTTTTCTGTTATACAGACAGCATTGTCGCCAAGCGCAATAGTTGGTGCAAAATGAAAATCCCGTGAATTGAAACAGTTGAAAAATAAAAGAAAAACATTGTCGATAGTAAAGTGAGCATTTTAAAAATATAACATTTGAAAATTACAGAATTTTACGAACTATTTTATTAAATCACAAATATATAATTAAAATAAGTGAACAAATAACTGTTATACAATAAAGTAATAAAATAAAAAAATCATACTAAACTGCTGCCATAAAATTACAAATCTCTTTGGCACAGATGTCATATTCGCCCCATATTGGCACAGTTTTTTTTCGGTTGCCAATTTTATGAAAACATCAACAGCATAAACAACATAGGTACAGATGTCACATACGCCCCATATTGGTGAGATTTTTTTCTGACGCCAATGTCATATACGCAACGGGTATTTAACTGGCGCCAAAGTGTCGTTATTTTGCTTGATATGGTAACCCGGATGTTGCTGTTTATGCTGTTGATATTTTCGCCAAATTGGCATCGGAAAAAAATTGCGCCAATATATGACATGTCGTATATGACATCTGTACCACAACATAATCCGGGTTACCACATCAAGCAAAATAACGACACTTTGGCACCAGTTAAGTACCCATTGCGTATATGGCATTGGCGTCAGGAAAAAATCGCGCCAATATGGAGCGAATATGACATCTGTGCCATATCTTTTAGCATTGCAGTAAACATTTCAATTTTTGAATGAAGACGTCGCCACATAAACTCTATGAGATACGACTCTAAATGATGACGAACTGTACACGATGTCTTTTGTTGTGCCATTTTGCGATGCCCCATAATCTCTCAACATTTTGAGTATGACATCCAGTATTAGGGTCGACAAAATTGTATTTGTGATTTACTGTGAAATGATCATAAGCAGCCCTTCGCAGTTCATCTGTTTTATATCCTTTCCAGTAATCTGTATAAATAATACTTCCATCAGCTACATTGTTTTCTATTGCCGCCATTAAAGTTTCAGCTGTGCGATCGGAAATAGGAGTAAGGAAACATCCCCGTGTTTCACGGCATAAACCATCTAACACCCATTGAGGAGGAAGAACACGCCCTACGTTGCTTTTTCTTCTGGTAAAAAGACTTTCATCTACTTCTATAACTTTATTAGGTCCACCGATTTTTCTATTTGGTCGTGAACATAAAGCATTTGCACAAACTTCTCTAAAATAACTATTCCAGTCCACTGTTGTGTTGTGGTTCATATCAAGTTGCAGCTCACAAAGCTCAATCGATGTCAACTCTTGGCACCAGAAATATATAAACCTCAAAGCATTAAGAAAAGACAACCGCGATGCTTCAAACCATGTTTTTTGTCAGGCACAGATGTCATATTCGCCCCATATTGGCACGATTTTTTTTCGGTTGCCAATTTGGCGAAAACATCAACAGCATAAACAACATAATCCGGATTACCACATCAAGCAAAATAACGACACTTTGGCGCCAGTTAAGTACCCATTGCGTATATGATATTGGCGTCAGAAAAAAATCGCGCCAATATGGGACGAATATGACATCTGTGCCTTTTTGTCGTATTCCTACGCTTTCTTCGCATGATCGTAAGCTACATCTCCATTTCGGATTTCCAGAATTCATCCATAATTTTATTTCATGGATGTTTGAACACATACTTTTATTATGCAGAATTCCAAATTTCTGAAACAGTTTTATTGCAACTTTCTCATCATCTGGTAATTGACAAATGGTAAAATCCATCTCAGCGTCAGCAGTAAAAGTAAATTATAATTTTATAAAAAAAAAAAGTATTTTTAATTTGAATAATAGCAAATTAAAAAGCTTTCCAAGGTTAAGGTTAAATAATAATCATTCACGTAATTCACGTTTCATAAATAACAAATCACAATGTTTTGCATGGTTTACAAGAAAAATCCTTTTCATGATGAGGGCTGAAATAATTGGCGCATTAGCATACATTTTGGCATGCTGTCCGTATAACAGAAAAGTACCCTTAATTTTGGCGAAATACTGGAAATAGTGCCAAGTTGGCATCACTTTTGGCGACAGAGAGACAGGTCCCCCATTGGTAACCTCCCTTATAGCATCATAAAGCTCTGACCAATCAGATGCATTTCACGGTATCTACGCAGATTTTTTATTGGTCCATTTCCAAATCAAAACTTTTTTTTATATATAGAAGGATATTTTATACCTTACTATGTGTTGTATATTGTGGCTCAGTTTTATTAAAATTTACATGTAACATTTTGAGTAATCAATATTTTTGTTGTTTTTCCTTAATTTTTGAAACCAACGTAAATTACCCACCCCTTTTTTTTAAACACTCAAAAAAAAATTTGCCTAATAAATTATAATGTGTTTTCATTGATAAAAGAATTTTTAAAGCATGAAAAAAAATAAAAGTTTCTACTCTTGTTAAAACTTTATCTATTAACCTAAGTATCCACCCCCTCTCCTTCCTAAATTTAAATCTGATAATAGTTCAGTAGAAAAGACTTCTGAGCTCTCAGTAAAGAGAAGAACTATAGCACCTAAGCATTAGAGAGAGAATTTAATTTGAAGAAAAAACAACAACAACAAAATTTAGGATTTCATGAGATAACTATCATGAAAAGATTAAGAGTATAGCACAAGAGAGGACTATTTATAATAGTACTGACACCACAGTTTTAAAGTTATAAGTAGCAAATTACACATACATGTAAAAGAAAATTAAAAGGAAGCAATAATTGGAGAATTCTGCAAATACTTTGCATCTAGTTGCAATTAATGAAACAAAATAAGTATACATTTACAATTATTTAAATAGAAATTAAACGAGTAGAAAAGTAATTAGAAACAGAATACAACTTATTAATGAAACATCAACAAAATCATTCAAAATTATTTTACATAAACTTCATAGAGAAATACATTTTACATAATAAGGAATAAAAATAGTTTTAGCAGCCTAAAACTGTTAAAATAGTTGCCTGAATAGTAGCTTAGAAAAATAGAACTAGAGGCCATGGTATAAAAATAGCTGCTTTTTCAGCATTTTAAAATTAAAAGTCACCATAGTGTCCTTTGTTTAAAAATAGATGCAAATAACCACCATTTAGTTGCCTGTGACAATCCTGAATATCTAATGGACATAAATTTTGGAACATTGTAAGTTTATTAACACAAGACAAGGTAAATAAAACTGGGAGAAAATAATATGCAAGTCATTTTTTACCTATTTTTAGGTGGCTCTGATGAAGGTAGAATCTTTTTAAGTTGATCCAGCTTTGGAAGTATATTTTGTAAATTATCTTGCTTTATATTAGAGGCTGAAGATTTTGTGAAATTACATTTCTTCAAGATAGTCTCTTCATCATCTGAATCTTCAGGGCCTGATGTTTTTGATAGTGAAGACAAATTATACTCTTTGGCATACATTTCTGCCAATGATAGATAAAAATTAGTAGTAATCTCTTTATCTTCAGGATCCATGTCTTCTTCATCAAGTGAAGATGATTTATTTCCATTTAAGTCTAATGAATTATGAGTTTGTGGTAATGAGTTATCATGGATTACTTCAGTTGAAAGATCCTCTGGAACACCAAATCCTGCTTCCAACAATTTTTCAGACAATTTTTTATCATTATCCCATAAATCCACAACATATCGATTGCCACAAGAATAGCTGCTTGTTTTACTATAGGCCTGTAAATAAACAATGAGGTTAAGAAAATATAAGCATTACTGAAAACAGTTTTAATAAAAAATCAGTCTAGAGTGTGACAAATCATAGTTGCCAGGTCCCATAGCATAGAAAATAATAATGATGGTGACTAAATATTTTGCAACACATACCACAAATTATGGAATAAATGCCATACTCACAGTAATGCACCTAACAAACATGAAAACCATTCAAAATGGCAGAGTTGCAAAAATGAGCTAAACAGAAAATTTATAACATCACAGCGAATCTTTGTTTGTAATTAGGCTGGAAAGATTCATTACAGCATAAATAAAACTTTTATTGCAATTTAACTACAGTTTTAAAACGTCTAAAAATTTTTAATTTATTATATAATTTTTGACCTAATATAGGAGACATTAGTTGTTATTTGCTAATCATCCAAAGCACAGACTAAAAGTCTGCATACGCCTGGACTTGGCCCGAAGCCCATACCCAGTCTGGCAAAAGGAAGGAAAAGCTTTCAACAGGCCGGGCTGATGGATTAAAGGCAATTTTTTTTAAAGGCCAGTCCATGCCGACGAACATAATAAATGGGCTGGCCGAACAAATAAAAAAATTCAGCCCAATATAAAAATTTAAAAGGATCAAACTAAGCCAATAAAATGTGAACAGTTTTCAATGGACGTGAGGCAAGGTTAAGTATAAATATGTTACGCTAGCCAATGCTAGATTGACAACATCGGTACAGAAATATGTCCATTGTAGAGAATGGCATTGGCAGATGCATCATGTCTGAACCAGAGTAATTATTTCAACACACTTGGTCCGGGATAGGATCAGGCTTACATTTTCTTTCTACATACTGGGCATACTTGATGGGCCAGTACTGATGCTATTCTGCATTCGATGTCTTGCAAACATAAAGTAATCTAAAACATATAGCAATTTGTAACGTTAAAATTTCCCCTAAATATGTATGCAATATGCTACAAAAATATCTTAATTGTATGTTAAGAAAAATTGAATTTTTCTGTGGAAATTGTGTCAGGTTTGATGTCATTGATTTTTACATGGGATGGATCATGAACTGCAAAAATACAAATGTGCCGGGCATGGGCTGAACTTTTAGCTTTTACAACGGGACGGGCCAAGATAGCTTTTGTTTGGGCCAGGCCGGGCCTGGTTCTCAGATTTTTCGTAAATTTGTCTAACACATCATAAATATGGTTAAGCATTTTAAGATATTTTTAGAGAAAGTAAACCTGCATATCCTAGAAAATACTCGAGATTTAAAATTAAGTGATTTATAAAGTCATCTGGATACTTTTCATTAAAAACTTATTAAAATTATTATATTGAATTTGATTATACAAATTATGTTACATACCAACATACGTTAAATTACATTACATATTATTAGCCACTGAAACATGTTATATATCAATAAATTTTGCTGTATTTATAGCCCATGTTTCATTGCTAAAATGATACTTATATTCCTACCTAAATAACAAAAATTGACAGCAAGTTATCTGCAACCTAAATCTTATAAAGTTGCAGTTAAATGTATAAAAGAAATTATAATTTAGAAGACAATATTTATATATATATATAAAAAAAAAAAAAAATCTAAACGATTATTAATTAATTCCATACAATAAAACAGAAAAATAGCTAAGTACAAAATATTTTAACTCTTAAGATAGATAGAACGCTGAATACAGCTAATTCATCTAATAATGCAGGGAGAAGAAACTAATATTTAACAATTTGCTGATCCCATTTTAAAATTTCTAAGGCAGTTGGAAATAAAATTAGCTGAAAAAAAAAATCATGACTACATTACTTAAAAATGATTTTCAATTAAAAAAATAAATAAATAAAGGAAAATGAAAGAAAAACAAACAATTATAAATTCCCAATAAATGTAGATCAAATCATAAATCATAAAAAGAAAGAAAAATCAGGTGTCAAGCAGAGATTAGGAAAAACTTTTCAAGATTTCAAAAATACTGTAGCAAAAAGCAAAACCATTTAAAAAGATAAAAGAAGACATCTAATTAAACAATTTGGAAAATGCATTACACATTTGAAAATGAGAATTCAGCAATTACTGCTCACAGCCAGAAAGGTACTTGGATTCATCTATACTCATGTACATGATCTATCGATCTGTATATACACTACATAGTGTGCTAAAATTTAGCTTAGTTACAAAACGCATAACATTATAGAAAATTCTCCTTTAGCAATTTTCACCAATGACAGAAATGCACCCAATAATTTTGTACAGCTATGTACATCATTTACAGATTTTTATACATATCTCATATTAAACTAAATTTTAATTCAAGAAAGAAAAAGCACATAACTAAAAACACACTTTCATAAAGTACCATTCATAGATTGCAAATTACCCAGTTCTTTGTGTAACCCAGTACATGAATTTATTTATATTCTACAAAAAGATATTAATATGCTAATTTTATTCAGTTAGAAAATGCATAACTCAATTAAAAAACATCAATAAGCAATTCATATTCATACACGTTTACAAATGTTTTTGTTTTGGGGGTAGTTTTGCAGACAAAGAATTATACACACTATGTAGTATACAAAATTTAGTTAAACTGAAAACGTACTTTCAGCATTCATCGCTCATAAACAGTACTGTAGCCGAAGACTTTTGTGTGTACCTGTAAATTCATACTAAATAATATACATGTTATACTCTAATGTAAGCATCTGGTAGTGCATTTCAATAATGTACGCAAATTTCACTATGTCTGAAATAACGTAACATCATTAAAAATGCATTGCAAACAATTTTTCTCATAGAACATTATGTAACTGAATTCTTTTGCGTGACCCTTTAGTGTAAATGAATGATAAATGCTTTGCACATCATATTCTACAGAAAACATGTTTTTGTGAATATCAGAAATGATCAATTTCACTATGTTTGAAATAGTGTAACATCATTAAAATATACCATAAATGAGTTTACCCATATACTATAATGTAATGAGATTTGTTGGAGTGTCCCTGTAGACGAACTATAAATGCTATGCATTCCATTTTCAATTGCAAACATGCCACAGTAAACTTATATATCAATTACATGGCAAGTACATTTTCGAGAGTTAGAGAACAAGCAGACATACAAACAAGTCATAACACTTACTTTTCAACTACATTGGTCGTTGGAAAGTATTAAAAGGCTACTCTGTAAGTTAGCATAATTAGCATCAAGTATTTTTAATGCTCATACAAGTATATTTCACGCATTAAAAACTTAAAAATTTAATCTTGCTCATTTTTACGATGTGTGTTTTAAATTAAACTTTAGCATATTTGACAGTAGCACAATATAATAGGTATGCTGCACACGCTCTGCAAAATATGTTAGTTCCACTTTCCAATAAAAAAAGGGCACACACTGTTCCAAACAAACCACTTCAGCACAAAGAAGAAAAAGATCATAAACTTAAAGAAAAATACATAAAATTAATTGATTTAAAAGAAAAGATATTCAGAGTAGAATATTATTATTACTTATTTAAAATAACCAATATCGAAAAGAATAAAGATAAATGTTTTTGATTTTGAAAATTTAATGAGTGGTTAAAAGTACTAAATTAAGATTTTGAATTAGAAATATAGTATAACCTCGAAAATCTGGCAACATCGGGACTGAGACTAAGCCGGATTTTTGAAAATTTCGGATTTCTGAAAAATTTAATTCATAACCAAGTAATATTTATGTGAGAAAAATAGAAAATTAAATACTTAAGAAAAACTTATTTTAATTGACATTTTCTACCTTACAAGAAAAATCTAATAAATAGTGAACTCATCCCTTCTCGTGTAATTTCTGAATAATGGATGTCAACTTTATTTACTTCAGTTTTTTCGGCCATTCTTTAACAAGTTTTTCTTTGATATTCTTCACTTGTATAAAATCTATTTCAGAAATACAGCCTTGTTTCTTTAAAGCACATTTAATTTTCCAGATAAATTTATGCATCTTTCCAATGACACCTTTTCTTCTCCCAGTCCCTCGTTTTTGTTCCTCTTGTCTGCTACTAGCATGTTTAGTGGTTCTATTTAGCACAGTGTCAGTGATCTCGCCTTCCACTATAGTTTTCGACCACGATAGTTTTTATTTCACACATAATTGTTATTTTTATTTCTCCCGTACGCTGGAAGTGTAAAAAAAGGGGGTGGGGGGGGGGGGAGATGACTTTAATGTTGGATTTTTGAAGTTGCCAGATTTCTGAATTCTGGATTTTCAAGGTCACACTTTAATTAATTAAGATTTTGAATTAGAAAATATCAAGAATTAATTACCTTAAAAATTGAAAAAAAAAAAAATATTGCTTTCTAACAGAGTATCTATCTGTACACATGCACAAAATAAACTTCAAGACTGCAAAAAAAAATGCAAAGAGCAGGGGAAAAGTAAAGAATAAACATATTATTATTAGATACTGATTATTTTAATAAACTGTTCCAAAAAAGAAAAGCATGAAATTAATAATTAATCACTTATATTTTACCTTCAATTGCAATGTTTTCATGTCATATGCTTCATCCCGAGTCAATAACATCAAAGTACTTATGGCAGACTCAGTCCAACCACCATGAGAAGCTTTAATACCAGCTAGTTCACATTCTATTGCTTGGAAAGGCAAAAGAAGGAATTCAGCAGAAATAGAAAAAAGGTCTTTTTTGGCAACAGTTCCAGTATCTCCAAAATCAACATAAAATACACTAAGTTTATCATCAGGTAAAAGGTCTGTTACTATTGCACGGTAATACCTATAAAAATTAAAGGCTTAATGACTTTAACAACATAATCATTATTTATTCAAAAGAATGAAATTATATGTACACTTGTATTAATATATATTTAATAAACTTTAAAATTGCTGTAAAACATTTTAACCCTTCAGTTCCCAGGACATAAATAAGCATTTTTTATTTTTCTAAATGTTTTTAGTTGTTTCAGCCTTTAAATAAAACAAATATATGCAGTTTCAATCGTGTGTGAGTGCACTTTTATTTGATTGTAATAGTACTGCACACTTCAGTGTGCATTCGGCACTGGTGCAATAATTCCTTGACCTTTTTTCATACACAAGACTTCCAGAACTATTATATGAAAGAGAAATCATGAAAAAATGTCAGTAATCACCTTATATACATCATGGTAAAAACAAAACTTATGCAACCAACATCAAAGTGCCACGAATCACAAGAACAAGAGGAAGTTTGGAAAACATCTGATTATAACAACAGGTGTTGGTCCAATGTCAACTTTTCATTGGTTCTCCCAAGACGAAGGAACTTGTCTGTTTCATCTTTTTCAAGTATTATTATTTAAAAAAAGAGGCACAACCTGGAGGGTGCATTAGGAACTGGAGGGTTAAATGATTGTCTTCAAACCATACTTTCCTGTAGCAGAAAATATAAAACTTGGAGATGTACAGTTTTTTTTTCTTTCTTTTTTTTTTTAATTTGCAAATTACTTTTAAAGCAACACTTTATTTTTTATTTTATTTTTTTTTTTTTGTTAAAGACATCTAAAATATTTTTTATTCAGTATAATGTACAAGTAAAAGATCTAGTTACAAATGAAAAAACACATACAAACATATTTTTTACATTCAAATTTTGATATGATGCTGCTGATCTACAGTAGAATCTTTAAATGTTGATTAAATTCGATGTTTGGAAAAGAGACTGAGTTTGGATTACAGAGTTAATTTCTGATTATTTATTTACTGTTACCACAAAGTAAAAAGTAGAACAGAAAATTAAAAAGATAATTACATAAGGTATTTTCCATTCATAAGAACAGTTATACCTGCTAAGACAAACCTGTTAAGTAATTTTTGAGAGTAGAAAAAATTAAACTGACTTCATAATTAATTTATAACTTATTGTATTGATATTTATTTATTGCATGTCAGTTGGCATATTTTAAATAGAATTGTTTGACAGAAAAAGTGTTTCTGGCATAACTCTTTATTATTATTCATACTAAATCTTATTATTACTAATATAGGTTATTTTACTGATCATATATTATATTAAATTTTATGACAGTGCCATTTTCTTTAAAATTTTGTGCTCTATGCATTCATGTCTAATTTTTGTAATTCTGGTTGTACTTTGCCTTCATATATGGCACAAAAAAAAAAAAAAAAAAAAAAAGGAAAATTATGCTTTGATTAGGAAATTTATGCTTTCATATGTGGCATCATTTTAAGAAAATCAGGAAACTTTCAAACTTTCTCAAATTCACATAATCATATCTTTTCGAGTTTTTGAGATATCCTCTTTTTCAAAACAACGCGTACTTCATACATATCAGATAATTAAGTCTCCGAGATATGATCTCGTCTATGGACATATGTCAAAAAGTAAAAAAAAATCATGGGTTTACTTTGTGCACACACAGTTCATAATGTCTGGTTACCACAAATTTCAGGGTGGCTCTGGCACAAGCTTCCATCCCTCCTCTTTAAATGAGATCAAGATGCCGGTTTATGTCTATTTTTATCCAAGTTATTGAAGTTTGAAATCACTTCGACAGAAAGGATGCGACTGCTTCCCTATATGCCTGTACCCAACATCTATTTTAATGACATTTTGGTGTATATATATATTTACAAAAATACAGGCTGACAAACATACCATTTCTAGATCCTAACAAAATTGATATATGATACCACCAGCCTACTACTAGAATGAGCCCTTTCTAACAAAAAAATAATCAAAATCGTAATTGTATAACCTGCTTTGCTGAAAATCTGTTAGCGAATTCGTTTACAGTTCTTAGTGCTTTCGTCTTAGCAGGTTTTACTACATTTTAATAATAAATTAACTATTTGGTATTTGCAACAACAATATGAAGAAAAAAAAGATTTAGTAACCTGTTATCTTCAAAAAAAGGAGCTAAGCAAATCATATCTTTAAAAACTGTATAGGCTTTTTTCAACTTCTTCTTTTCCACTTGAGAATTGATTTTCTCCAATAAATCATCTAAACTGCAACATAAATACAGATTAAAAGCTCTTGAAAAATAAAATACATTTTTCTTTAAAAATTAGAAAACTATTTATTGAGCTATCAAATTTGATTTAAGAAACTGCATGAAAATATAATCTGTGACTACCATGGATACCAGATAAATGAATTTAGGGAACGGCAAGATTTTAGAACAAATGTGCCTAAGGTCTGTAAATCTAAGTATGATGATTTTTTTTTTAAACATTTTTTCTGAAATAGCTTTTAGATCAAAAATGAAACAAATTTAGTTAAACTCCAACATATAGAGAGAGGCAGTAGCCCCTTCCCTGCCAGTCCCGCTTTTCTCAGTACCCATGGTAGCTACAGTATTTTTTAGAAAGATAAAACAAGAATACAGGAAGTAAGCAGGTATAAGCATATATACAACTTACCAATCAACAAATTTGGCTCTTTGAACATATAATTGATCAGGTGACACCACACACGATACATATACTTCTTCATAAACATTGCAATCTAAAAATGCATATCTAATTGTTGGTTCAGGAAGATCAATTTTTTCTTCTTTATCTTTTGGCTCTGAAAACAAATAAAAAAAATTAAACCTAACATCATAAAAGAATAATTAAAGAATATAGTAACAATAATTTTTATAAATATAATGTTGATTTAAAAACTTTAAGATAATGAATAATGTAGAAAAAAAATTACAATAAATCATAATTTAAAAAATGCATATAACTATCAGGCTGCTACTTAGGATTATTAATTTTATTTAGTCAGTAATTGTTGGAAATCTAACACAAATTCAGTGAAATTATCTCTTTTGAAAATCATGAAAATATTCAATGACAATGTTTTAAAAAAAGTTATAAAAAAGTAAATGTTAGGCATTTTATTTTTAAGTTGGAAATATTTGTACATTGATAAAAATGTTTAAATTATTAGTTTAAACATTTGTATAAATTAATAATTAACCCATTAAGCACTGCTATATTAAGCGCGTTAACAAAATAAAGTTTATATATTTTTTTTATATAAATAAGATGCCAATATGATAAAGAAGTTGAAATTTTTTTAATAACTGTAACCGTTTAGAATAAATAACATGTTCCCGTAGCAGGAGCGTTGGCGTCTAATGACAGTTGCACCTTTCTCCAAATCGGAAAGAACCGCACGTTATTTTCTCCTGCCCCAATGCAATTATACGGTTAGAAAAAATTAATAAACACATCATTTTTTGCAAGCTGCAAAGAATTATATTTAAACATATAAATAATTACTAGAAATACATATATTAAAAATTTAATCTGAAAATCTGAAAAACACTTTCATTAAAATTTTCTGAACGAGTAGTCAAAATTTCAGAAATATAAAGTGACTCTTATTTTTTATTATGTTCCTACACTTTGTCTACAGACCTTCAAGGAAAAACTCTGATGTAACATTATGTTGCATTATACACTACACACACAAACACATATATATATGTGTGTGTGTGTGTGTGTTTTACATTTAGGTTTCTTCTATGTACTTATATTAAAGTAGTTTATTACATGGACACGTTGTCTATTAATTATAACTATATTGATTCCTAAATGATGTATGCAATTTTCTTTATTATCTGTTTCAAATAAAGCAATTGTTTTACAAATGGAAATTAAGACATATTTCACCTAAATAAATTAAATGCTTTTCAGGCTACTATTACTACACTATGTTATTCAAATTATTTAATAAAATACAATATTTTTTATTACTTCTGTAATAAGAGGCTTCCGCGTATTCCCTGATTTTCGAGTATTTTTACAAAGTTCCCTGACTTTTCCAGATTGATAAACCTCCCTAATTTCTCCATGATTCCCAGATTCTGTAGACAGCCTGAAGGAACTATTTAAATATACTAAGAAGTAATATTTAATGAGAATTTATTGAGAAAAGCATGTTTTATATATTTTTTAAAAGTTCCACATAAGAAAACATCATTTTTGAACATAAAATGTTACATACACTTGAATAAAAACTTACCCAAATGTTGTACTAATATCTGAAAATAGGTTTTATTTGTATATAAACATTATTTAGTAAAATTTGTGTTTGTGTGGTACATTTCAAAGCACAAAGAGCAACATCCCAAGGTTCACAATATGTTCAAATTAACCTCTGATTCTAGATATTTTCATATACTTATTTCTGTTTAGTGCTGCCACCAATATTTTTTTTCAAAATAAGAGATTTGTAGACAATAGATGAAAAGACCGCGAACGTATATAGTAGGTATTTTTATAGCTCAGAGTGTTAAAAGTTGATCCCGAGAGAATCTCGGTGCTTAGTTCGCTTCACTGAAAACTAGACCTATCCTTAACCAATGAACCCCCAAAACTAATCAGGGAAGTTCCTTAACATAATAAACCGGTATACCAAATTCGGAGCAAATCGAATGATTCTGCATGAAAAACCCATTTATCTGAATTAAGGGGTTGGACTAACCCCGTTTTCCCCCCTTTATCCTTAACAAATGAACTCCCAAAACTAATCAGGGAAGCGCCTTATCACAATGAACCTAGGAAAAAAATTTGAAGCAAATCGGATGTTTCTATCAAGAGTTATCGTGTTACGTACATACGTACATACATACATACGTACATACATACAGAACGGGCGGGCACATTAAGTGTTAAACAAAACTAAATTTCCTACATTTTAATTAGTTACACACGCAATAGATAAAATATTTTTGCATTTTATAGTGGAAAATATTTCCATTTAGCAAAATTTATTACATGTATTAAATTGAATTTAACAATTAATTTGCAATTAAATTAAAACGAATATTACATTTAAATGAATTGTAAAAACTGTGCATCTTACAATGAATTTTTTTTTCTTTTTTTAATTTTTAACTAATTATTTGAATGAATACTTTGTTCAGACATTTCTTTTTACCTAAAAAAAGCATAAAAATTAATTTTTCATTATCTGGAGGAAAAAAAAAGATCTACTTGTGCATAAGACAATTTATATCATAACATTTGGGAACAAAATTTTCTTTAATATTATCTTTCAACTGTAAATAAGTATGAGTAATAAGCCAAAATTACATACACTAATAACCATACCACAATATTAAAATATTTATTTGCTTAAAAGATGTTATAAAAACACATTAAAAGTAAATTAACAGTCTATATTGACATGTTTCAACTCTTTTACTGAGTCGTCATCAGAATGTATAACAAAAAATTATAAATATGATGCATATGAAAAATGGAAAAAAATCATCGAATAAAAACAAGTAATCATATAACACGTCCTACATTTTCGCAATTGCTTGTGTTCCCTCTATGTCGCGACTCCGTAAGTTGTCCAACCATTCAATCCATAAATTCGGGATACGAAAAGATAATGTATCGTTAGAAACTCCTGAACCTCTTAAATAAATTTCAATGGACTCCCTTATAAATAATTGTAAATAAAAATTAGACCTATAGATTAATCTACTCTCGTTAAAAAGTATGTTAATGTTCTCTACTTGATTCAGCCAGGATAAAGCACTATTACCTCTATTATATTTTATATCCGCTATATGTTCTTTACATCTGATATTAAATTTTTGTTGTATTATACCTATATAATGATTTTTTATTCTTCCCTCCCTAATAAATGGAATCATATAAACTCCTGAAAAGCCTCCTCCAAAATTAAAGATGCTTTTAAACACCAAAATTGATCCTATTAATAGGGATGACCTATAGCGTAAAGAACGTATAGTGGATATAAAATATAAAAGAGGTAATACTGCTTTATCCCGGCTGAATCAAGTAGAGAACATTAACATACTTTTTAATGAGAGTAGAATAATCTACAGGTCTAATTTTTATTTACAATTATTTATAAGGGAGTAAATTGAAATTTATTTAAGAGGTTCAGGAGTTTGTAATGATACATTATGTTTTCGTATACAGAATTTATGTGTTGAGTGGTTGGACAACTTACGGAGTCGCGACATAGAGGGAAGACGAGCGATCGCGAAAATGTAGGGCGTGCTATATGATTACTTGTTTATATTCGATGATTTTTTCCCCTTTTTCATATGCAGTGTATTTGTAATTTTCTGTTATACATTCTGATGAAGACTCAGTAAAAGAGTTGAAACATGTCAATATAGATTGTTAATTTACTTTTAATGTGTTTTTATAACGTCTTTTAAGCAAATAAATATTTTAATATTGTGATATATTATATTTCATTTAATTACAGTTCTAGAGTTGTATATTCTTAATTACCAAAATTTTATCTAAATAATTTCTAAAGAAATAACCTTATTAACTCAGAATTTTCTAATTAAAAAAAAAATGCATTTAGAGAAAATAGTTTCCAATTTCATGTATTTTCTCATATTTATGTATTTGCAATTTATTTATGTAAAACAATTACAAACAAACAACAGCAAGTCTTTCTAACCATTTATTACAAACATATCATTTTAACTTATTAAGTTACATTTAATCAAAGTATATTTTTAAGTATGAATGACTTTACATAATTATTATAAAAAATAATAATAATGACTTTACATAATTATTATAAAACAAAATAAATACTCTTTTAAATTGTTAGATTTCTTTAACATTGTTTATCATTCTATCAGTATTTTTTTAGATTAAGGTTTATAGATTTGTGCATACGGAATTTATTCTCACCAAGAAACATTCTTTCAGATGAATTTCTTACTTGTACTTCCTTTGTCTGTGCATTTAAAAATGTGGTTTTGTGTGTCCTCGAAATGTGAAGAAGGGGTTGTGAGATAAAGATCTCGAAGGATTTTGGTATGTTTTTGTGACATGTCACAGTGGAAAGCGACACCACAGAGGCAAAATAATATGTTACCATTAAAAGGATTCAATATTGGTCATTTCAAAGTATCAGTCGAGCCCATACTTGTAGTATTTTCCTATTAATTTATTTCCAACATTAATTGGATTTCCTGCCAACATTTGCCTTTGATTTATAACTAGAGAAATTGCTAATTATTGTCAAGATGATATTGTATCAATCTTTCTATACGATTAAAGTTCATTTACTGACAATTCTTATAAAAGGTCAAAATTTAGCCAATATCTCTTGCTCCTGTGGAAGAGATCCAGGTTGAGAATCAAACCCAGAAACATTGTCTTAAATGGCCAATACTCTTCCAGTTGAACTACCTGCAAAGTCAACCTGGCTTTACAATTCACTAAGCATCTGGTCTACCATAATGATAAAAGTTGTAGACAGATACAATTTTATTATTATTATTTGTTTTTTTATGAATATTAATCATTTTACAGTACCAATTACAATATCCCCCCCCCCCCCCCACACAAAAAAAAAACAACAAAAAATCAAATTGCAGTAATAGCAGATGAAAAGTTAAAGGTTTATCTCACCTTTAAATGTTAAAATTAATTTTAACAGCAATTTAAACCGGAAAATACAACTGAAATGATTATTTTAACAATTGAATCATATATTACAAAAAATGGTGTTTAAACAAGAAAAACTTCTGTGAAAACTCAGAGAAAGACTGGAAGATTAAACTTTTAATAGTAAAAAGTATTTATTTTATTTGTATATTTATTTTGTAATATACTCATGTAAGGGGAAAACAATTTCTTTAGTGTGTATGAAGTCTAACAATGATTATTTTATGTTTTCTAACAAAAATAATTGCAAAAAAAGTTTTTTTTCCCACTACTTCAAAATTTAAAGCAATTTTACATCTCTATTAACAGATATCGGTTAAAAAATATAAAATCTTAAAAAAAAATAAAAATAAGATTTAAAAATAATAAAATATGCTCAAATACTTACTAGTACGTTGTGGAAGAGGAATTTTATCGCCACAAGCTTTAAACAAAAGTTCAACATGATTTGGCCTTTTTATAATATGTCCATAATCTAGAAGTTTCTGGTCAATTTTGAAAGGATACACATAATGTCCATCAGATAACCTTACAGTAACTGCCAAGGGATCTAACCACAAAGTACTTCCAAGGCAAAGAACAATCTAAATATATATGGGAAATATTGATGAGTTAAATTAACTTTAAGCAGTTTAAAATGATTGTTTTACGCCAGAATGTTAATAATTTATATCAGCATTTCCCAAATTATAGGTCACAACCAAGGAAGATCAAACAGATGGAGTAGTCATAGAAGACATCACTTGAAACCGTTCCTATCCTTCTCCTGTGACTACCATATTTGGCTACATCTTGCACTGGAGACTGCTGATTTGAATGCTATCGGCCAAAGTCAAATATGGTAGATGAGGGAGAGGGGCAAAAAACTAGTTTGCTGGCAACTTTCCACAAAACTTTCCACAAAGGAAGATTGATATGTCTACTCCTCTCTTTTCTATCTTCCTAGGTTACAACCCATTAATAGGTTGCAAAATGATTGATCCGTTTTTAAAAATATATTCTTAATTTTGTTTGAGATAAAAAAATATAATAAGCATGAAATGTTACATCATTAAAGTAAAAGATCATGAAGAAATACAGATAAACAATTTTGTGAAAAGACAATGCTTCATTAAACATTGTGTCATTGCATTAGCATTTTTGGGAAAAAGGGCAGACATTCTTCACTATTTCTAAATAGTAATTTTTGCCTTAATTATTACAGAAATTTTGCATGGCTACAAATACCATTTGGAAATAGTGGTATTCCCTGATTCTTGCATGTCGTAGTGGTAATCAGGCCCTGTGATTGTGTAGGGAACGACTTCAGTCTAGAATCAACATGTTTCAACCCTGATATGTGATATAGACTCTCATTTGTGCAAAGCAATGTGAAAAATTACATAACCTTTAATTTTTATTAGTAAAATGCATTAATAAATGTATTTTTGCATAGTAAAAGAAGGTTATATTTTATAATCATGCAACATTACTATTAATATGACTATTATATTTGGAATTATTGTTTTTGTGCATATGTTTTGTGTATGTCTGTGATGCATGCATAATGCTTTTGTGTATTAACAGGTGTAAAAGTGGGATATAGGAAAAAAAATGGAAAAAAATTCCCATCCATACAATGGTGCTAACCCGTATAATTTAGACACATTTTAACAATTATTTTTACAACAAAATGAAGTATGACTGAACATATATATGATTGCTAATTTCTTTATTCTGGATGGTTTTGCTCTTTATTACTTTTCACCTTCTTTCAAAAGAAAAAAACTACTATGCTTACATGCACATCAAATTGATCTTTTACCCAAAAGTGTTATAAATAGGACAAAATATTTTTATTCCAAAAAGAAATGAATGGAAACTTCCTTCCCCTTTTAAAGTCTAAAAAAAAAAGTCACTCTGGAAAGATACTTTAAAAAATTTCCTTTACATGACTTTCAAATGCTTATAATATAAGTTCACCTCTGATTTGGTGGTTGAAAACTGCTGGTTTAGATCATTATAAAGGAATAGTAGACAACAATTGTAAATTTCAGTTTAAAAGAAATTCTATTCAATAAATTATGAAAAATTTACTTGAAATTGGACACAGAAAAAAAAAAAAAATCTATGAAATCTGAAAATAAAGTATTAAATTCAAAAAGCTAAATAATGAAAGAATTTCTAGTCTTAACAATTCCAAATTAATCATAATGTAGAACGTTTTTTTTAGAACATTTTCTGCTCACTTCACGCTTTTAAATTTCTAATTTTTTTTTTTAGGAACCCTTCTTTCGAAACATTTTCATTTTAAAAGTAAGTACACCGCCAAATTTCAAGATTTTGGTACACACAGTATCATAGAAATTGCAATTTTAGAATGTTTTTTGCTCTTGAACCCCTTTGAGGGTTGTAGTACTGACATAAAATATAGCCTACATTAGATGAGAGATGATAATCACCTTTTTGACACCATTAGTTTTAAAATCAAATCGGTGGTTCAGATCACACCACCCCTCTCTCACAAAAAAAACAAAAATTACATCTTTATAATATTAGTATAAATTTTACAAGCCAGAGATCCGAAATCTATAAACGTTAGGGTAGTGAGCAAATTTTGATAATGCCAATAACAGACCAAAAATCATATGGTTAGTGATAAATTTCTAACTTCAAAGGAGTTCAACCTTCATTTCCGGATTTTTTCAGAGGGTGGTGTATTAAGCCTTGGTATTATTTTAGCACAATTACGCTTGAAGGACCAAATCATTTCACATGAATGTAGATGGAAGAAAGTCAAAAGCCACAGGTTCTTCTTTTATTACATAGCAAACTGTGAAATATTATTTAAAGAAATAAGTGTGGTTATAGAAACAAAAAACTGAATGTACATCTTTCTTTTAAAAAATAAATGCAAACTATTTGTCTTAACAGCTTTTTATGTACAAAGTACCATACATTGTAACATGATCAATTTTCACATATATAGATAAAAATTAATGTGGTAACTGCATTAAATGTCATTATAATGCATGCCAATCAATTAACAAGAAAATTAGGCTTTACAAAAAGGAAATATTCTATCAGCCAGTTGCAAAATCACCAGTCATTTGTCACTAGTAGAAAAATCTACTAGTGACAAATCAAAAGAAAAGGGAACAGGGATGGGAGGGGGTATGCTTTTTTGAGAAAACTGTACCAAAATATGCTTATTGCATAGATCAAATATCATTTACAATTACTGAGAAAAATGATATCTTATGTAGAGAGTGCCTAATTTTAGCATCACTACTTTTTCGCAACAATAATTTCACTGCATTCCCCAGTTCAAACTGGTGAATAGATGATCATCTGATACACAACCTTTGAAATGCGATGAATTATTTTTGACATTGCATAGAATCAGATTCTAAATCAAAATATAGTGAAATTGCACAAAATTCCCAAATTAGATTAGCTAAGCTTATCTAAATTTTATTGGTACAGTTGGTTGTGATACAGATTGAGAATAATGAAAGCAAATTAATGAATTCCAATCTATTTCAATATTTGCTCCATTTTTGTTTCAAATTAAGAGGAAGTTAGAAAACAGTCGAAAATAAAAGATTATCAGGCATTATAAGCAAAAATGCCAATAGTAAAGTTGGCAACTTTGAATTCAATTCCAGATATGAAGCACTGTTTAAGGAAGCTGGTTCTTGCTATTTTATGAATTTTTCTTGGGAGTCATTATTTTCAGAAATGAACAATATGAAAAACTCAAGTAGTAACTTCTTGTCAAATGACTCCAGTTCAGCTTGCATTTTCTTAAATATAATTAAATACAAAATTGTTTGCAATTATTTGGCATCTAAGATGACCAAAAAAAATAGCTCTAAAATATAATACCAAATGTTACCCACATTTGTTTAATTCTAAAAGCAAAATTTTACGTAATTTTGATTCATACTTATATGATCCCTTTGGTTGTTGGCATGTCACAGTCACATAATTTTTTTAATTTGGCAAGTGGATGTGAAAAGGTTTGCTATCACTGATCTAATACATCTTCCTTTAGCCGAGTTTCAATAAATTGTTTTTAAATAATTCACGGGTGAAAATCCACATACATATGAAACTGTACTGAGTAGAATTACACGTATCAACTCCATTAGTTTGATAATACTTGGTAGATAATTCTGCACTTTTTACTTTTGGCTAACAAATTACACATTCAAGAAAATAACAATTTTAAAGCAATTATTTTGCCTAAGCACAATAGAAAGTCATTCACATTTATTTTAAACTTTGCTAACATTTAAACTTTACTAACATTTACTTACATTTATTTATTTTAAACTTTACTACACCCTAAAAGTAAACAAACAGGGGTAAGAACTCCTCCTCCCCCACACACAAAAAAAATAATATAACATTTTTTTATTTATTTCCCATTTTTTAGAGATTCCTCACTGTCTTATGATAAAGGAAATGATTTTCATTTTTTTTTTTTAGGGGGAGGGAGGGGGCTTGATTTTTTAAAACCTAATACAGTCGAACCTCATTAACACAAAATTGAAGGAACTACGAATTTTTTAGGTGTTATCCGGAATTTCGTGTTAATTGTCAAAATAGTCGTACAATCTATGTTAGATATAAAAATTAAATAAATTAACCTACAAAATATCCCTGCTCTTTCAAATCATAAATTAATAAGAAATAGAAAATGTATTTAAGAAATAAAACGAACAGATCATCCTTTTAAGGAAATAAATTTATTTAAAAAGCCTGTTATTGACTTTTACTTCAATTTTTGTAGATTAGAGACGTAATCCTTCACCCAATTAGGAAAACATCCACATATCAGAGGACAAAGAAAAGCAGGAATTCAGTATCTCACCATTTTCTCGTACCCTTATACATTTTAGGTCTGTGAAAAAAATTCCATTTATAAGAAGATGTGACATGTAAGTTTAAAATATCAAAAACTTCACACAACAAATCATGTTTTGATTTTGGGGAAAAAAAAAAAAAAAAAAAAAAAAAAAAAAATTGCACTAAGCAGGATTTTGCAAAATTCAATTTTGTGTTAAACAAATTAATTAATATTGATTTTCATACTTATCTGACGGTACCTCAGTATTATTTTGTGTTAAGCAAAATTTCGCGTTAAGTGATTTCATGTTAACAAGGTTTGACTGTATTAGTAATTAGTATGATGTAACAACAATAGAGCAGAATAAATAAATAAAAAATAGATTTTTAAAGACAGGAATTACATTTATTTTTAGCAGAAACGTGCCAAAACAAACCAAGATTCTAATATATGATAATATAAATTAACAAATGAACACACACACACATGGGAAAAAAAAAGAGAGAGAGAGTTACTTTTCCATGAATTTCTTTGCCCTTCAAAAGATCAGACACAAACTTAGATGTATGGGGATTCCAATCAAACGAAGAATCTGAGGGTGCCATATCACAAGCAAAAACTTCAACAGCAAGCGGTTTTGGCAGATCTACTTCACTGGATATTTTATATAGCTTCAGAACTTCACAATGTTTTATCCAACCTTCGTCTAAATACAAAACTTTCCACTGTGCTACATGGGTTGAAGATTCTGAGATGCATCCTAAAATCTACATTAAATAATAACTTTTATTTTCTATATTATCAATGTATTTTAGAATTAAAAATGTCAATAAATTTATTTAATTACATATTTAAAACATGTAGATTTAGGGAGGGAAAGAACATGCACTACCCTCATGCAATTTTGAGAACCATCTATGGCACAGAAAAAGGTACCAATCAATAGGGAAAATATCTACTATTAACTTATATGCATGAATTAAAAGTTTAGAGGCCATCTACAAAATAAAATTTTAATTAACTGTTAAATTTTGTATTATTTGCAATTTAAAGACCAATCAAAAGAAATAAATTATTACATAAAAATAAAACTTCCATTTTTTTTTTTTTTATTATTATAGAAAAAAATATCACTTAACTAAATTAAATAGTATTTCAAATACAAAGTAAAAATAATTGTCTTTATCTAAGTCACAGCTAAAATTCTATAATAAATTATTCATCTAAAACTGTAATTTTAAGGCACAAGACCAAGTAACTAACATCAAAATGTAAGATTGTCTGTTCAAAATTAAGATACACTCTCAATACATGAAAAATAATGCAAGTGGTGACATAAATAGGACTAAAAAAAAATCTCTAATATATATATATATATATATATATATATATATATATATATATATATATATATATATATATATATATATATATATATATGTGTAACAAAAAAGACATTTTCATATATATCTGAAATTTTCAATATATTTTATAAACCAAAACATACTGCACTTAACATGAAAACTTAATAAAACAGTATTATGAATGTCTTTTCCTTTGTTTCATTCCTTTTGATTACTTACGACAAAATTGAAGATCGACTAATTGTAAACTGAAACAATTTTTGAAAAATTAAAGAATTTCCTCACATCACAAACACTCATCAAAAACAAACTATAGGATTCAGTATAAAGTATCAAGAAAATTTTGTTTTATACAGCAAAATTTGAACATAAATGTAAGCTTGTCTGCAATTTTGTTCCTTAACCCCTTATCTACTGACGGTACTTATAAATACCATTAAAATAACTTGTTATAAAATTCATTTAATACATCGATTAATAGTAGTAATACAGTTTAGAATGAATTATAGATGCATTATTTTATCTTGTTCCAAAAAACATTTTTGGTTACACAAAACAAAAATATTTTTAAAAGGATGATTTCTTTTGCCTTTGCATCTTTTCAGCTTTCTTGGCGTTTGGGGGGGGGGGGGGATTTTTTAAATTCGGAAATACTTCTATTATAAGAACATTATATTTGCACATTTCCTAATTCTACAAAATACTAAGAAAAATATTTAAATAAAAGATTTGTGTGGAGTTATAAATATTACACAAAATCCCCATAAATTCAAATTTAATTAATCTTTCTAAATCCTTCAATCCTTCTAAAATTTGTTAAATGATTATGTAAATCTTCTAATGTAGTTTCCAAAATTTGCGAAAAATTCTTTAAAAGATAAAATTTCCATGAATTCATAATTCAGTACATAAAGGGTTAATCTGTTGTGCAGTTCAAACCTAACTAAACCAAAGCCAGAAAAGATTCTTTCTAATGAAGCAGTAATTAGACAGTTTATCTTTCAATAGCTGTTCTAAGTTAATATTGCTCCACATAATTATTGAGTCAATATTTAAAAATTCTGTTTCAAACATAGAGTTTGGAAAATATATACACCCCCCCCCTTTTTTTTTGGTTAAAAAAGTCACTGCCAAAAGTTCTTAGTCCACAGAACGACATACTCAATAAAAGTTGAAAAATTCATTTACACTTGTTTTAGCTGAAAAAATATATATCCTAAATAAGACCTTCTCTCAACATTACAGCTAAGCAGTCATCAATAACTAAATGTATTTTACAGTTGATTCATCAAAACGACTAAACACATGATAATTGTTATTATTCATTTGCTAGTTTGTTCATTTTATATCAAATTTCAATTTGTTGTGTAATTAAAAATGAGAAAACAAATAATTTGCTGAGAGAAAACTATTATTTCATCAAATATTTGTTAAACTTTTTTCTTAATAGATTTCATAAGAAAACTAAAATTTATTGATATTTTATAAAATCATTCTTTCTATGAAAAAAAAAAAAAAAAAGTAAAAATGGAATTGCTTGGGTAAAATGGAAGCCCTTTTGTTTTCCTTTAGTCTTCATTTTGCACAGAGTACATGTGCATAAAGCAGTTTTTTTTTTAAACAAATTAACATCAGACACAATCTATCTGACCATAAAGTACAATGAATCATTACAGTTTAATTACAGTAAAAAAAAAACTGTGAACTACATGCAATGGCTTGAAATTTCATTTCATGTCAAAAATAAAATTTTTATCCTCACCTTTATTCTAAAAAATAATTTATTATCCTCTTCATGAACATAGCTCTCGCCGACTACAGGTGTTTCAACTTTCAAGTCATCTGAAGCTTGAAGATAAAAATCTCGCAGCTGAAAGCCTATTTTTGCATATGTTCCTACAAAGGATACTGTTTTATTGGTAGTAGGATCTAAATATTTCACTAACCGCACATAATAATGAGAGGCGTCAATGATGTGAGTGACAACTCCATGAATGTCTCCTTCATAAGGCACTATTTGAGGCTTGTCAACATCAGAGATTATTTCATGTCTATTTTCACAATTAGTCTTAAGACAAACTCCAAAAGCTTTTAGGTAGTAACATAAATCAGCTGTAAGGTTGTCATTCTAAAAGAAAAGATAAGTTCAATCTAACAATAAAATTTATTTTACAGTTACAACCAGAAATTTATTCTAACACATAAAACAAGTGATTAAAAAGAACATAGCAAATAACTTAATTTATTTATTGAGTTCCACAAGGGAGTATGTGGAGCCCAATCATTTTGAACCTTTATTTATGGTATTATAAAATTAACCTTCAAAAAATGATTACATAGACATCACTACATTAACAAAATACAGTAAAAATTAAAGCAATTAGCATTGATATTTAAAAGACCCTTTGTTATACATATTTTCAGCTGCTGCGAGGCTGGTCATTCTGGAGCTAAGGGTATTTAGGTCCTCTATAATTGTACCACTTCTGATAATTTATTAGTAGACTGAATTTTTTATTGCTTATTAGCTTCTGTGTAATAACATTAACAACTTATATGACTCAAATTCAGACTTTTTAGTTAGTTCAAGTCTACTTTTATTATTTTATTTTATTTATTTATCAATTTCATTTTAAAAATGGACTGATGATGGGCTCTTTAATATACCTGCGGCCTGATAATTTCTGCTGGCTACACAAACCTCTCTGCAAACCAATATTTATGTATTTAATTATTTCAGAGATGTCCTACAAGTCAGTTGTGAAGTGATTTTTAGTCAAATACAAACATTGAGACACACAAATTATAATTTAAAATAATACGAGGGGTATATTTTTTTCAACCTTTAGTTTAGATACTAAAGGTTGAAAAAAAAATACCGCTCGTATTATTTTAAATTATAATCAATTATTCATTTATAAAAACGATCTTTCTTCTAGTAAACATCGATTCTACATTATACAAAAATTAAACCTTTATTTATTCAATAAATATATTTTTTTCTGTTAATTCTTCTTATTATTATTTTTTCAATAGATATAATTAATTTCCCTTACTTCCTTGATAAATTTTTTGATCATTTTAGTACAAAAATAAAGTATTAAAAGAAAAAAAATCATTTTCAAATTTCGCTTCAGGCAATTTTTTACAGCCTTCCTACCAGAGGAAAACAATAAGTTCAACAACATATGATGGAATTTTGGAAGCTATTTTGAATACAGATAATCAATGAATAAAACTACCCAAGTCATGCTAAATTGTAAACAAACTCATTAACACTCCTCTTTGCTTCCAATGTTGCCATTCGCTAAAAGAAATTCTGCTCTAAAACTAAAGATCGGCAAATTAGCGATCAGTTTCCCCACTTCGGCATATTAGCAATCAGAGTTTCTCCACTCTAGCAAATTAGCGATCAGAGTTTCCCTGCCTTTTCACTAAATTTGAAAAGGACACTAACTTGGCTCTCCCTATATCTTAAAAGGCTACTTCAGCCAGGTGAAAACACCCATTCATTAATGTTAATCCAATGAGGGAAATTTTTTAAGATATTCGTTTGCATTTGAATATTTTTAACTGATTTCTTTTGCACGAAATAGATGAGGTAGATCTGTACAAAGACCATTTTGCCCTTTTTTGATTTTGTTTACAGATATTTATAATTAGGACACTTTCACTTACAGAACCAGTTTTGAAAGTGAAAGCATCCTCATAAAAAAAATCTGCAAACAAAATCGAAAAAGTAAAAAATGGCTTTTGTACAGATCTACCTCAGCTATCCAATGCAAAAAAATGCAAACGAGGTGGTGCAAAAACAATTATTATGGGGGGAGGGGGGTGGGGATTGTTTTCTATGTGAAGATCACTAGCCATATTTGTATTGTTTAAAAAGGTCTAATTATGTAGTTTAAACTCATTTTCATAATTTTTTTGAGTTTTCAATTTTTTAGTGTTTTCCTTCTCATTTCTTACATCTTTTCTATTTTATTTATTTATTCATTTCAGGAACATTTTTTTATTACCTTTCTAAATTTTGAGAAAGCCATGTTTTGTTTTCAAAACATTTCATCTTTGCACTTAACTTGACATGGTATTGTGATTCATTTGCATTTTCACAAACTATGAAATACTGCTTTTTGTAAGCCATGTTTTCTTAAGCCTATTTTGGCAGTATTTAGTTTAAAAAATTTATTTAAATCATCCAGCTACTTTCTTTTTAGGTAAATTATGAAACTATTTTTGTAGGCAAAATTATTTTATGGAAGCCATTTGATTTGCATATGTTGATGAGTTTTTAGTAAATGACTCATGATTCTTTGATCTGATTGGTTGATGTTAAGCAGTCAGATCTTTAAAAGTTATTTACTTTGAAGTAGGGTGTAAAAAAAAAAATCATGATTTAAAAAAAAAAAAAAAAAAAAAAGATTTTTATGATTTTTTCCCCCAGCATTCAAATACTGAATAGCTACCAAGAGTTTTAGGTTTCCAAAACAATTAAACCACTAATTGCTAACATAATCTATGTCTTTACATTTTAATTAATAAAATTATAATTATTAGTTAGTAATTACAGAAATTATAAAAACTGCAAATTAGTAATTTCATTAGGTAGTATCATACAATAATGTTATATACATAAATATTGTAATAATTATGTAAAACTTTATAAATACTAGTGATATTTAACATTAAAATTATTAACTTTATTTTATATTAAATAGCACACTACTTCAAATTAATAATTATTAAACAATTCTCTAATTAGGAACATATTATACATTTTTAAGCCTTAATTATTAAAATGATAATAATGTAGTATTCATTTTAAAAAGAAAAAGGGACAGGATGCTAGTTCCAAAAAAGGGCACTATATCATGAGGAAATATATTAGTAATGTGTTTAGTAATGATATAAGGAAAAAAAAAAAAGAATTTTTAGTAGGATAAATAAAGTGTCCTTAATTTTTAATAATTTTGTGAATAACAAATTGAAAAATACAATTAAATAACATATTTTAATAATATCCTGTTTTTTCTAAAGAAATAAAGTTCTATTATTTTTGCAAGATCTTGGCCACATGAATTTAGAAATACTGTTGAATGGGGAAGAAATCTCTGGCTATAACTACAGGTGAATTTCAACTATTTTTTTTAAGGCAGGGTGCATTTTGCCAATTTCAAAAGCACGGCAGCATTAAAAAAATGGCCGAGAAGAAACAGTATAAGTAATTACAGAATTAATAAAAACTGCAAATAAGTACTTTCATTAGTTAGTAGCACAAATAACAAAACTAACAAATATTATTTACAGTTCGTTTTGCATTTGTATTTAGGAAAATTACTGTAAACCACCAAAATATAATTACACACATGTATTATGCTAATCAAAAAAATTATGAAAATGAGTTAAACCCATTCATATAGAATAAATATAAGTTAGCCACTTATATCTGAACTCCTCAAAATATTTAAGCAACAGCATTATTACCTCTCAGTGCGGATTATTAGTTTTCAATGGTTACATTTTTTTTTTCTTTTTAAGAAATATTTTGCTGCCTTTTCAATCCCTAATTAATTTTTTTTATTTAGTATATATGAGTTACAAAGTTAAAAAAAAAAAAAAAAAAAAATTTATACTGAAGAAGCTCTTGCTGCGCTTAGCATTTTTATACCAATTATTTAATTTTTTTTTTATGCATTCATTTACAATTTATCTGATGAGCAGATGTCATTCTTTCATTCTTCTTAACTTGAGATTACTATTAATTACTATTTATTCTTTTACTTGTAGAAATGTATTGTATTACACTTGTTATGTGCATTTTATATAAAATAATGCATAAATTGATTACCTACAGGAAATTATGACATTGCAAATTATATTAGATTTAAATATAATTTTTAAATGAAACTGTTTGAATTAGGATAAAAACTTAAAAACAATGCTTTTTACAAACTCAACTGTTTTTAATTTTTTACAATACTCATGAATTAAGCTTAGAAACAATTATTTAAAGCTCTTTTTTTGTTTATTATTCATAAGTCAAAATACCTGTAGAAACTTTCAAATTATGTTAATGTTAGATTTTAATACTTTTTTTTAACATTTTAATAAACATTTAGAAAATTTTTGATTTAAATCAATGATTTAAAAAAAAAATCGGTTGATTAAAATCATGATTTAATAGCTGATTTAAATCAACTGATTAAAATCGTTGACACCCTACTTTGAAGTGAGGGGAGTGAGTTCAAGCTGGTGATAAAACTCCTTCTGGCAGTGTGTTCCAGAAAAATATTACTATATTACTTATGAAAGTTAAATCTATTACTTATGGAAGTTACATTTTTTACTTATTAAATTAAACATGAGACCATGGTTGTGTAAATATGCTGACATAAATGGATTTACAGAAACCTTATTCCTGAGATTAAATCTTCATTTCTTCAAATATGCCGAAGTGATCAATATAGACAAATTATATGTTATTTCAAATAAAGAAACATGTCAAGCAGCAAACCATTTGTGACAGAATTTTATGAGTACTTTTCCATAGTTAAATTAGTGTTTTAGATGATCAGTAACACAATTTACTCTGCAAAACAAATATATTTAAAATTTCATTACAATACAAAGTTGGGTAGCCTGTTGGCAATAATTTAACTGTTAGATTCTTGCTAAATCAATCGGCTACCACAAGTGCAAATTATTTATAACATTAAGAAATAACAATAATGTATACCTTAACATGCTTTTTACTTAACTCGACTAATTTTTCATTTGGTACTCCACCACTGTTCTCTATTATTTCAACTAAATTGGCTGCATGGAAATATTCAGACTCTAATATCAATACATGGCAAGCACAGTTTGAACTTGATTCCTAAAAGAAAAAAAAAGTAACACTAATTAAGACATTATTTTTATGTTTTGTCACAAGCTTGAAAAGGTTTTCAGTAAGAATGAACTTAGTATGAAACATTAAAAATAAGAGAGAAAGCCACAGACGCAAACAAGAAAGGCCGCGAGGTGGCCATTGCCTCACTTTGAATTTTGATGCTACATTTTTTTCACATCTGATTTTCATAAAAAAAAAAAAAGTATATATATATATATAATAATAAAATTCTATTCTTCCCAAAAGACAAAATAATTAGACACCAAGAGAAAAATAGGGTACAGACACTATGACTAAAGACTTTTTATCATAGAGACTTCCTTCCCCTGAACTAATTAAAAAAAGGAGTTTATTTCTATTTATTTATTTTTATCCTTTAAAAAAGTATATATATATATATATATATATACTTGGACTCTTGTTATTGCGTCTCTTCTTAAGACATACTTTTGGTCAATGAGGACAATTTCATTTCCCTCATTCTTTTTTCTAATTGAAAGTAATGTTAAAGATATCGCTTAAAGCATAAAATTTTTCAGATTATGCAGACAATCTTTTCACAAATTGACCAAACAGAACTGAAACTGGTTTAGTACATTATTTCTTCAGAAACAACTTTGACGTAACTTTAGTCACTGAGAGTTCAAGAAATTCTAGGTGAGAATAATGAAGATAAAGAAAATATTCTGCCACTAAAAATATGAGAGGTTTGAAATGTGATAACAGATGTTCACCAATATTAACAATCTTAATAATGCAATGTAATAGACCAAATTTTCGAGTATATTACAAAACTGTACAAGGATGTACAAAAAATCAATTGTGCTGCTATTCCAAAGAACAGTAAGAAATTACTCTAATTAAAGTTTAAATATGCAAACAGGATAATTTTTTTAATATTTGGCATTCAATTTATATAATATAAGATGCTTTACACAATTCAAATGTTTGCACTGTTTAATGTAGACTTCTGTTAGTGTGAACGGAAAATGGCCTAAATAATGAGGAGAAAAAAGCTAACATTTTGTACAGGTAGCATTTATGAATTAAAAGTAATAAAAATGATCAAAGATTCAATAGCTTTTTAAAATATAGCCACATTCCATTAGAATGAAATATGATGACAAAAATTGCATTATAAAGATATAAATTGCAATATAAAGACATTCCTGACTATGCTTATAACATAAATTAAATGTAATTTCAGGACATAAAAATTTTAATACAGTGATTAGAGTTTGGAATTCTAGCCAAGCTCATTCTAATTGGGTTGGGTTGGGTTTTGACGGCCAATTATCTACACGAGGGATATAGGCCTGGGGGGAGTGCCCTCCGTGGGGGTCTTTCTAAGGGAACCTAATCCGTATTAACGCATGGAAGATCCACGGCTCGAAGAAAACCACGAAAACTCCGAACGATTAGGCCGACGGGCGCGATTGGGATCGAACCCAGCACTTCCCCTCTACCAGCTTCGAGAGCAGAACCTCTCGGCCACTGGTGGGGCACTCATTCTAATTGGATACACAATTATATTAATATTGTAATTTATATTATAAAATTCACAAAATCATGAAACTAAAATACTTATGTTTGGATTTTTAAGTAGTGTGTTCATACAAAAATCAACGAAATAAGATTATAACATTACAAAATATAAACAAAAATATGTAAGAGTAATTGAACTTTGTAGAAACAAATTTTTATATAATTTTAATTTCAAAACGTTTTTGCCAAATTAACTCAAAATTCAGTATCTGAGCATAATCAGGTGCCTAAAATTTTGAAAGTGTTGAGTGTTTATTTTTGAAAGGTCCTGTTTTTGTGAATTATTAGTATTATTATTGTGAAAAAAGTAATTTCACAAAAAATTCCAGTTAAATTTCAAAATTCAATCCAGACAAATTAAAATAGAAATTGCCTGAAATATTTTGTAGCTCATTTCAATTCCTGTTGCAATGAAAATAATTGAATTTTAACAGGAAAAAAAAAGTTTTTTAATCAAACTATTAACTATTGCATATTTCTAATTCCAATAACATAAAATTAGTAGGAGAATAACCATTCATTTAAAAGACAATAATTTTAACACTAAAAATTAAGGATAATAATTTTAAATAAAATATCTTAAATTCACAACAGCAGTAAATTATCCAAAAAATAGTAAATAATTTCATTTATCAGGCCACTTTAAATTCCACCAATGTAAAATTAGTTGGAAAATATTTGTGGACGGGTCCATTTTTCTGACATACAAATAATAACCAAAATTGTTTCATAAGACTCTAAATCTTATACTATGAACTCAAATTTGCCACTTGTATTTTTATCGTAAACTCATATTAATATTCATTATTTAAAAAAAAATTTTAAACTTTCTAAATTATCATCTGACATGGATGATTAGAATGCAGTTTGGTTTTCCCAAATAAAATTGAATATACTTGCACATTGGCATTACTGTGAGGTTTTCTAGCATGCTATTAGATACAACTTCATTTCTAATTAAAAAAAAATAAATAAATGAACTAATGTAGGAAGTCTGTCTATAAAAAATAGTTTTATTAGAAAAGGATGCATCTGTTAAACAACTGAGTACATAACTGATCTTCATAGGAGCTTTATGTAAAATAAAATAGCAAACTAGCATAAGTAAAACCTCATTTCATAGACATCAAACAGTTAAAGCCATTTAAATAAGTAAACAAGAAAGAAACCGAATATTATAAACTGTTATTTTGAACATTTTAAATCTGTTACTAAATTGAAAAAATTGAGCTAGAAAAAATTATTTTCGTTCATTAATCAAGGCCAAATCAGATTTTTATTTCACAATGGTTATAACCTATATTTTGAAAAAGGTTTTTTTTTTTTTTTTTTTTTTTTTTTTTTTTTTAAGACATATATTTCTATAAATATGTATTTATACATTCCTATATGTATTCTAATTCTTTAAAAAGCATTTAATTTTTTGTAAACACATAGGAAGACAGCTACAAATAAACAACAGACCCTCGGTACCCACCTTGGCTTGATAAGGCCCTGTAACATGAGTAATATCATATTGTAATTAGAGAGAAAAAAACAACTACAAACTCAAATAATTCAATAATGAATTTTACCAACTATTTCCCATTGCCATATACATTTGAAATTTTTTTCTTTTTTCAGTATTGAACTTTTTATAGCTTTTTTAAAACCATGATGGGAAATTTAAGAAATTGATGCGGAAATATAAAATTGGGAGGTCAGATGTTTTTTTCCCTTTTTTAACCTCTTCGGTCACCGGGGACCTCAGTTCTTTTCCTTATAAAAACTAAAATGTCTGATTTTTTTACTTTTTCACATCACTTCTTAGTAGCTGAATGTTTTTTGTGTTCAAAGCAAGCGAATACATCTAAGTTGATTCCCACATAAAATAAATGTTATTTTCATCTGAGTTTGCAAAAGGCCTAAAAATGCCCAAAAGACAGTATGACCAAGAAAGTGAGAAATTTTCTTAAGTATTTAACTTAAATCTCTTTTAATAAAAATTTTTGAAGATTTGTAGATTATTTACTTGTTTAAAGGTCTTAAATTTGTCATTGCGTTAATTTAGGTTAATGATTATTAAATTGATGTTTTTAAGGGGTTTTGTAGTTTCAGATCCATATTTTTTAACCTAAATTACTAAGCGCCTAAAGAATCAATTTCAGAAAAGATATTTTTTCTGTCATTTACGATGTCATTTTGTTTGGAAAAACCAATGACTAAGCATTTGTATTATTTTTTTAGCTTCAGAACTGAAGAGGTTAACTCTTTCCGGCACACTGTGCCCGGGTCGGGATACCTAATTTTAATTCCAAACTTACGAACGGCACCAAGAATATTTTAGTAAAATTTTGCTTTTACAATGAACATTAAAAGTAACATGTTTTTAATTTCTAAAAAAGTAGTTTTAAAATTCCAGTGTCAGTCAATCATTTCATCACTTTACAATAAAAACTGCCCGTGCCGGAAAGGGTTAAGGAAGAGTTGGCAGATCTGAGACTCATGAAAATCTCTTTTCTACAAAAATATTAGCTGGAACTAGGAAAAGTCTCCTTTTTTTCTAGTGTCCTTCTAAAATAATCAGTTTTGGATTGTTTTGGGCTAATATAGTAGCCACAGCCACCTGATGCTGAAAATAGTCCCTTTTAGTTAGTAACATTTTAATAGCAAATAACAGCATGCCAAAACAGTACATATCAAAAATATTTCATTTAATTACCTTCTTGGTAAAATATTCAGCTATAACACTAAAACGGTTCCCAAACTGTAGACGAGACTTCAGTGGTACATCAAAATGTATTAAACAATCAGCACAACTAATGCGCATGTCTGTAACAACACAGTCAGTTACAACTAGAATCTGACATCCTGTTTTAGTATCAGCTGCTTTCCAACGTTTAATAACATCTACAAAGAACATGGCAAACACATAAAAAAAAAGGTAGCAGTATTTTAAGTTTACAAATTGCTACAAGGGAAAAAATTAATTAGATGGTAAACATCAAGATTAATATATGTATACATAGCTCCAATCTTTCTTTTTTAAAGTCAAATAAATGTAATTTAAACCGGAAAATTTATTTAATGAAACATTTTCTGTTTCTATGTGTTATTTATTAAATTATTTTTTTTTTTCTAGTTTTAACTGATTAAAATGTAAAAATTGAAGGTTGGCAGCTCTGTGTCCATACTTTTCTCCAATATCTTATGTATTTTTATATAAACAATTTCTTTAGAATAATCTAAAAATAGAATACTATGGAAGAAACAAAATATATATAATTAAAGAATAAATGCATTTGAGTACAGTACTTAACCTACTATGCTTGAAAAATAATGTTTGTCATGTATGATTATTAATATGGAATTTTACAAAATGAGGGATGGTTCTAAAGGATGCTACAGAGTTTATTTTATTTGTGCTAAAAATTAACTTTTATACACAATGAAAAATTACATGTGCCATTTTAGGTAGCTTTCTTTACAAAAAAGCTACCTATTGCAGCCGTTCGGAGGAAAGCGATTTCAAAAAATTTTGGTATATTTTCATCGATCATGACCCCCAGACCCCGAAACCACCCTCTGTTCAAAATTGATATATATGTATATATATATATATATATATATATATATATATATATCTGACCTATGTCACACTGTAACTCCCGTAATTATGAACCGATTTCGATGTAATTCGGTGTGTACATAGTACATACCACTGTCTCGACCGAGTTCGTTGGGCAGCTTCATCCGCCGTTTTGTTTCAAAATGGCGGCCATTTAAAAATTTTAAAAAATTTTAAAACTTGAAATGTGGTACCAAAAAATTACAAATGGAAAAATATTTTTTTCTTATGTATTTGACCTTTATGCAAAGATTCCGGAGCAGTTTTTGTTTCGTCTATATCTTAAAAAATGGCTGAGTTATAGCATTTTGAATTTCTAGCGTGGCTGACATTTTGAAATGTCCTGAATTTTGTCACGCGATAAAAGGCGTATTTATGAACCGATTTGGATGTAATTCAGTGTGTACATAGTACATACCAATCTCTCGACCGAGTTCGTTGGCCAGCTTCATCCGCCATTTTGTTTCAAAATGGCGGCCATTTAAAAATTTTTTCAAAATTTAAAATTTGAAATGTGGTACTAAAAAATTGAAAATGGAAAAATATTTTTTCTTATGTATTTGACCTTTATACAAAGATTTCGGAGAAGTTTTTGTTTCGTCTATATCTTAAAAAATGGCTGAGTTATAGCATTTTGAATTTCTAGCGTGGCTGACATTTTGAAACGTCCTGAATTTTGTCACGCGATAAAAGGCGTATTTATGAACCGATTTGGATGTAACTTCGTTTATACATAGTACATACCAATGTCTCGACCGGGTTCGTTGGTCAGCTTCATCTGCCATCTTGTTTAAAAATGGTGGCCATTTAAATTTTTAAGAAAAATTTAAATTTGAAATGTGGTACCAAAAAATTAAAAATTGAAAAAATATTTTCTTCTTATGTGTTTGACCTTAATAAAAAGATTCGGGAGCAGTTTTTGTTTCGTCTATATCTTAAGAAATGGCTGAGTTATAGCATTTTGAATTTCTAGCGTGGCTGACATTTTGAAACGTCCTGATTTTTCTCACATAATAACAGGCGTATTTATGAACCGACTTGGATGTACCTTGGTGTGTACATAGTACATACAAATATCTCGACCGAGTTCGTTGGCCGGCTTCATCCGCCATCTTGTTTCAAAATGGCGGCCATTTAAATAAATTAAAAAATAAAAAAATTTAAATCAGATACCAAAAAATTGGAAAGTGAAAAAGTTTTTTTTTGTATGGGTTTGACCTTAATACAAAGATTCCGGAACAGTTTTTCTTTCGTCTATATCTAAAAAAAATGGCTGAGTAATAGCATTTTGAATTTCTCTTGTGGCTGACATTTTAAAACGACCTGATTTTTGTCACGCGATAACAGGCGTAATTATGAACCTATTTGGATGTAACTTGGTCTGTACATAGTACATACCAATGTCTCGACCCGTTTCGTTGGCCAGCTTCATTCGCCATCTTGTTTCAAAAGGGTTGCCATTTTAAAAAAAATTAAATTTAAAATTCAAAATGAGGTATTAAACAATTGGAAAATGAAAAAGATTTTTTTATGTGTTTGGCCTTGATACAGATTCCGGAGCAGTTTTTGTTTCTGAAAATTTGTTCTTTTGTTTATATCTTAAAAAATGGTTGATTTATAGCACTTTGAATTTCTAGCATGGCTAACATTTTGAAACGATCTTGTATTTGTCATGCGATAACACACGTATTCGCCTATTTCGATGTAAGAAGGCATGTGGATAGTATACATCAACACCTCGACCAAGTTCGCTGGCCAGATTCATCAGCCATCTTGTTTCAAAATGGCGACCATTAAATTAAAAAATATATATATATTTAAAGTGAGGTGCAAAAAAATTAGAAATTGAAAAAGGTTTCTTTCTTAAGTATTTGACCTTGATATAAGGATTCAGGAGCATTTTTTGTTTGTCTTTACCTTAAAAAATGGCTCAGATATAGCAGTTTCAATTTCTATTGTGGGTGACATTTTGAAAAATCTGATTTTTTGCATGCGACAGCACTCCTATATGTTAACCGATTCCGATGTGAGTGAGCATGTGCACAGCAATTACTAAGGTCTCGACCAAGTTCACTGCTTAGCCTCATCCACCATGTTGTCTTAAAATGACAGGCACTTTAAGAAATTGCCGAATTTGGCAGCCAAATATATGTTACTTTACAGAAAAGCAGCTTGGATAAAGCTGACTAATTTCGCGAAATTCTCATTCATTATATTGATAAAAATTAGTATTGAATCTCCTATATTCGGTTTCCACTAAACTGAGCTTCGTGTGTTTGAATGATATAATTTGGCTTTTTTTAAATAAGGATTATGAAAGCTACCTCTTCCTCCCGGCACTGGCCGGAAGGACTTTTTATTTATACTTTTTGATGTATTCGGAAAGAGAAACAGGATAAAAAGCAGAAAGCATACCAAAGGCAAAGTTAAACAAGTCCTCCCAACTTGGAAGATTAGGTTGATTACCTTGCTTTTTATTTTAAGGTACAGTCATGGAAAAAAAAAAGTAAACACCCCTTACTAACTCTGCAAAAGATTATCGTAGAAGAAAGTTACCGGTACCACACAATTGGTAATAAAATCTTCTTTTAAATGATGTATATAAAATTAGCTTAGGGGGGCATCTACATATTAAAATGAACCCAAATTTTGTTTTTTTTCAATAGTAGTACGTAATTCTGGCAGCATAAATGAACTCCTTTCAATTAGCCTAAAAACAAATTTTTATGCAATTCGTATGATAAGTTTCCGAGAAATTAATTATTTTAAAACGAGCATATTTTAGGGGCTGTATCCAAACTGAAGTTCGGTACTCAATTGTTGAACGAGAGAGCCTCCTTCTTGATCAAGGCATCTTAAGCACAACTCAAGCAGTCATTGAAGACTGCTAGATTACAGGATAGCATAAGAAATTTCAAAATATCTGGTCACTTCTATCATAGATGGCCCCTTAAACCATCATTTTGGCGTTTTTTAAGCATAATTTGAAAACTACTTGGAAGAGAAATGTGAAATTTTGGATTTCCATAAAGCAGGGCTTAATAAATCTAAATCCATAAAAAAATTGTAGGTTGCAATTCATAATTTTTTCGAATATTAATTTCATAATTCATATCATAAAATTATAAAAATTGCAAATTCAACATATTTATGTTTGGGTATTTTAGTATTATTGCTACACAAAAAATTAGCAGATTAGGAGTATAATTTCAGGCAATATTAATAAAAATATGAAAATGTAATTTAACATTAGAAACACTAAATTTTGAATGTTTATAATTCAAAAACTTATCATTCAAATGACTTGAAATTTGGTGTCTAGGCGTAGTTTGAACCGAACATTTGAAATATCTTGTTAAAATTGGGTACTGCCATTGAAAAAAATTAAGTTTGGGTTTGTTTTAATATGTAGATGGCCCCCTAAGCCAATTTTATATACATCATTTAAAAGTAGACTTTAGTTCCAATCGTTCGGTACCAGTCGTTTTCTTCTATGATAATTTGTTGAGGAGTTAGTAGGGGGTGTTTACTTTTTTTTTTTTTTTTCACGACTGCACATACAACTCATTTGATACAAATTAAACAACCTGGTCTTATTCTTTCTAAGTTCATTATTTCAGCAAGAAAGGTAACTTGTAAGGCAACTTTAAATTTGGCTTACAATTTAAAGATCCAGGAAGGGGAATTTTTTTTTTTATGCCCCTCCTTGCTGCACCAATAATACAGGCTGAAAAATATTTGCTAACATATGGATGATGCAATGCTTAACTTTTGACTGAGAATTTGCAATACATGATCAAATATTAAAGATAACTATTTAAATTATACTCTGATACTAAATTATATACCATTTTTTTTTATTTCTGAAGCAGCAATTAAGAAAAAAAAAAAGAAAAAGAAAAGAAAGACTAATTACTACACTACTCTAAACATTCTTCAAAAGGACAAATATATATTTATCAACTGTTGTTTCACACTTGTAATTTTCCAACTGAGTGAAAAGTGTCCAGGCTAGGTTCAGAACCAGGGAGCTTTGGCTTAAGCTGCCAATGGGCCTGCCAACTGAGCTGATTTTGTGGGCACAATTCATTCAGATAACCTTATTCATTTGTCTGGATATTTTTTATCTGTTCTGCACCTTTTCCCAGAGTGATTTTTCCATATCAACAATCCATGCTGGAGCACGGCAAATGGCAGTGATTGCTGGCTAACCTGAACTTTTGAAACAAGTTAGATATTTTTCCAGAGAAACTGAACAGTTTTTCCAGGTTTTGGGGAAAATTCTATTTTTCCCCCTCAGATTTCTCAGGTATTTCAAAATCAAAATAATTTCTCTTAGCTTTCTCTGAAGAGTATGATGAGAATCCTGTTCTGCAACAATTTAAAACTTTTGAATCCCCACCCCCTCTTTTCTTTTCTTACAAATGAGCTATATAACTATAAAGACAAAAATTCCATTACTTTAAGAAAAACTAAATAAATACCATGACACATGTAAAAATACAGTAAAAATGAATATTTACTAAACATTTTTATTTTTTAAAAATAATCTACTTATATTATGAAAATCTTATCCTTAATTTTATGCAATCCACCATAAGAATCATTCATTAAAAAATCTAGTCAACTGAAAAATACATATTGCACTTTCAGAATTTTGAGCATACTCATGTATAGGAAAAAAAAAAAAAAACCCTGAGAAAAATGAAATTAAGATAACTCTGACTAAACTAAAGAAAAATGTATGCAGTAAAAAGACTTTAATATTTTTGTTATTGGATCTTTAAAAACTTCATCAGAATTACTAAAGATCTCTAAATTCAATTTACACAAAATATTAGACAATTGACATTTTCACCATTTTTCCGAAAATGCAGACTGTCGAGTCCCCTTAAAAGTTTCAATTATGACTGAGACAAAACAACAGTCTTTATTATATTTTTAAATTTAAATATTACCATCAGCTATGAAGTGCTCCATTTCTTCATTTAACAAATAACTGTTACACTTTAAACGTGATGATAAAAATAGATGAATTTCATATGCATCCTGCATGTCTGTGGTGCATATTACAACTTTCTGAGACACAGCCTTAACAATACCTAGAATTAAAAAAGCACATTTATATCATTAGATTAAATTCAATATTAAAACGTGTTATAAAGAAATGAAAATAATGAAAACATCATTTTTTTTTTTTTTTTTTACTCTTTACAAAATTTTAAAGTTTTTAGATTTTAATTGTAAAATAATAATTTTTTAAGGCATTTTTCCATTAGCCAGTTGCAGTTAATAAATTGCCAAATAATCTTTATGGTCACAATTTTTTACGAGTTACAAAACAATATTATGAATTTTGAATAATTGGGGACTATAATAAATTAACGTATTACAAAGGAAATTTTTTGGAACTACATAAAAAGCAGTCATGAAATAAAATGTGACTTTTAAGATAAACATCAAATGCTTATAAAATAATTTTTAAAAAAAAAATATTTCTTTTTTAAATTTGCTTTTAAACACCTTTTTTGTTTCACTAAAATTCAATTAAGTGTATTCTTTAGTTAATTCCTTTTGAACAAAACAAAAATTTAACTGTGATCCTAACATGTTAGTTCACTTCTATTATTGTAAAAAATTATAGTAACTCACATAATACACAAAATAAATAATACACTTATACATATCTTAATCATATCATAACACACTTATAAATATCATTGCACAGAAAAAAAAAATGTACATACAAAACATAACACGGTAATGAAATAGTGATGTAAAATTCCGTTGTTAGAAGTATTATTGACAGTTTATTTTACTTTATTTTTTGAAAAAATATTTGTAAATATTTTTTATTAACCAAATCCATAAAATTTAGTTACATTTTCCAAGTCACAGTATTTAAAAAATTGATTGCACATACTTTCTGTTAATCTTTCTGCACTTTTGTCATAATGTAAAGAAGAAAAATTGCAAAAGGCATTGTACAAAAGTGCATTACAGAACATAGCTGAAAAATGCCTAATTGCACATTATTCTTTGGGAAATCAGTCAACTGATTACAGAAATTTGGAAACCCCACATAACATATTTTTGCACCAATATGGAATCATGATTAATTTCGATTAAATTCTAAAATAAATAATACTAAATAAGTATATTATTTTACAATGAATAATATTAAATTCAAACCAACAATTTCAAACACCAATCTTTAGAGGTGAAATAAATAGTTTGAATTTAACATTTCTTGAAATTCAAAAATTTTGTGATGGCATTTAAGCTTATAAATTTCCTTAACTGCTCTGGACATCATTATTTCCACGTCATAATGAATGATTTCGAATTGCGATTAATATGTAATAAAGAAATTTATTAGTTTTTTAAATTAGCTACATTTTACCATCAATAAGCAAGGTGATTACACTTTTTTTTTTTTCTAAGAATAGTTATCAGTCTGACAATTTATCAGTAAAATCTCACAATTTATCTTCTCAAAGTTTGCAAGGACTGATTACGACTAAGGTACAGTAGGCCAGTGTTTTCAATTTAATGGATATTTTTAATACTACAATTTCCAAATAATAATCTTTACTTTATGTAATTTTATTAAATGCAAAAATGATTATAAAAATGTAATAGTATTCAAAAATCTGTTAAATTGACAACGCTGACCTACAGTGCCTTGTTTTTAATCAGGATCCTGGAAATTTAGCCAGATATTTGTGCCTTATATTTATATTTTGTGCTGTAGCATCTTTTATATTTATTGTACACTCCAACAGTTTCTACATATGAAACATAATATTTCAGTTTTCTGTTTCAATTTTGAATATAAGAGTATTATAAATAACATTTCTGTTTTTAAATCTGGGACAAACACTTTTAATCAATCATATTTATTCACACTGTTAGATAACTTTAACATATTTTTTACAAATCCTATAATGTGAGTGAGTTTCAATGTATCAAAACATATAGCAAAAGAAAGAAAGATCAAGCAAAATTCATTGACAATGACACATTTACTAACTTAAATGATGAAATAATTAAGGAGCAATCCAAAATCCATGTGTTCAAGTAACTATGATCTAAGTGAACAGCCGAATAAGGGTTTTGTGAAGACAAACTGAAGAGTTAAGTTTTCACTTTCATTTGAATTTATTTCCATGAACTTACAATCTTTTGAAGAAGAACTTCGCCACATAGCAAAATAAATTTCGAGCTATTGTTAAATACTTTTTAGACGTAGATTTGTTGGACACAACATGTTTTAAATTTTAGCATCATTTTTTCTATCTTACTTAATATTTTAACCTTATTTACAAATACACAGTGAAAAACAAATTATTTCACATTGCACAGCATAAGAATTTAAATTTAGAAAGATTCATCTACAAACTTTTAAGCCAAAATTTACTATATTCCAACTAGAGATCTGCACGGGCTCGGGCCTTACTTTCTTCCGTAAGAATCGGGCCGGGCCTAACTTTTTTTTTTTTCTGTACAGAGCCGGGACTGGTTTCTTTTCTAGTCTTCATGGCCCAAAATTTTCAGTCCTAGTTTTGAACCAGCCCGCAAAATCATTGTCTCGGTGTGACCTGTCCGTTCAAAGGTCAGTAAAATTAGACCTGGCCCAAAGATTTTTGCATAATATGCATACATTTTTGAATCCCCATTATTCTACAATTAAACATTAACATTTATTCTTTTTAAAGAATGGTAAACTTCTACGCTAATTAAAATATAGTAAAACGTGTGAAAAGGAACCTGCCTATGACAAAATCCTGTTTTAAACAGAAAAACGTGTTGATCCATGCAAAATTAATATACTAATACGTAAGAAAAGAATATATAATACATTTACATTTGCTAAGAAAGGAACTTTTGTCTGTAATGCATTTTTTTTTTCTCTTCTATGTAATTGAGTCTTAGAATATTTTACTGTATAGCATTTTTCAGATTTTTAACAATTCAATGCATGGAATATTGGTTAACAATATTAATGATAACTGAAACATTTACATAGAAGAAATAGCGATTCATAAAAAAAATATATATATATATATCACAGCCTGCGGCACTTATATAAAAATGAAGTTTAGAAACATGAAAAAAAAGTTAAGATAAATATTTTTGGTCAGAACATCTCGTAAGAGTCAAATTTTTAACCAAATCGACATAAAAATAAAGTTGTAGCAATTCATTCGGGCCGGGCTCGGGCTGAAATTTTAACTTTTATATCGGGCTGGGCTGGGCCAATATTTTTTTTTTTATGGGCCAGGCCAAAATTTTTTTTCTATGAGTCAGGCCGGACCCGGGCCTAGAAATTTCGGCCCGTGCAGACCTCTAATTCCAACATCTAAACAACCACAGCATACATATCTTTGAATATAAAAGAAAGCAGCTGAGTAAACACATCACTGATACTGTCAGCAGCATTCGAAATCCTTGGTGGTCTGCTAGTCCGAGACCACTAATTTAAAAAATGTAGTGGTCCGCAGGACCAGTAACTTTTTCCCCCTCTCTGACAGGTAAATGTAAATTTTCCCGTTCCTGAGATAACTGCAACCAAACACAAACCACAGAATTTTATTTTATTTTAAAAAATAAGTAAAAAATTGCATTAAAACTTAGTCAGTTGAAATAAATAATCAGAAATAAAATACATACTTAATAATTTTATAGTTTTTGTTCATGTCTGTTTATTTAATTTTTAGCAAATTATAATTTTACTTTTTATTATGCCGAAAATCTTGGGTAACTGAAAGGAAGTTTGGTTTACATTCTAAGAGGAGGAGGAGGGGAGGGGGGTCACTCAAAGGGTTAAAGTTACTTAATAGAATTTTATGTAGCGGGGCAGTGACAATGTCTGCGGACCAGTAAACTCTGATGTTTACTGGTCCTTTGGACCAGTGACTTTTTTTTATCAATTCTACCGCTGCTGTCAGGTATTTCAACTGACGCCATGTGCACACAAGACGGCAATGCAATTTGCATAATTCGTCTGAAAAGAACATTTTGAATAGTTAATTAGTTTTGGGATAATGTCAGAAGGTGACTAAACAACTGAAGATAACCCAAAAACCTAAATAAAGCCCTTTTAAATGAAAAATTATTAAGTTGAGTAAGAGTTTTTGAAAAAGAATGATTTCTGTACACAGAAAAAATAGCCGAATGTGAGTTGCATCACTTGAGCAAGTCAACCTACACTGTCAGATCAAAACAAATGGTCGGTACATGATTGTAAAGACTTTCTAGTCTTTACTGGATATGTTTGAAACAGGTTAATAGGATTTTACCTTGCATCGATGATTCTTGGAGTATCATAACGTTCATATTTTAGTATGCGAAAAGATATGTAACCAGGTTCGAGTTAAAACAAAGACACACAATCAGTAAATAGGAATCCCAGATGTAAACAGTAGGTTCTTTATTATCCAGGTCCGCACAAAATCGAGGTTTCCGGTGGCAATGGCAACATAGCCGGTGCTGGAAAGGGGACAATCTACATTTTATCCTTACAGATACACGATCAGGAAGAGAAAATGACATCATAACAACATTTTAGAGCGTTGAGTTATTGGCGAGCAGTAATTTACAAAAAACAAGCAAACCAGTAGAAATCTGGCGAGAATTACATTGAAATGAGACACGTGTTCAAAACCGTTAATGTATTGTCAATGAGGAGGGGAAAGGGCAGCCTATAAAAATTTAACGCCAACAGATAACCGAGAAAATGTGGGGAACCGAAAACCACAAAGCCGCATTTTACAGGGGGCTTGCCAAATCATGGGAATAGGCGCAGCGAGCCGTTTGAAGGCATATGCAATTAAAAATAAGATATTGCAGACAAAATTTATGATAAGAATTTATACGTTAGAAAGGAAAGATGCAGATGTAGTGACCCAGTCAAAAAAAATATAGAAAGGAGGCATGAGAAAGATCCGCATAGCAACCAAATTAAGCATGCAAGTGTACTGGGTAAGTTGTTTCTATGCGAGATAAAAGTAGCATGCCTCATTTAAACTACGACTGCTCTTTGTGGTTTTTGAGAATTAAGAGTGTGAAATGAGGATGTATTTCTAAAGGAAAAGAACGATGAAAATAAATTTAATTTATGATTTTAAGACAGACTTAAAATATAGGAATTTAGTAAAATAACCTTATTTTAAAAAAAGGGGGGGGGGGGGAGTAAAGGAAAAATGTATTAATAGAATATGGGAAGGAAATATCCTTCACACATGATGATAATGCACAAAAAGTAGTATGAAACAAACTTACAAAATGAAAATATTAAGTACAGTAAATAAAAATGAAGATATAAAATAATAGAAATAAATAGGAAAGAATGGAAAACAGACAAATCAGTCCTACAAGATATTTTTTGTTTTTTTATTTCGATTAACTAAGCTAATGTGCTCACTTAGAAAAATGGGTTTAAAAAAAAAAAAAATGACATGTCTAAATTTTTTTTTTTAAATGGTTGATATAAAACTTTTTTTTACAGATTATGCCTTTAGAAAGTAACATATATGATGCATGTATTATTATTTTTTTAATGGTTAAGCAGATGAGTCAGGAAAACTGAAAAACCGACCCTCTTGTAACTTATGTTTTTTCCCTGCTTGCGAATCTGCAGAAAGAAGGTTTTAGGCCAGAACGGCGTGCCACTTACATTCCAACTTTGAAATTTTTGAGGTTTGGTAAATAAAAAGTTAAACTTAAAATAAATCTAATCCAAAAAAGGTCTTCGAGGTGCTTAACCACAGACACAGATGTACCTTCCTGCCAATTATGATATGGCTCTATGTGTATGTCTCTTATTATTATAGGTTTTATTAAGGTGCAAAATAAATGCCTGACAATGTAAATTTGTTTTCTAAACTTTCAGGAATTTTCTCTGATCGGCCTAATCTGGCCAAATAAAGAACAAAGTGAAGGCTTTCATAATGAATTTTACCACTCACTTTATGCTGCAGTAAAAAAAATAAAGATCACTACAAAAGTATGAAAGAAAATTAGTACATCTAAAATGTTGTATGGAAGTTCTGAACTACGTATAATACAAATGTAAGACTTGTGCAATGGACGGAGAAAAATTGAACACTAAAGGAAAAAAACGGGCGAAAAAAAGTACAAGAGGTATTATAATAATAATAATAATAAAGCAGAAAATCACAAATACACAGGAGATTTTTATCCCTGGGTTTTAATTTATTCAATACATAACACAAAAAAATATATTCACATATAGTTTGAGTAATTTATATCAAGCTAACATCATTTAATAACATTTTGTCCACTTTTGAGTAAATTTTAATGCATATTAAAATATCCAGAAATTCAAAAAACGTTACAATTCTTTTTGAAAGTAAAAAAAATGATGAAATAAATATTATATTACCATACATAATACTTTTTTTCGTGTTCTTTGATTCACACACATGGGCATTTATAGGAATCTTAGCAAATATTGCTGCCTCCAAAAACGATGTAAAATATAAAAGAGTATTTCTCATAACTTTATCTGCAATAATCTGGAAACTTTTATTCCATCGTTCAGAACAAATTATAAGTTGAGGAGAACATTGACTCTTCCTTATGGCCTCCATTATACAAAGAATAATTTCTTTAAACTGAAAAGAAAAGTATAAAAAAAGTTGCATAATGCAGCACAAGCATGTAGAAACAAATAAATATTTTGAAAGCATGAGCAAGAAAAATTATTAAATGACTTCAAAAAAGAAAGCGATAAATTAATTTCTACAAGAGACTTGTATGCATTTAATAAAAGTTAGTTTATTTTGCTTATACACCACAACGGTTTATATGGTGAATTTCAGCACTGATGTGAACATCTTACTGGGCATGCAGTTTTGTGCGAAACAGGGGGAAGGGGAAGAAAACAGAAATTTTTCTAGAAAAAAGAGGAAAATTTTCAAGTTTTAAATAATTTTTACATAAAATGCAATAAATATGTAAAAAACAAAAATTTGTTATTCAATAGTGAATAGAAGAAGCAATGAGGTAAATTTGTATTTTATCGATAAATTCAAGTTTCCAAAGGTAGTACTGGTCCTAGATGATAATTCAGGACATACTTTTATGGATATTTCAGGACAAATTTACTCGGCATACTACTTTTTCTGTAATCATTTGTCGAAATTCGCAATTTTCTGCCGAAATTTGCATTTTCTTCATGATCATTTGCCGAAATTCGAACTTTTTTCCGCGATCGTTTACAAAAATTCGTGCTTTTTTCTTCCATAGGTTGCTGAAATTCATGATTTTTTTCCCTGATCGTTTGACGAAATTCGCAATCTTTTGCCAAAATTCGGAACTTTTTCCCACGATCGTTTGCAGAAATATGAGATTTTTCTCCCCGAGATCGTTTGCCAAAATTCCAGATCTTTTTTTTCGCAATTGTTTGCCGAAATTCGCATTTTTTTCTTCGATCATTTGCCAAATTTGTGTATTTTTCCTCAATGGTTTGCCAAAACTAAATTTTTTCTGCAATTGTTCGCTAAAATTCACTTTTTTTTTCTTTGATCATTTGCCGAAATTAATGGTTTTTTTTTTCCGACATCGTTTGCCAAAATTCGAGATTTTTCTCGTGATCCTTTGCCGAAATTAATGGGGTTTTTTTCCCTACATCATTTGCCAGAATTCGAGATTTTTCTCGTGATCGTTTGCCAGAATTTGCGATTTCTTTCCCTGATCGTTTGCCAAAATTTGCAATTTCTTTCTGCGATTGTTTGCCAAAATTAGTGTTCCTTTTCACCGATTGTTTGCTGATATTTGTGATTTTTTTCGGCAGACATTTGACGAAATTCTCAGTCTTTTTTGCAGCGTACATTAATGCGAATTTTTTGTTTTCACAATTCCACGGAAACCGCTGATCGATTTTTAATAAAGCAAAAAAAGTGGAAATCTGTCAAAAAATGAAAAAGTGGCATCTCTGCGAGTTTCAGCGAATGATTGACTACATATCTCATTTCTTTAGAAATAGATTGAAGACTATAACAATTTTTTTTTGACGACCGATTAACAAAATTCACAATTTTCCTTCCTGCCCGACTGACAAATTCCTGATTTTTCTTTTCTGCAACCACTTGACAAAATTTGGGAGTTTTCCATCATCAGATGACAAAATATTGCATTATTTTCTGGTTCTCCTATTAACCTATTAATTCCAAAATACAGATTTTGTGGATTTTTTTCAAAGATGAATAATTCACGGAATTGCACCAAAAAAAAATATATATATATATTTATTTGTGGAAATATAGTGACTGTTAGTGCTATAGTACAAAAGTTGTGAAATTGCAGGAATTTTAGGATATGTTACCATATTTCAGGACATTTCAGGCGTTTTTCCATTTTTCAGGAATTTTAGGAATTTCAGGACAAGTACTACCCCTGAGTTTCACATCATAGATAAATATGATCAAAATACCTAAAAAAGAAATAGATTAATACATTTCTGCACTATATCATCATAAGCCATTAAATGAAGAGTGCCAAGTTATATTTATTTGATACTAGGTGACGCGGCCAACACTGCACTGACACATGATGACAACCTTACATAATCCTCAAATTTATATCTTTAACCAGATTTTGTAAGAATTTATACTTTTAAATGGAAACATTTCAAAGGAACTTTATATTGGGGTTTCACAATATATATATATATTTAAAACCAAATACATCATTTTAAAGTAAAATGTATGCTCTTTAACTGTTTAATGCATGATTTTTTATTTTGTTTATAAAACATTATATTTAAGTCTATTTTTGTTAATTATCCACAAGAAAAATAATGAAAAAATTTATTTACGTTTCGGTTGGATATAATGCCATAATGTCACTCCTGATTTACATTTTTAAAAAATTGCTCAAAAGATGATAATTTTAAATTATATACTTACTTTAATACTTACTTTATTATATACTTTACTTTAAAATTATATACTTACTTTACACATTGTAAGCAGTATCAACAAAAGATGTTATAACCTTCCAGTAATAATAAATCAGAACAAAAACAGACAGACTTCACGACCATGTAAGAAACATGCAATAGTTCAGCAAAAGACCAATAGAAAGCACCAAATAGCAAAAAACGATCATGTAACTCCTGAGTTACACTATGCATTTAACGCCTTGGGGACGAGCGGCATGTATACGTGCCGCATGAAGCACTCTGAATCTTTGTTTTTCCTCACCAGTAAAATTTTACTGTAAAATTTGCCTTATTTAATAAGCGCATTTTCTCGATTCAAGAAGACACAAATTTCTGTTTTTTAAAAACGGTGACAAAAGATTAAAAATTTCGTAAAAGCCTCCCGTCCCGAAGGGGTTAAGGGTTCAGTGGGTGTTATATAGCTTTTCCTTATTTTGATGAAAAATAGCAAATTCAGACTTTAAAGTGTGTGGATTTGTTTTCTTTTTTAAATACATTGTGTCATTTAATATTCCAAAAAAAAAAAAAGTTCTGATTGTCCAAGCTTTCCAAAATTCTTATGCAGCATAAAGGTTTCAAAGCCCATATAAAAAAATTCATTAAAAAAAAAAATTGTCTATATTTAGTGGTAAAGGCACTTAAGAATTTTTTTTCTTTAATCTCATTAAGTCATTTAATAGTTTTAATTCATCGGGATGTTTAATATTAAAAAACAAAATAGTTTTTATCGCCCAAGCTCTTTGACATTTTTATGTTATAAATATAATAATTTGGATATTTGGAAGCCTGTATATAATTTTCATGTAAAAATATCCAAATTTAGTCCTAAAAACATGAGCAAAATCCATCGCATATTCGTGTTCTAAGCGAAAAATTTGCATTTTTTTATTATTATTTTTAAATATTTCTAGTCATTGAAATATTTCGAGATTTTTATATGTGATATAAATCAAGTGCACAAAGAATGTGTAAGAAGATTGTGTTAAAACTAGGGATGCACTGAATATTCAGTATCTATTCAGTATTTGGCCATGTTACCGAATATTTGGTTTGGCCGAATATCAACCTATTTGGTATGCCGAATATTCAGCTTGGCTGAATAGCAAACTATTCGTCCTGCCGAATATCGAAATATTCAGCCAAACCGAATACTTAAAAAAAACAAACTTTTAAATCATATTTTTAAAAACCTCGTACAACTTCTACGTTTAACAGTCAACTTATAAAACTATTCAGAATAATTAGAAACAGAATCATATTTAAATAAAAGAGAATTTTTTTACATTATTTATTTGCTGTTTGTTAAGTATTATTTAAAAAAAATAACCAATCACGAGGATTTTTATAGGAATGAATTATGTGCAAATACAAGTTCCTCAACATTGCCCAGTAAATAATCTGTTTCTTGCTAAGATTTTAAGAACAATGTTTACAATCTCTGAAAATGATCGCCCACTCCAGACACCGATCTAGGATGCATTTAAAAACTTCCTTGATTAATTAAAGGGCATAAGAACAGTTATTCTTTCTGAGTTGCCACCATATAAAATTTGAATAGATTGTATTATTTATTTACTTTTACTTTAATCTCTTCTTGACAAACAAATAATATATGATCCTGAACAATTTTTCTTCCAATTTTTTCACAATTTCTCTTTGATTTTAAATGTTTCTTTTAGAATTGAAGAAAATTTCATTCATTTGTTTTAATTCACAGAAGAAGCCATCAAGTAAAAAGTTTTATAACTATCCCCTTCTTAAGTAACTCAAAGCAAATTTTTTACAGCATAAAAGTTTGCTTTCTCGTTTATCAAAATGAAAGATTCTGTTTTAAATGTTATGTAAAGTTGTTTTAAAATTTAACATTTTAATGCCTTTTGAAATATAAAAGTATTCGACGAGGCCGAATATTCAGTATTCAGCCTAACAATTACTATTCGGCTAGCCGAATATTCGGTATTTGGCCAAAATCACTATTCAGTGCATCCCTAGTTAAAACATTGACATTTAGTGACTTTTAGTTTAGGGGGAAAAAAAAGTGTCTCCGAAAAGAACAAAGTGACTTCCAGTTGCAAATATTTTTGAAAGAGTTAATAATAGTATTTTTGAAAACAAACTGCACTGTCATAGCGAAGAAAGTTTCCATACTAAGTAGGTATTTTTCTTTTTTCCGTATCTCTAAAATTGAATCCAATGTGAGCTTCAATAAAAAAAACGTGGGTACTTTTTGGTTAGCCGGGCACCAGTGCAATATATACATACATATATATGTATGTATGTATATACATATATATACATACATATATATGTATTAGGGTGTCCCAAAAAAATCAACTTTTAAAATTGTGAACTCTCACCCACTAAAAATGGTCTTCCTGTGAATATAAAACACCTTGAATTGTTTCAGAATTAAAAAAAAATATTTAGAGGTCCCCCAAGGTCTTACATGAAAATGGCCAAAATAATGTGAAATGCAGCATTTTTTTATTAGCTACATTAAAAACCATTAATGTTCAAATGACATTTTTTTTTATTTATGAATGCTTCTTATATATTGTTTCAAACAAATTTTGTATAAATTATGTTTTTGCTCTGGCAAGAAGAGATATAATATAATACTGAAATCAAGAAAAATGTGATTTTGCAGACATTTCTACCTTCTGTATAATTATGCACAAAAAGTGAACTTAAGTAAACAATTATCTTACAATTAGTAAATAAAACCATCAAAGAAGAATGTTTTAAAATTATCACATACTTATTTACACATTTTTTTACACATTCAGGCATTTTTTATCAACTACATTTCAAAATGATTTTGGCGATTGCTCTTTACAAAATTTCTTTCTGTGCATCCCTATCTCTATGACTTGTAACAAAAACTGTTCTTGCTCTTCATTTTTTGTTGAATAACTAAAGTCATATATGAATACAACAACTTGTTCAGCAACATCATTTACACAAGGCAAGTTCTTAGGAAATATTGCAGCTTTTTTGTAGGATGGCATTTTAGGCCAATCTTTGACTGGTGCACTGAGGAAACAATCTTCAATTTTAGCTATTTCAACGAAACTATTAGAAATACATAAATCATCGAATTTGAGAGAAAATATTTCTAATAGATGTGAATTAGAACTCCATTCTTTTTTCATGTTCAAAACTACCTTTGATTTTTGCTTACCAGAAAGAAGATCCGAAAACAAGCTAAGTGTTGCAGTTCTCCACTCGCATACCATGAATGACGTAACATCATTTTTAATCCAATATTGCTTATGTGTTTGACATCATATTCTTTCAACTTTTGAATCAGTGAAACTTCATTAGGAGGAGCATCGACAGCAGATTGGCAAGTAAACCAGGATTGCAACTATACTCACACGACAAACCATTTAAATTGTTGTATACATTGAAACTCTTGAGCAGTTAATACCATTGTGCTTTCATTCCAATTAAACAATAACTTCATTTTCAAGGAATAAATGGCTTTCCAAGGAATAAATTGCCGTCCAGCAAGCTCGGGGAAGAGCACCTGGTTTTCAAATTCTAAATTGAATGTCTAATCCAATCATTAATGATGCAAGATTTAAAATTTCTTTGTAATCATCCCAAAGTAGTTATATAGCAGCTTTTACCTGGTTAGAAGTAAAAGTTTTTAAACTGTCTGATGCTGTTATGATGGGTACTGATTGCTTTTTTGGTTCATGGTGGTTGAGCTTAGACCAGTTTTCTCGGAATCTCTTAAATAAAAAGATTTCAGGCCCAGTAGATTGTCCGAAGCACACACTAAATGCATCAGAAAGTAGAACCTCAAACATGTGATACCGACATGCTATCCACAAAAGCAGGGTCCTGGAGCTGGAGCCCGGAGCCGGAGCGCTCCGGAGCTGTGTTTTTCCTGGAGCTGGAGCTCTAAATTTTCCCCAGCTCCAGGGCTCCTTTAGTTTTTAATATTCTTTTAAATTTTTTTTTTCAGTCTTTTAAATTTCTAGGCTTAAAATATTTTAATTACATCATTATTCAGTATTTTAATTATATCATTTTTTAGGTTTTTATTATTATTATTATTAGGGAAGGAAAACTTCTCAAAAAATGGCAACACTACTTTACTTCTACTTTCTACTTGAACTAAGTGACAACACTATTTGAAAACAAATATGGCCGCCTGTTGTTTACATGTGTAGTCGTACAATTTTGGCTGTTTGAAAAGTGTAGAAGAAATTAAAAATTTTTTTGTTTAAAATTCTACCCAAACTCTCTATTTTAAAAGCAAAAGCTAAAAAGGAACAGATGTCATATACGCCCCATGTTGGCGCGATTTTTTTCTGTCGCCAATATCATATAGGCAACGGGTACTTAACTTGTGCCAAAGTGTCGTTATTTTGCATGATGTGGTAACCCGAATTATGCTGTTTATGCTTTCGCCAAATTGGCAACCGAAAAAAATTGCGCCAATATGGGGCGAATATGACATCTGTACCGCTAAAAAATGTCATATTTTCTGAACAAGCATTTCAAGTTTGATGAGAAGAAAAATGCATTTTGTCAGATCTTTAATGAAGATAGAAAGTATTTGTGAGCAAAAAATTAAACGTGTAAATTAAAATCTGCAACTTAAAAGCGCCGAGTTGGAGCCGGAGCCGGAGCTGGAGCCACGGTATTTTCTCTAGGAGCGGAGCTGGAGCTGGAGCATCAAAAATTGTTCGGCTCCGGGTCACTGCACAAAAGGTTTCTGCCTATTTTATGAACAAGAATTGTACATGCTCCTTTGAATCTTCCACTATTTGTATGGGTTGTATCGAAACACATGCCAATTACTTAAGATTCACATTTCAATGAATTTAAGAGCTCGAAATCAACATCAGCTGCTTCTTTGCCAGTTCCAGACAATAACTTAGAAACTCCAAGAAGCGTAGTACGTTTATCTTGCAAAGAAAAAGCTAGTACTGCTAAATGATCAATATTTCCTATGCTTTTTGGTGACAAATTGGCTAACAGTTTTCCACCTCAATGAACAACTGACTGTGATGTTTCAAACTGTGTTTTTAATTGTTGAATGATTTCTTGGCGAAGATATTGGCTTTCCCGATTAACAGTAATTTTTAAAAACACTATGGATTTTTACAAGCAGGTCAGATGTCATGGTAGAGGAAGAGCAACCTTCTTTGTTTATTACATATGCTATTATCATTGTAGATCTTTTAGGCTGGTCTTAGTTCAATCTAAAACACCAGCAATCTTGGAGTAATAATGGATCTGCGACTGCAGAGCTTAGATTTATTTCCTTTGGGCTTTGTATTATCATCTAAATGTATTTTTACTACAACTTCTTCCTCAGAGGTTTCTGCAGAAGATTTATTGGCTTCATCGATATCCAAAACCGAAGACATAAATAATCAATGAAACTTTCCTTTAACACCTGCTTGAGCTGCCATCTATTATTAATATTAGAAACACTGTAGTTCATTATATTAATTTAATGAAATCCAGTAGATTAATAAATATTGAAGAGCATTAGAAGAGTAATGATAAAAAAAAATGAAATATGGGCCTCGAATAGTAATTTTATAAGTTTTTATAAAAAAATTTAATAAAAATATATCATCAAATTAAATCATTGTTAAACATGATAAAGTGTTCTTAAACAAATTTTAGGATAAAAAAAATTGTAAGAGAAGCGTGGTAGAATTCCGCAATCCTGCATATTAATTAGAAATTAAAATTTTCCATAAATTCCCAATTTTCTGTTAGCTTGGGGTAGAGGTCTGCACGAGCCGGAATTTCCAGGCCCGGGCCCGGCCCAAAGGAAAGCTATTTTGGCCCAGCCCAGCCCAGCCCGGTGTAAAAATTGAAAGTTCGGCCCGAGTGCGGCCCGACTCAATTTCTACAAAAAATTCCGTTTTTTCTCGACATACAATTAAGATTCCTTTAATGAATACTACATGCATATTTATGGGAACATTTTACAGTATATTTTAAATTACTATGTGTTCGCAAAATAGAAAACACACAATAGTAAACATTAACGATTACCGTATATACTCACGTATAAGTCGAGGACTTTCTGAAAATTTTCGTTAAGCAAATTCTGGGGATCGACTTATACGCGAGTCAGTTGCAAAAACAAAAACTTCGAATACTGCAAAATTATGGCTTTTTATGTGTATGAATAAAAAAAATAATATATAAAATATACAAATAATAATAATTTAACATTTAAAAAAATTCAATGATTTGCTTTTGTTTCTTACTACCTTTCCGCATTGGCAAGTGAAATCTTTGATTGATCTTGAGCAAAATTGAAGTAAAAAGTTAGGGGGTCGACTTATACGCAGGTTTTTGATTTTTTCCTGAATTTGCATTCAAAAGTTAAGGGGTCGACTTATACGCGAGTCGACCTATAAGCGAGTATATACGGTACTTACAGTGTTTTAGTCAACGTCTGTACAGACGTTTCAAAATTTAAATAAGGGTTCATTAAAAGATTAATGTAGTTTAGAATAAAGGGTTAAAAAATATAACTTTTGAAGCTTATAATAAAAAGTAGATTTGTGAAAATATTTCTGTCATTTTTAAGGCTTTTCTCAAATCCAAAAGAGCTACATTTTGACACATTTATGAATTCATTTCTTTTCGGAAACGCATGAAATTGGCAGGTATTCTTATTCAGAAAGGTATTCTCATTCTTATTCTGTTTTGTTCTTAGATAAAAGTAATATATCTTTCAGAAAATACTGCCAAAGTTAGCATTTTCAATCGAATTTCCAGAAGCGATAGCACAGGAAAGGAGGAAAACGTACAGTCACGTGACAAGAGTCTCTGTTATCTCTGTACGTAATTTATCAAAAATAGAAACGCTATTCAATTCCAAATACTTTCAATACTCAGGCCTGTCAATTTTATGCCTTTATAGTTAAAAATGAGTCAGAAAATGTGTCTGAAAGTTTCGCATTGTTGAGCAGTAAATATGAGAACCACCTTAAGGTACATTTCCAAAGATACTGTTAACAGAAGTTCATTATCGCTAATAATACTTTTACAAAACATAATGCCTGTCCTACACATCCTGAGAACCATTAAGACCAGTTGCGTCCCGGCACAAGTTAAAAAATTAAACACGGGATCAGACATCATGTAACTGTACGATGCCGATCTCTACGATGGACATGTTACATTTCTGTATTGTTAAACTCGCATCGGCTCGTAACGCTCATTTATACTTCTCGAAAAAGTCATATTCATTGAAAATGGCCTCGCATTTTATCTGCTTCTCTCAAATTCTTATGTCGGGCCCCACAGGCACGTTCAATTTTTTTTGCCGGCCCGGCCCGTTGAAAGAATTGTCCTAATTCTGCCGGCCCGGCCCGTTTGAAAATTCTCCTCCATTCCGCCGGCGGGCCTCGGGCCAAGCCCGTGCAGACCTCTATCTTGGGGGACCTCTAAACCTTTGTGAAATGACATGAATTTTTTTGTAATATCATATTATGACAGAAAGAACATTTTTAAAAGGTGAGACTTGGCATTTTCAAACTTTTTATTTTTTTGGCCTCTCCTGGGACACCCTAATATGTATGTATATACATATATATATATACATACATATATATGTATATATACATATATTGTATATATACACATATATACATGTGTATCCATATATTTGTATATAGATGTATATATACACATCTGTATATACATATACATGTATATATATTGCACTGGCACCCGGCTAACCGAAAAGTACCAAAACGTGAAATTGAACTTTTTTCAAAAGGCTAAATTTAACTTTTTTTATGCAGATTGCAGCATTCAAAAGTAAAAGCACAAAATTTAAGAAAATATTTTGTTTATAGCAGGTCTGTATTTTGAACAGTTCTGCCTACATGAATTTAGAAAGATGGATTAAAATAAAAGAACTTTTCAACTTTTGGATCTTCCCTGCTTCCGATTCTCCAGAGAGGCCAATTTTTTAAATTTAATATCTGCATTAATTAACAAAAAAAGAAAATCTGATACCCAGGTGCATCAGGATCTGCTTGGACTATCGTCATCCAAATTTTTAGACCTCTATATTCAATAGATTTTCCTAGCCATCGCAGACAAAAAGACAAGACGCACACACACACACACACACACACATACCGTCCTACCCGCCCTCGTCAGTAACTAAACTTTTTACCGACGTTTGGAATACCCACCGAAATTTTATTAATATCATTTAAATATTTTTATAGAATGTTAAGATATGCAAAATATACATATGAACACCAAAAAATTTCCATTCGAAGAAAATTTGTATTTTTTAGAACGAAAAGTTTGTGGGAGCAAAGTACAATTATTTAGAGTAACTCGGGTGTTACTCGTTTTGAAATTTTACACACTCAACCCGAGTAACTTAATCTCAAACTAAGATGTCCTGGGTGGTTACTCTATTATTCAATAAATTGCCTGACAAAGTGTATAAATTTATTGAAGCGTTTGAAGGACAATGAGTATTTTTTGAAAGGATGTTTCAAGCAATAGGGAAGAAATCGTTATGATTTCGATATGTTCATGCTTAATCATTTCCTATTGTTAATTAAAATAGTACTTAATTGACATTATTATTAGTTATGGATAGTAATTGATGATTATTATTGTCAAGTAGTAAATAATTGATAAATTGACTGCGGTTAGTTAATGATTGATTAATACTATTTAATTAATGTCGTCTTTAAAAGAAAATTTACTCTTTTTTTAATAAATTTTCTGAACAAATATTAAATTTTGTTTAAAATATTGAAACATATGTCATTGACTGTAACAAATTCTTTAGGTAAGTCTTCTGAACAGGGTTGTTTGTTTAATTCGGTGCAATAATTGTAGAATGGTGTATTTTTTATGCGACATGAAAGGATGTTTGATACGGGGGGGGGGGGGGGGGGGATTTGCTGGTTGATGAAAAATTTTCGAAAATATAATATTTGCAATGGAGACGAAAGTGTTATGATATAAAGATATTCATGATTAATGATTTGCTTACATTTGATTGAAATGGTACTTAATTGACGCTATTGGTACGTGGACAACTGTAAGTAATTCATGAATATTTTTAATTGAGAAATAGTAAATAATTGACAAATGTTAATCTGTAGTAGTTAACCACTGATTAATATTATTTAAATTATGTCACCTAAAAATAAATAAATAAATAAATAAAGTAACTTTTGTAAAAAATATTCTTTTGTTTTTAAATTAGTAAAATATATGTCATTATATCTAAGAGAATGATTTTTTAGCCAGATCTTTTGTTTACAGTTGCTTGTTTAATTTGCTTAATTCGGTGAGTTAATTATAGAAGGGTGTGCTTCTTATGTGGCGTAAAAAAATTTCATAACCTTCGGTGGGTGGAAGGAGGGCACGTGCGCTGACCTGCTAGCTGATATCTTGCAGTATCAAAACTTCTCGCTTTAAAAGAAAGATGAGATAAACTTAGTACCGCACAACAAGCAATTGTCTTATAGGAAACTAGTGTCGTATAAACAAAAATCACTTTAACCCAAATAAATTTTTGTTCATAACTTTTAAAGTAATGAGTTTAGAGATTTTTTTTAATTTATCTTCCTTTGGGAAAAACGTCACGGCGATACCAAAACATTCTGGAAATGAAAAGTCATTCTGTCAGTGACATTATGTGTATTTCGAATTACATTTTCCAACACAAAGCTACTACTTCAATGTTTTTGGGAGTTATATATTGGCACGATGTCCACTAACAGAACTTTCACTACTTCAATGTTTATATTTACATTTCACACAATGCAAGTCAACCCTGGTTAAATTTTACCATAATATGGATTATTTATACTTAAAGTTATGCGTATAATCTGGGTTTTGCCTGGAGGGACGCAATGCTGCTGCAAGTGTAGCGACTAGGCAGTGTCCCCGCACCAGGAGCCGTCATTTAGGGCAGTCTTCACCGGCGCTGTTAATTATATTCCTGCATTTTACTTTTATTTATTTTTTAATCACTGCATCTTGCTAACTTCTAAAGGTGTTTTCGTCATTATTCATTAACATGAGAAAATTACGGTCGAAACTTCCTATACTAGAAGAAAATTTGAAATTATTTGTCTTTCAGAATTTCTTTATATGTATATATATATATATAAACCATTTATGTGTTGCAAAATGGGATTAAGAGCTTACGTAAGTCACGAAAAGAAGGTCCTAAACTAATGTTAATCCTATCGGAGTGTTCATTACAGATTTCTCAATCGCATTTCAATATTTATTATTATTATTATTTTTTTTTTTTTTTAAGGAAACCCGAGGTTGATATGATATCCCATTGTTGTGCTTTGTACTTTTCTAATTTGATACACAGTTTTTTTTTATATGCGGATACATTCACATTTGGAAGTGGTTAGAACCGGTTGTGAAAATTAAACTGTCCTCATAAAAAAAAAAAAAAAAAAAAAAAAAAAAAATCGAAAAAGTACAGAAGCACAAAAATGGATATCGACCTCAGATATCCCAAAAGAAAAAGAAAGTTAAATATATGTATATATAACGACTTCTGTAAAGATTTCTGCTTAATTTTCTCCCATAGGTTTAACATTTTCGTTCGAGTTTCTCTGTGTGACTTGTATAAGCTCTTAAGACAAATTATTATTAAACTTTTTATTATTTAATTGTTTTTTTTTTCTGGTGTAGAAATGTAAATATCGTTGGTTTATTGATGATGCCAACATAATATACGAGGTCATTTCTCAGATATGAAATCATATTAAAAAGATTTTTTTTAATAATTAAAAATGTATTTTAAATGTTTCTTAGGTGTTTTTTAAACTGGGAGAATCGCGTATAATTAAAATTATTAATAGTATACAGAGAGAATATACTTTAAAATGTGTTCAGGAAATTCACGCTTGAATGCATATAATACAAATTCAGTATTAATAATAATATATAAATTCAATCAAATAAAACAATTCTTGTGGTTAAAATATCACAAAATACTATAAATTTTTAGCTGCAATATTTATTATTATGTATAAAACTTCAATCTTTTATAAAATGAGCATTCTCATATTTTTGATTAGAAAAGTTTAAGACTAATCTTAATTTTTTGCTTCAATTTTAATACAGAAAATTATAAAATCTACTTTAAGACTGTTATAAAAGCAAGCATGGAAATCAGTTATAATCAACTGAGTTAATTTACAAATTTTTAAAAGTGATAAAAATAATACAGTTAAAAGACATAATATTTTTATTTAGATCGACATATGTTTCATCACATAAACGGCGACATTTCAAAAAAATTTGCGAAAATATTTGTATCAACAAGAATCTTGGCACTTTTCTAAGTCTTTCACTTCTTTAAGTCACTTTGAGCAATTTTTAAACTGCAATAATAGTTTAAAACTGTTTTTGATGCATATTAAAAATAAATAAATAAATAAATAAATAAATTAGTTATACGTTTTGCAATGGAATATTAAGAACGAGAGGAACGTATCTAACTAATCTAACTAATAATAAAATACTTTAATGTTGTTTAAAAAATTCTATTATTTAATAATGTTTAAAAGAAAACTGTATTTTAAACTCGGAGTAAGAACACGCATGTCCTAATGGCTGTATCTTATTTATTTCACCGGAATTTCTAGCGTCGCACATTTTTTTTACTAACTCCCGCTGATTTCACCAGATGCCTGATGATATCGTAGACAAAGGGGTGTGGAAACGTGCAAATACCGGTTTAGGCAAAAAACATAAACTGATACTAAAGAACTAAAAAGAGCATCTGTTTAAATACATCTATTAAAATTCTGAGATATTTTTCAAAGAACTTGATAATAAGTAAACTATTACTGTTACTACTTTGACGATATTTTCATGTAGTAAACAAAAAATGCTCGTTCGAAGGGGGTCTCAAATAAAGAAAAATATCATGTTTTTTTTTTTAATATAATTATTACCTTTTATTTTTATTACCCTTACTATTATGCCCCTTGTTCGGATTGGAGGATTTTCTGTCGATCATTTCTACGTAGTTGACGCCTACACAACATTTACCAAGATGTATCTTTTATGAGAATCGAAAAAAAAAATGACTGCAGCGGAGCCTTAACGGAATGTGTTCTTTAAATTTCTTTTAAAGAAAGTAGAATGAAATAGGAATCATAAACAGTTATAAATTTTTCAAATTGCATGTAAATTTTACTGCAGTTACAAATATATATATAAAATAATAATAATAATAATAATAATAATAATAATAACTTATGATTTTTTTTATTTAATATCTAATATCAGCAATACTACATATGTATTGATTATTTAAAGATAATGTTGAAACTCACTAAACATTCTTAATATTTTCTAAACTGTTATATTTTTTTTTATTGTTGAATTATGAAAAAAAAAAGTTTTTTTTTTTCAAGTATTTTTTAAGCTTGGCTGTTAACAGAAATGTGTAGTAACTTTTGGCAAAATTTATTAATCATTATATGGAGTTGTTTTCAAATTGTCGAAATAATTTCTGTTTCTAAAATGGTTCAAATAGTTTTTTTTTTTTTTTTTTTTTTTTTTTTTTCCCAAATGAACAATGACTGAAGGAAATGTATGTATAGAATATCGTTATATTGATAGAAAAATTAGATTTAAAAAAAATTGCGCTGTTCTTTTGAGATTACGAAACACATAAATATTTACATTCAATGTATACATTTACAGACGAAACAATATAAATAGTCCAGCATTTCTTTCAGACTAGTATTCGATAACGAAAATGAAACTTTTAAATAAGTAAAATAATAAATTAGTAAAATATTATAAATAATATAAAAAAAAACAACAAATTTTATAGACTTAAAATACAACTACGCGCATAAGCCAATCAATCTATTAGAATAAAAAAAGGCTGTTGTAAGAAGCGAAATAATTGTCGATTGCTTATAGGCTGTTAACATCTGGTGTGCTACTAATACAAAAGTATCTCTTTTAATAAATTTCAAATTTTATTTAAATATATTTTTCATATTTTTCATATAAAATGCTTTTAGGAGTTGCTAGTGGGTAATCTAAAGATATATAAAGATAAATTTTAAGAAATAGTATTAGAAATTTTTACCAATATTCTGTAACCGCGATGTCCGGATTAGATCTTCTAGTAATTAAATATATATATATTCTTTCTTTCTTTTGTTAAGTGATTTTTTGCATGAAATGAAAATGTACAGTAGATATATTTATAAAGTATTTTACAAAACTGAATTTATCTGCAAATTCTAACAGCATTGATTATAATTGTCAGACATTTTTCCAGATTTTTAAAAAATTTTTCAGGTTGTTTAATGTGATTATTAAGTATTCGAAATCAGCAGAAAATGTACTGTATTCATCCAATCAACAGAAATTTTTTCTGGGATGCAATGTGGCTATTCAACAAGTGTAAAACTTCTATAAAAAGTGTCTTTCATTCAAATCGCTCGTTCACTCTGCCTAAAATACGGAATAACCAGTCTTCATCTTATCCGTAAAACCTGGATTCATAGATTTTGAATTGGAAACTAAAAATAGAGTTAATATGTCTTTCGTGAAAATTTATTATCAATTAAGAATAAAATATTCCACAGCCAGCTTTTTTTGTCGGATTCTATTATAATTTAAAAATGAATTGTATATTTTAATAAAATGAGGCTGCCGTCTCGAGCGAATGTTAAACCTCTGGAAGATTATCTTCAAATATCTCATTTACATTTCCATATTTTAAAATAATTTTTCTTGCATTTAATAGCTGTGGTTGATGCTTACATTCCCCTTTTTTTATTTTTTCGATTTTGGTTGCTGCAGTTTTTTTTTTTTTTTTTTTTTTTTTTTTTTTTTTTAAGGATGACACATTTCTTTTCGGAACCCATTATGAAAGTAAAAGTTAACTTTATATATTTTTAAAAATTTGCACACAAAATCAAAAAAAGGGGAATAAAGCGATCGACCTCAATTATCCAATGAATAAATAAATAAATAAATAAGTCAAAATGCATACGAAATATTTGAAAAGGAACTTCCAAAGCTTTAATATTAGCTCGCGAGTGTCTATGCCTGAAGGAACGGGAAAACTGAATAATAAAGATTTTTAGAATTTTTTGTCTGATTTATGTTTCATATGTGAAATATAATGGCGCTAAAAAAAGTTCTGGAAGTGAGCTGTAATTCGGTCAGTGACACCGTATGAAATGTGAACTACATTTCTAATTATGGAGCATGTAGTTCGATACTGTCTGGAGGTAGATAAGGACAACATCTTCCACAAATTGGTGTTTTATATTTACATTTCACACAATAGCAAGGCGAGAATGATAAAATTTTGCTGTAATATGGTTTGTTTATTCAGTGTTAAACCTTTGAGAAAATTTGTGTTTAGTCTGGAATGAGACACCCTGTATTTTTCTCAGAAGAAAATGTTTTTCGACCTTTGTTTCCAATACAAAAATTGTTTTTTGTAGTGGATTTTCGAATCTAACTAGAACAGCAATTCAAAACAAGAATTCATATTTTCAAAAAACAATTTATTAAAATAATGCATGATTTTATGTATATTCAGATAAATTTCAATTAAAAAAATAAATATTGGAAAATCGACAGTTTTTTCTTGTTCTTGTCGAGATGCATTGATTATCAAACGAATGTTTAAATATGTGTAACAGATAAAGCGAAACATTATGATAAAGGAATACGACATTTTAAATTATTATTATTTTTATTAATACAATTAAAGGTTTATTTATTTTCTTTGAAAAAAATGTAAGAATATTTTCAGCTTTATCATATTCTCAGTAAAAAATTTAGAAATAAAAGGATTATCAGAAATGGAATTGATGCATTAAGAGGCTACTTCCGTCAAGCGAAAGACCCGCTCGCTAATGCTAATCATATAAGCGAAATTTATAAAGATATCTCATTTGCATATTTTTAAATGTTTTTTTTTTTTTTTTTTTTTTTTTTTTTTCATTGGATAGCTGAGACCAATCTGTACAAAGGCACATTTTTACTTTTTCGATTTTGTTTACAGGTATTTTTAATGAGGTCACTTTCATTTTCGGAACCGGTTTTGAAAATGAAAGCATCCTCATAAAAAATAAAATAAAAAGTAAAAAAACGGCCTTTGTACAGATCGATCTCAGCTATCTAATGAAAAAAAAAAATCATTAAAAAATTTTGAAATGCAAACAAGATATCTTTATAAATTTCTTCCATTGGATTAGCAGTAGCGAGCGGGTCTTTTCGTGTGAATGAAGTAGCCCTCCCACATGTTTATGTGAGTATGAATGAGATCGGCTTCATTAAGCATTAATTATCAAAGCTTATTTAAAATGTTTATTTAGATTTCTATAAAGAATATTACCTTTAAGATTTTTGAAATGCTCAATGCAATACCATCATAGTTAAGTCATATGGTTGTTCTCAAATCCAAAAGGGTAACTTTATGACATAAGTTTTAATTTATTTTTGTTCGGAAATGCATGAAACTAGCAAGTTTTGTTAATCCGAAACTATGTAATCGAACCGTTTTTTCCGTTTTTTTTTTCAAACGCAATAGATCTTTCAGAAAATAGAGTCAAAGTGGACGTTTTGAACCGAAGTTCCTGAAGAAAGCATAAAAACCAGTCAGCGAAGGGTAAAAAACGTGTTTGTTACGTGATCAAAATCGCTTATAACTCAATAGGTAATTTATTTATCAAAAAATGGAAAAAACGGTTCGATTCTAAATCGCTTCCATAGACAGGCCTTCCAATTTTATATCATTCCGTTAAAAAATGAATTTGTAAATGTGTCAAAACTGTTTGCACTTGTTGAGCAGAGCAGTTGAGAGCCTTAATAAAATATTGACACCCCCCCCCCCCAAAAAAAAAAAAAAAGTAGAACAAACAAGATACATTTTTCAATCCCATACCTGACCGATGTTCAATCCAAAATATTTACTTTTTTTTTTTTTTTTTTTTTTTTCTTTTGTCAGTTATTATCTTTATGCGCCAATGGTATAACAAGCTCTTCCGCCCCGGGTGCGAGTTGCTGTGGTGCTGTGAGAGAAGCATCCTGTATTTTTAACAAAATAAAATGCTATTTGACCTTGGCTTCCTACATAAAAAATTGTTTGTTGTGGTGTGGTCTACCATTTCTTAAAGTTTGCCAGATCTTATTATTATTATTATTATTTTTTTTTATTTTTTTTTATTTTTTTTTTATCAATCTATAGTGTTAAATTTTAAAGGCATTTGTGTCATTATTCATTAATATTATAAAATTACGATCAAATTCTTCTATCCTAAAATCAAATTTTTAGTCATTTGTATTTCGGAATTTCATGTTTTAATATCACCCATATATGTGTTATTAAAACAAAATGCTAATTAAACTTTTTATTGTTTAATTTTATTTTTCTGGTATAGGCTAATTAAACATCGTCGGTTAAATACTGATGCTTTCAAAAGTTTAACATTGGATTTTTTACCAACAAAATACAAACTCATATGGCATTTTTGAGATAAGAAATTATATTAAAAATATTTTTTAATTTGCAATTAAAAATATATTTAAAAGGTTTCTTATTTTTTTTCCCTAGAAAAACCGCGTTTTTTAAAGTTAAATATTTTACAATATATATATGTATATATATATGAGAAGCTTATTATGAAAGTTTAAGTTTAATTTTAATTATTTGCTTAAATTTTAATAAAGAATGTTACAAAATCAACTTTTACAATTGTTATTGGTGCATATTTTGAAAAAAGGAAGTGTATTCTGAAATCAATTATACGTACTGCAATAGAATGTGTGCATTCTTTGCGAGAGAAAAATACGTTAATACATAACAAAAACATTAATGCATTAACTCATAATACAATACATTGAATGTTATTACAACTCCCCTATCTGAAACACAGAGTAAGGATATAACTGTCATCATGGCTATTTACTACGTTTCCTGCCCAATTTCTACGAAATTTTAAGTCTGGCATTTTTTATCACTTATTTACTACCCAGGTGTGAGTGACCACGGCCAGATGTTGGCAATCGCTCTAGGCAATAGCGATTAGTTTTAGCCCGGAGAAAAGGGTGAAAAGGGTTTTGGTCGGGAGAAAATAGTATTTTGCCTTTTTCTACCTTTACAGAAGATATTCTTCGAAATTCTTTTAAAGAAAGAAAAATAAAATAGGAATCATAACCCTTTATTTTTTATAAAATGCATATAAAATTTTACTATAATTAGTCAGATTTTAAAATAATATTAATAATCTAATATTAATAATATATCTGTAAGCTGGTGAAAATTTTTCGAAAATGTATTTTTTCCAGTGGAAAGTGTTATGAGTGTCATACTCAATAATTTGATATAGTTAATTAAAATAATACTTAATTGAGGCTATTATTAATCAAAAAATATTAATCAATTGGTGAATATTTTAATTGAAAAATAGTAAATAATTGACAACTGTTTATTTGTGGTTAGTTAACAACTGATTAAAATTATTTAAATTATGTCGAAAATAAAATTATTTTTAAAATAAACTTTGGGGAAAATATTCAATTGCATTTAAATTAGAAAAATATATACCATTAGCTGTAACAGAAGGATTGTTTAGCCAAGTCTTTCGTGCACAGTTGTTTGTTCAATACTGTGAGTTAGTTGTAGAAAGTCTTAGCGTATTGTGAAACAAATTTTCATACATTGTGTAGTGTGTGTGTGTGTGTGGGGGGGGGGGTATCGTTGCTAGTTGATATGTTGCAGTACTCGAACTTTTCGTTTTAACATTATATGTTAATCCCCCCCCCCCCCCCCCCCCTGCAAAAAGAAAAAAAAGGCAAATTTAGTAGAGCACACTACAGTTTTTACACAGAAACCAGTGTCATATAAACAAAAAAAATATTTTTAACTTCACTTTCAACTTTATTTATTTATATCCAAGTCAAGCCTGGTGAAATTTTACTTTAATATGGGCAAGTTATGCGCAAGATCTGGGTTCAGACTGCGCCGTATCAAGGATGGTGCGGCGGTACCCCCGCACCAGGCGCCGTCGATTAGGTTCAATTTTTACGGCGCTCACAGTTATCTTTTTTATGTAACCCCCTTTTTCTCTCCCTTATATTTCTGTTGCTAAATTCTAAATGTGTTTATGTCATTATTTACTGAGAAAAATACAATCGAAACTTTTTATCCTAAAAATGAAATTTGAAGTCATTTGTATTTCAGAATTTCATTTTTTAACATCACACTTTTTTGCGTTATTAAGACAAAATATTTATTATTATTTTTATTATTTTTTTCTGATGTTGACAAGTAAATGTCGTTGGTTAAGCCAACGATATTACATTAAGCCAACTTGGTTTAATACTGATATTTTTAAAGGCTTATCATTGGAGTTTTACCAACATGTTACGATCTCATATGGCATTTTTCAAATAAGAAATTATATAAAAAAGTTTTTTTCTTTGTAATTAAAAATATATTTAAAAGGTTTTGTAATGTTATTATTTTCATTGTGTTTCTCTATATATTTAAAAATGCGTTAAATAACATGTTACGATCTCATATGGCATTTTTCAAATAAGAAATTATATAAAAAAGTTTTTTTCTTTGTAATTAAAAATATATTTAAAAGGTTTTGTAATGTTATTATTTTCATTGCGTTTCTCTATATATTTAAAAATGCGTTAAATAACTTGAATAATGTATATAAAGCTTAAAACAAAATATCGCTGTGGTTAAAATATTACATTGTTTAGCTGCAATATTTATTACTATATATAAAAATTAAATCTTTTATAAAAATAAATGTCTAAGACATTTATTAGAAAAGGTTAAGACTAATTTTAATTTTTTGGTTAAATTTTAATACAGAGTATTATACAATCAAATTTAAAAATATTATTGATGCGTATTTAAGGGGGGGGGGGGATTCTGAAATTAACTATATGTTCAGCAATGGAATATTTAGTAAAAGAGAAACGTTAAAGCATCTAATTAATAATAAAATACTTTAATGATATTAGAAAATTTCTATTGCTTAATAATGTTAAAAACATAACTGAATTTTAAACTGGGAGTAAGAACATATCTGTTCTAATGGCTGTATCTTTCATTCATTTCAGTGGAATTTGTTATGTGTGGCACATTCTTTATCTCCCACTGGCCTGACCAGATGTCAGAGAGGTGGGATGTGAAAGATATACATCCCTTTAGGGTATTAAAGAGCATCTGCTAAAATTCGGTGTTGTTTTCATGCAGCGAACAATAAGTGCTTGTTAAAAAATGTCTCAAATAAAGAGTTTTTTTTTTTTTTTTTTTTCTTTTACCTATACAGAATATGTTCTTTAACTTTTCTTTTAAGGGAAAATAAAATAAAAATAGGAATCATATTCTTTTATTTGTTTTCCCAAATGCGTGTAAATTTTACTACAATTACTCAGATTATTAATAATAATAATAATAGTAATAATAATAAAACCTTATAACGTTTTCTGTTTAATTGCTAATATCAACAACTTTGCATATGTATGCAGTGATTATTTATAAATAAAGCTTAAATTTTCAGTCGCAATCACAAAATAATTTTCAAATACACTTATAAAAATTTCGGATATTTAATTCAGATTCTTTGAGAACTGGAGATATTTTTGATTATTGTTATTTATATGTACAAGAATTACCTGTTTTATAAAATTCATTAAATATCACTTAAATCAGTCGTCAAACGAGCCATCAAAAGAATATGCTAACCATCAGTTAGCTGATAGCTGTATAATCAAAGATATATCTAATTTATAAACGGGGGAGGAGGGGGACTGAATAAAAAAACATGTGTGAAAATACTGCACTGTAAAAAAAAAATCTGTAATCCTACAAAACTAGTTTTTGTAAAACTACAGAAATCTGTATGTTTACTAGAATTGTATCTGTAACCGGGTAAAATATTCACCTCTCGCATAGTACAAATACATGAAATATCTTAGTCGCACCTGTCAGCCAATGAAAAAGGACTTCAATGATGACGTAATGACTGTTCACGCAGCCACAGAGGTGTTCAAGGCATCCATCTTGATTATGATTTCAAATTAGGATGCAAGTAAATATTCTTTATGAGTTAAATTTTGTTATATTTCCATTCCTTTAATTATAAAATTGTTTCTGAAAATTATGTTTCTACATTGTTCAAGGACAATAGAAAGTATTTCATTTTGTATTCTACAAACTGAAATATTGTTTTTGTGTCAAACAAAGTTCTTTTTCTTATTTTTGTAAAAGGTGTCCCATTCCTCCATACTCTCTCCTATGCTTTTAACTCTGAATATTGGGCACTTCTCTATCTATACACACGTATCATGGGTTTGGGTATGTGTTTTAAAACTATCAGAAATATTATACATGTGTTTGCGTGTATATGAAAAATGAAATGTTGGTAATATTTTTCCTATTCCTAGAGAAGAAAAAATCGTTCTTAACTGTGCCTTAAATAAAAAAAGAATTTATCACATTTTTTATATACTTTTTATTTCTTAACCTTTAACAGATGTTACCGGTCTCTCAGACCGCAGCGTTTTTTTTAATTTTTATAGTTTTGCAATTTTTTATATGCTTGCAATTTTCAGTTTAACTACAAACACTACCGAAATTTTGTTCCGTTGTGAACTTTAGTACCATCACCAGACACTTTTGAATAGGTGAATTTTAATTATAACAGTCCTGTACAAAAAGTTTAGTACAAAAACACCATCCTATGAGTTAATCGTGCCTTTTATTCATCTTTCAATAAAGCGGTCTCACAGACAACTTCACACTAGTTGACTTCACACTAGTTGTGACAATTTCTGTGACATCAGTTAAAGGTTAAGGAGTAAATTTAATAACTCATTCATATTGAAATATGTATTTATTTTATCTGAAAAATTGTTCTGCTCAAACTTTTTGTGAAAATCTTAGACTTGGAAAAAACCTAAATATAAACATTTGCATTTTAATTTTACGTGAGTTTCTGAGCGATAAAATGCCGAGTTTTTACTTTCTCATGCAAAGAGAGATATAGGGTAGGTAGAGGTAAAGATACGAGCGGGGCAAAAATACGCACCGGCTGATTTCATATGAAGTAACATTTCGGCTCTCCTGGCCAATAGGTGGCAGTTTTGTTTTAAGTGTACTAGTCATTTGTTTAAACCTTTGATAAAAGTAGCAATTTGTGCTAAGAAAATGAGGTAAGTTTAAATTTTAGAATTTTGATCTAATATTTTTAAAATTTCACTTTATTCTTTAGCTAACAGTACCTGGAATTTTTACAAATCCAAAATTTTAGTGGAGATTGAAAGATTTTTAGCTTCTAAATGCCGCAGTTTACCTCGATCACATTTGTTTATACTTATGCGTAGCCGGTTAAGCAAAATGCTGCAGAATAAGGTAAAAGTACGCATCCTTCTTGGGACAAAGATACGCACATGTTTAAGATACGGGACTTTGCCCTATCGTTTTAGCTAGATGCAAAGCTTTCCACAATTTCTAAATTTGTATTATATAAAATATAATAGCTACTTAACTAATATAAGTTAGTAAACTACATTTTCCTTTTTCTATTTAAGTTTTTTTTTTTAAATATAGAACGTAGGTATCTACCTACCTACTTTTAAAAATCAATATTGTTTCATGAATCACTTTTGTTTTAAACATTAATCCTTAACTCCTGTTAACGGTCTCACCGACCGCTGCAATATTCAGTTTTCAAAGTTTAACTTGTAACTTTCAATTTAAGTAGTTATGTTAGTTTAATTTTGATTCATTTGGTAAATTAGAAGTATAGCTGAAGACTTCCGAATGCGGGAAATTTTACTACAATAGTCCTTTGCATAAAGTTTAGCGCAGAAACCGCCTCTTATGAGTCAGTCAACCATTTTATTTAATCAACGATTAAGCGGTATCGGAGACCGTTTACAGTATTTATGAAACAATTTTTATCACAACAGTTAGAGGTTAACTGCTATTTGCGATCTCGCAGACCGCTGTTTTTTTCATGGTCTAGTTTAGAATTTTCAGTTTAAATACTATCGAAATTTTCTAATACTTTTACATTACTCATTCTTTTTAGTGAAAATGGGGCAAAATTTGGCCGTAATGGGGCAAAAATGCGCACTGCGTATCTTTGCCTTATCACTGCGTACTTTTAGCCCAACCATTGGGGCAAAGATACGCACAGCAATGTTTTTTTTTTTTTTTTTTTTAATTACAATTTTTCACGGAATTATAACTTGACAGAATGTCGTTACATAGTGGAACGTGCCTAAGGTTTAAATACAACATTTTAATCAGTCGTCATATAAGTTTAGATCAATGTGTTCATTAAAAATCAAAATTAATGATAAGTGCGTAACTTTAGCCCCCACCTATCGTACATCCCTTAGGTGTGTCATGTGATTGTTGTGAGCCATGTGGACAACTTGTCACCAAGCGCCATTGAGATCAACCATGATGGTGAATATCGATGGCGCTTTTTAACAAGCTGTCCTCACTTCAAATACTTGTGGGCATGATACCCACATATGTTTGGATATTAAAGTATATACATTTGTCCATTTTCCTACATAAAACATAAATTGTTATTAGAGATGTAATTGTAGATGATATTTCATAATATCAATAAAACACGATTTCCTTTCCTTTTATTTCGGGTTCGGGTTGAAATAAGTCTGGGTTGAGTTGCAGGTTGCCGAAAATTATTTTGGCTGATTCTGGTCAGGTTGCGGATCGAGGAAATATTTTTGGAGGGTTCGGGTCGAGTTGCGGGTTGACTTAAGTATAATATTCGGTTTTGTGTCTTTTGCAACTTGACCCGTGCAGGACTACACTGTAGTCGGGAAATTTTCAATATATCAGGATTCGTACGGTCCTTAAAAGTACTTGCATTTTTCAAAAAGGATTTTTTTTGTGCTTGAAAGTGCTTATTTTCATACAAAATTTTTTAAAAGTCCTTAAAAGTGCTTTACTGTCATATTATTTCTTAATCGGTGGTGGAACTCTTCTGCATTTCTTTTCATTTCTTATTTAAAAAATAAAGATAAAACCTCCATTGCTAACCTTTCTTCTGAAATTTCACCTCCCCTTTTTACTCCCTTCTCCAAAATACCAAAGTTTAAACTGTTTAAAACTTTTTTTTATCCTTTAACTGATGTTACCGGTCTCACAGACCACTGCTTTTTTCAATTTTCATAGTTTAACTTGCAAATTTCAGTTTCTCTACAAACACTACTGAAATTTTGTTTCGTTTGAAACTTTAGTACTAACACCAGAGACTTTTGAATAGGTGAATTTTAATTATAACACTCCTGTACATAAAGTTTAGTACAAAAACAACATCCTATGAGTTTATCGCGGCTTTTATTCATCTTTCGTTGGAGCGGTCTCACAGACCGCTTCACACTAGTTATGCGACAATTTCTTTGACATCAGTTACATGTTTAAAAAAAAAAAATGCTCTATTGTATTTGTTACTTTAAGTGAATAAATAATCAGTCCAAAATTTCATTAACTATTCATTCCATCATATCCATTTCATTAAAATTTTATCTGAATTTCACCTTCAAAATTTCGTTTCCCCGTTTTCTTCACCTCTCACAGTAATAATACTTAAAGTTTCAAAACTCTTTAAAACTGCTTAAATTAAAATATATATATATATATCTGTTCTGTGTCATTTTGTCACAATAAATAATCAAGATTTTTCTTCCCACTCGAAATTGGCATCCCCCCCCCCCCCCGAAAAAAAAAACTTAGAGTGCATAGAATTTTAAAGTCTTTAAAACTCTTTATAGACCAGTGGTAGGGGAGGAAAAAAGGGCCGCATTTGGAATTAATTAGGGGAAGCTGGAAATTGTTTTAATCCCTTTACTTTAGAATGAATGATACTAAGTCTAGAATGAATGTACTAAGTTTTCCCCCTTTTACTAGGTTGAAGATATGTACAGAGCGGTTGAAGATATGTACAGATTTATAGTCAAAAAACACATTTTTATTAATTCCCATAACAATATCTAAAAAAAACTAACTCTATTAAAAACATTGTCAATACAGATGTTGTAGAGGTTAAAATTCTGATTGAAATGTGTACTTAATATTTTTGTTGAATTTTTACAATTATATTGCAAAGTTTTGCCTAATTCGTTAATCAAGTGATTGAAGCCAGACAAGACGAGGTTATCAGTTCACCCTGTTTCTAATTTATAGGGGAGATGGGGGCACATGTGAACAGGGGGCACATGTGAACATCGCAATTTTTCAATGGTTATTGTAAGTTTTTTTATTTGAAAAAAATTACTAAAGATGACAACACCTGTAGACATACGGTAAAATTTTTTTGAAGCTTTTTGACCTTTTATTTGTCCTCTGTAGCCAAAACACTGTTTTTAGATCTCAAAAGTAAAATCTTTGTTCCGAGTTCATAAGCGTTTAACTTTATTTATTTATTCATTTATTTGAATTTGAGTGTTTTAACATGCACTATGAATACTAATAAATATTTTTAATACAGTTCTTTTTCTTCTAAATTTGAGAAATGTTAATAATTTATCAATTTAACAGAAGCAGCAATGTGGGGCACTTGTGAACAGACAAGTTGGGGCAGATATGAACAGTACTTAAGTGCCCCAATAATCATTCTGTGATTCTGTTCCTTTCAGTTAACTTAATGATAAATAATGTCAGTTCCATTACCTATAATTTTTCTGAAATAGAAGATATTTTCCTCACACAAAGTTGATGTTGCATTGAAACTTCATCAAACACTTCTTTCAGCAAATACATAAAGAGCAACAAGCTCGTTTACATTCAATTGTACTTTAAATATATTCAATGTTTTCTAAAATCCAATAAGTGTTATATATTATTTTACTAAACAGTTTACAACAATATTTTTTATGCATTGTTAATACAAAAGTATTACCCTGAACAACTTTGCAAATTTTTGTATTACATTTGTTCTAAACTAGCAATGATGTCTTACTTCCATATCTAAAACAGTTATGTATATGACGCTTTGAATAGAGATACATATGAGTAATATTTTAAGAAAGTAAAATTTTTAAACTGATAACTACCGTAAAATCCCTATTGTACCCCCCCCCCTCTTTCAAAAGGAAAAGAAGTTAGGGGAGGGGGGGGGGGATTATAGTCGAGATTTTTTTTTTAAATCCTTAAAAACCCCTTCTTTATCTATAATTTACAAGTAAATAAGGCAAATAAAGCAGTGGGAATCTTTCGTATTTCGGCAGATTTGAGATAAATAGTATGTAAACGCCCCCTCCCCAAAAATTTCCCCAAACAAAAACCCCTAAGCAAAATTTAAGTTTTAATTTCTTTTTTAAAATTGCTTCTTTATTTTTTTATTTTATTTCAGCAATACTTAATGAATCATCTAAGCCTCCACCCCCAAAATCTACTTATTTTCATTTTATAATCTTTTGCTTAAACATATCACCCAGAAACTAGAGAAATATATAAATATACTTTTTTATGGCGAATTTCACAGGGAATTAACTAATCATTACGATGACAAATGAATAACAGAATAAAAAGCACATCAAAGGATATTTTTCCTTAAGTTCACATGTGCCCCACGTGTGTTCACAACTACCCCGCTGATGGGGCACATGTGAACAATTTTTCGAATTTATAAAACTATTAAAAAATGTAAGAAATTTATTTGAAACTATTGAAAAATGTAGATACAGGTGATTTTTAAAAAATTACCATGTATAAAAGAAAGTTCTATTTACTATATTGAGTAGGTTTTGTTTATAGAAATTAGTCCAGTCATGAGAAAAAAGCTATATTTATGCGAACTGTTCACATGTGCCCCCATCTCCCCTATATATATTTTAATTTATTGAGGTACTATTTGAGGATTTTAATTATTTTAAACTTTATTTTGGATATTTTCAGAGTTATGGCTTAAACTCTTGATTACGGATTATAGCCCAGTGGTAGGAAATGAAAAAAAGGCCGAATTCGGAATTAAATACGGGAAAGCTGGAAATTGTTTTAATCCCTTCGACATAGGTCAGAAATAAACGTACCAAGTTTTCCCGCCCTATTAGGTGCGGCTTTGCCGCTACGAACAAATAGATAACTTAAAAAGTGCACTATTTCATGATTTTTAGCATATTTCAAAAATGATTTGTAAATGATGGGAAATATTGTTTATGATCTCTGATATTGTATTTGAATTATGCGTCGTATTTAATTTGACATATATAGCGAATAACAGTGCGTATGAAACACATTTAAGGAGGTCGAAAATAGTGGGGAGGAGCGAGGGAACAAATGAGTGTGCAGGATTCTTGTCGCTATAGGAATTATAGGTCAACCAATAGCACGATTTTAAACTTCGATACTTAACGAAAAGGACTAAGATGGTTTTAATAAAAATTACTTTCGACTAGTATAAGAGCATCTTAAGTTAAATTCATAAAATTTTAAAACCTTCGGAATATTGAAAAAAAGTATTATAAGTTTTACGGGGTTTTTTTTTTTTTTTTTTTTTTTTTTTTTTTTAACTAAGGTTTAAGGTTCACGATATCAGTTGAGAAATGGCATGTAAAACGGCTGTCAATTATGTACCTCTTTCTCGATAACTACTAAATTATAATCCTCAAAATATACAAAATAAAGCATTAACATAATTACAGAAACATCGCGAGGGCCTCAACAACTTAAAGAAAATGCATGTATGTAATAAACGGAGGCAGGGCGGATTGATAACTCTCTCTCTTGATTAGCGGTTAAGACAAAATTTAGAAATAGAATTGCGACCTTAATGTTCAGCAAAAATATTAATATGGGTACTCATTTTATTCAAAATTTCAAGTTCTACGACATTTGTATTGACAATGACGTCATTACAATGAAAGAATTGTTCTGAGATATTGTTAAGATAATTTAAAAAAAGTATTTTTCGACTATAAATATGTACATATTTTCTAATGTTCGCCTAGTACGTGGGATAAAACTTAGTACTTTCAATTTAGACCTAAACGGAAGGGATTAAAACAATTTCCAGTTTCCCACCCACATAATTGTGAGTTACATCCCCCGATCACGGGTCTTTGAAATAGAATTGTGACAATGTTCAACAAAAATGTTAAATGTAGTTCTCATTTTACTCGAAATTTTAAGCTGACGACGAGCTGAACACGGAAATTGCAAAACCTAAATTTTATTCCAGATTTCAAAGTGCTGCCATTTGCAAAATGACGTCAGCGTTACGCACAGATATATTTTTTTTTATAATATAGATAGATATAGATTTTATTTTCATATCAAAATCTTGGTGGGTTTTTTTCTTTTCAAACTAATTTTTTTCACCCTTAAATCCATTTATATCTGAATCAAATGAATACTCGATAATTTCAAAGCTACTGTATAACATCGTGTATTTTAAAATAATATATACGTAATGTGAGTCGTACAGTAAAATGTGCAGAAAACAGAAAAGTGACTTCGGACAATGAATTTTTTTAAAGATTCATTTTATAATTTTTTATACGTATTGCAGTATTTCAAACAGAATTGAAAGTATATGCTTTTTGGTATTGTTATTATTATTTGGTATTAATATTCTGCATAATTTGATTTTTGGAGTCTTATGTGTAATTTTGAAATATGCCTGGAAAGGGAGGTGGGGGAGGGACAAGGTTCTTCCAGTATTTTAAATTCATAAAGTTTGCCGTTATCATCCAAACTCTTTGAAATTTTTAGATGTTAAAAGCATAATGTTTTCGTAGCCCGAGTGAAAAAAAATTAATATTTAGTGGGGGAAAAGGCTGGTAAGATTTTTACCACGATGTAACTGAGATTTTTACTAATTTTGACGAAGTTTTTACACTTTTTATTTAGTAAAAAATATTTATATTTGTCCGAATGTTTCGAAATTTTCGTAAGTAAATGTAAATCTGGCCTGTTGAGTTGCTCTAAAAAATATTGTGTTAAAATACGGACGTTTAGTTAGTTTTATGGTAGAAAAAATATAGTCTTTGTGAGGGGCGAAGTGACCTACGCTCACCAATGTATTTCAAAGAGTTAAAACTCATGTTTTTAAAAATCAATTGCATCATCAGTTAGAAGATTTTAACTTTTAGAGGATATATATATATTTCCGATACTTCTAAAATATCATCCTGGAATAAATTGCTACAAGTTTTCGGAAAACCTTTTTTCATCGTTTTTTCAAAAGTTTAACTGCCGCGTGGGGAGAATATCGTAAATTTAATATCGGAATGTATCAACGTGTTAATATTGGTGATATATCGCGATAACTACCGTAATGTGTATGCGAATAGAAAAATTGCTTATTTTAAAAGATAAATGGCATGTTACCAAAAATTTTAGTAGAAACAGATGTAGAAAAGAGCTAATAAATGTTTCATGCTATTTTCTTCTACAGCATCCTTTAAATAAATATATATACATATAGAGAGAAGGTGGGGCAAAATTGGGTACCATATAAGTTTGTTAGTCTCAATTGCTGTGACATGGGAAAACAAACTTTGAACACTGTTTTTAATGTAAAATGAATCCTTGGCTATAATAAAACATTCTTTTCAAACAATATATATAATTGTTTATTTAAAAAAGTAGCTTTTTTCAAACGTATGCAAAAATCCGATTTTACCTCGCTGGTTGAGTAAAACTGGGTATCCATTTAAAACTACTGGAAAACTCATTTTGGTCAAAAAGGTCTTGCTTAATATAGTAAAAAATACATTTTTATTATTTTTAACAAAACGAAATTGCACATGTGTTCTTCCATGTGTAAAAAAAAATAATTAGTTGGAAAATTTTCTACCTTGTATAGGCCTGCTTACTTTACACTGTACGTTTAAGAGTTTTCTTTTAGCTTCAAAAATCACAGATGAATTTGTCATCATATCCTTCTGCAATACTACATGCTTTGTGTGCCTATCCGTGGCATTTCAAACATCGTAGGGGAGACCGGGGGAATGCCGCCAACCGGGGTTATGCCGCCACCCCACCTAGTTTAAAAACTAAGGGCAGTTTGAGATAGTGAATGTGCCTGCACTATAGCGGCCAACAATATAAACAGTGCCTAAAGTGAGAGTGACTTTGTTGTACGTCGTTCGTTTGTTCTAGTGAAAAATGTAGTTTTCATCTAGTTGCTTGTTATTTTGGAGCTCCAAGTGAGTAGAGATAAGCACTTTTTATTGTAACATTAGGTAGTTAAGATAATATGACCCGTAATCTACATGCATTCGCCGTCAGTTTGATGCAATGTGTTGAACAAGTTCGGTTCTTCTTTCGGCTTTGCTTGGGGATTTCCGTCATATTGTCCTCTCGGGGTAATGCCGCTGCCATGCAAATAGGGTGAGAAATAGCCTCATTTTAATGTAGTGGAGCCGATTCAGCTGAGTGACTTTTGCAATATGAAGTAAATTGTAAGCTTAACCAATATTCTGCTCAATTACATTGCTTTCTATTTTCAGTAGGTTGTGTATTTCCTAGTATCCATTTGATGCATGTACTAGGTCATTAAAGAGTGGCAGCATTACCCCGGTACAGTGGCGGAATTACCCCAGTGTCCTGGGTAATCCCGCCACTGTGCAGAGGTTTAAAAAATATTTTTTTTATGTATGCTTACTTTACAGTTATGATTACGGTTAAATTTGTACAGATACTAAAGATCATGATTCAGCTTTAAAATTTTTACTATTAAAAAATAAACATTTTTTCGAGGTGAAAAATTTTAAGTTCCCTTAAGGTGTCGCCATTCCCCCGGTCTCCCCTATTTGGATTTAGAATTTGAGTAAAGTTCATAGCAAAACATACAGGTTTCATTATCCTCTTCTTCTAAAGATGTTTCCGCAATCTTTTTTGGTTTCTTTTTTTTTTCTTTTAAAGAAACTTCTTTTTTCGTCTTGCAGTTTGTTTGGCTTTTTTGTCCTTAATATCTGTTTCGACCTGTAATTTATAGGGAGAAGAAATCAAAATAAGTTTTTCCCTTTCTTTTCTCAATTCTAAAGCCTTCCTTAGAAGGGGATAATAACATTTTAGGCGAAATTGGAAATACAGATTGCTGGGCTATATAGTCTGAAGATGTCGAATGGATAATTTTACTAATGTATTTTGTAGATGTAAAATTTTGAATGATTTATGACGTATGTGACTGTGATGTTAACTGCTGCATCTGGAAGCAGCTCCACGTGAAAGCCGCTGGATGTTGTCAACTCGTTTATGTTCGGAAGGTTGAGCTCCATTATCCTGTGATGTTTCAGAAATATTTATTTCTGCAGCTATGCAAACCTGTGGCTGCATAGACCTAGGTGTGTTATCATGACTTTCATGGGTTTCTCTCTCACTTCCGAAGGAGCAAAAAGATGGTCTGGAAAAACATTGTTGTAGGGAAAACTCCCTGTTTTCTCGAACCTTCTGATTGCAGTATTTACAATTGCTGCTCTCGAAAATGCAGTTTTAAATAATTTTCCAATTTGGTAAATTGTTACAGATCGCGTAGAGTTGGAAAATAACCACTTCTTCACCTCTTGTTCTTAGTATGAGCTTAGAGATGCATGAATGACACATCAAGGGGTTGAAATCGATGCGTTGCGTAAGGAAAGAATCATATATAAATACATTGCTTTCTCTTACTAGATTAACAGGATTCTTTTATATGAATTGAACACCTGTTAAGGATTTAAAGAACGGGCTTTTCAGGACAAGGATTGGAAAAATCTATACATTTTTAAACCAAATAAAATAAAGACCTAATTTCGTAATCCATCCACTCCTATTATATACAGCAAATGAGTCTGGGAAAATTTCATTCATCAAGAGGTTTTTTTCTTGCCTGTTTAATATTTGATAAAAAAAAAAAATCCTGTTATAGATTATATAGCCTATTTATATAGGATTCAGATTTTATGGATTATTTGTCAATTTGGGCAGATTATTTTATTTAGAGAAACAAGTCACAAAATATATTTGCATTTTAAGTGGACCTATAACGCAAGTTATTACACCTCAGATTAGAAAGTTATTAAAATGTAATAAGCCTAATATAAAATTATGCCTTAATCAGTACCATTATTTTGTTTATTAATAATTGCAAATTATTTAATTTCATAAATGTAAGTTAAAAATTAGACCCACTTTTTAATATAAAACAAAATCAAAATTAGTTTTTTTCATTATAACTAGATAGATTTAGAATTATATTATAACTTAACAGCATTAAGAATGCAATTTAAAATTCCATGCTAATTTATTAACTATACTTAAAAACATTCTATGAGTGTCGGACAAAATCGGAAATACCCAGTTTTGACCCACTCTTAAGTACCCGGTTTTACCCCAACATGACATAGTTTAAAATATGGCGTCGTCACTATTAATCCTATAAGCAAAAGATCAGTAAAAATTTTTAAATATTATCAGGAAAGGAAAAAATTAGATGTAGTACTCGGGAATATTTAATATGCTGAAAAATAGTGGTTATACGCGTAAAATCTAGAATCAAATAAAATAATTTTTTTGAGAGTAATTGAATCTAATTCCTTCACACTAAAAAAAAACTCACACAGTAACGTTTCAATCAGCTATAAATGCCATAATGGTTACCGACAAGTAATTCCTCGTGTTGGCTGATAGACAGAAGTACCACTGAAGGAGGGATCTGCGCTACCCGGCTTAACACACCTACCCTGTTTTTTACAACTCGCCCATATATATATATACACATACAAAATAAAAATATTTTTTTAAACAAGAACGTAAAATAATCAAGCTTCAACGACAGATTATAATTTTCCAACACATTCAGAATTATGTAAAAAAAAAAAAAAAAATCAACGTTTAATAAAGTTAAATATGATGGATAAGTAAGCAAATTACAAAACACGTAACACATTTGAAAATTAAAGTTCAGCAATTATTATCAGTCATCAGAAAAATATCCGAATTCCTTTGTGCAACGCTATATATGATCTATAGATTTGAATATATACCAAAAAGTATGCTAAACATTAGTTCATTTAAGAAACTCATTTTCACAGCTGAAAATTCCCCTTCAACATATTTCGTCAATAAACGGAAATGTATACATCTTTTTTGCAGCCCTGTATATAATTTACAGATTTTATACATACGAAGTAACTAAATTAGTTAAATTAAAAAAAAAACTCGTTCCACAACAGATAACGAACTTCCAGCAATTATTGCTTATTTATACAGTACTATAAGCGAATCCTTTTGTTTCCCCCCATAAATAAACTATTAAATTAATGCTATGCTCATCATGTTCTATAGTAAGCATCTTTTTGCACATTTTAGTGATGTTTATGAATTTCTATATGTTTGAAATAGTCTAATATCATTCCAATATATTACAAATGATTTTTCCCTACAGACCATTGAAACAGACCATAAAAAATCATTGATGAAAATCATAATTTTTCTAAAAAAAATCAGTTGATTAAAATCATGATTTAATCGTTGATTAAAATCGTTAACACCCTATTGCAGCCAAATGGCAAGCATTAGTTTTTGTTAATCACGATTGATTGACGATTTTTTTCCCTCAACCAACTGACGCTTTTTGCAATATTTTTCCACATTTGATTTAAGAATTTCACAATATTTTCCTTCTACCTAGCAAATGGAGAATTTTGCACCTTTTTCTTACAAACTTTCTTTGCAGTTATCCAAAATTTTCAGCCTAATAAAATATAAAATTATAACTAAAAATTAAATAAACAGCACATAAAGAAAAACTATAAAATTATTAATTTAGATATTTTAATTCCAATATTTCAATTGACTAAGGTTTAATGCAGTTTTATTTATTTTTTAAAATAAAATTCTGCGATTTGTGTTTGGTTGCCGTTTTCTACCAGACGGGAAAATTTAAGTTTACCTGTGACTCTGTAAGAGAGGGGGGGGGTTACTGTTCCTGCTGACCACTAATAGTAAGAGAGCAGTTGAACATTTTTGAGTAGGTATTTGAGGCACCCTGAAAATTTGTGCAGCACTTCTTTTGTAATGCCTGAATACAAAATCGAATGTCTGGCTGAAGGATCGTGGCCCAAAACCTGTGCCAGACACGTGTCAAGTGCCATTTTTTAACACTACCCGAAAAAAGTATTTGAGGCACGCTGAGATTGAAACAGAATAATATTTATACTTAGAAAAAAATATTTTGAAAATGACACACTTTAGTCGGCCCAAAAACTGTGCCAGACACGTGTCAAGTGCCATTTTTTGACTACCCAAAAAAGGTATTTGAGGCACGCTGAGATTGAGGCACAATAATATTTATGCTTAGAAAAAAATATTTTGAAAATGACAGACACTTTAGTCGGCACAAAAACTGTGCCAGACACGTGTCAAGTGCCATTTTTTGTCTGGCACAGGTTTCGGGCCACGATCCTTCAGCCAGACATTCGATTTTGTATTCAGGCATTACAAAAGAAGTGTTGCACAAATTTTCAGGGTGCCTCAAATATCTTCCCTAAATTGTTTAACAGCTCTTGGACTATAAAATTTTCAAATTAGTGGTCCGAATGAATTTTTGGTGTTCTCGGACCAGCGGACCACCAATCCAATGATTTCGAATACTGATTGATTTTTTAAATGCTGAAGATTTCCTTGTAAAAGAGATTTGAATTGATATACTGTTTAATTTTTTGATTAATTCCCCTGTGTGAAATTTGATTTTTGTTATGTCTGCACAAGAAATATTTTATGTTTTAAAATATTTACTCTTTCCTTTAAAACAGGTGGAGAAATTAACCTGATGCTTGGATCTATTCCATTTTACCTGACTTGAAATCCTGATTCAGAACATACTAAGCTTCAAGAATTCTTTATATTTGATGACCTGAATAGTCAGAGAGGGTGCAGCACCCTCCTAAAACTGTCTGAGAGAAACTCTATGTAAAATATTATATTACAATAAATATTAGTCTGACATACTATACATATAATTTAATGATTATATAATTTGTATTTTCAATAAATGGAGCGGCATACCGCAAACCAACTTAAAAGTGTTGCTATTTAATAGTGTCTGTAACCATTTCTTTTTCAGCTATTGCAAGGCTGCTGCTGGTGAATATTTTCCTTTTTTACGAGTACTGTTAAAAAATAAATAAATCGTCGTCATAGATTATCATGTAGGAATACTGAAAAAATACTTATATTTAAGAATAATTAGTCGCTTGGTGGCGACACTGCTGTTATTAAATTAACCCTTCAAAGTAAATATTTAATATACTATAGAAATACATTGTGTATTTTAAAAAAGCTTTAAAGTTTAAAGTAATATTTTGTATTAGCTGATATTAGAGGTTAAATGGATTCTGCTAGTTATAGCTGCCTTTTTAATGCTGATTATTTCAGTATTTACGCATATTTTGATTATGTATTCGTTATGTTTGTGCTTTATTTATTCAAATGTGTTATATTCATTATTGAATGTTAAACAAAAACAAATAGTAAACTTTTTTTGTTGTTGTTTTATATTCAAATCAATTAATTTTGTAGAATTGAGCTGTGTTGCAATATAAATTTTAAAAATATTTCTATTTTATTTTTTGTTTTGTGAAAAGAAGGTAAAAATTTGAAAACTGTATAATATGAAAATTTCAGCATCTATAGATTCACAACAATTAAAGAAAAAAAAACAAATCATGAACGTAGCAGCTAAGTGCATTATGCAAAAAACCTTTTCAAACTCGTGCAAAAATTAATATTGGTTGAAGAAATTTATTCAGCCATTGTTTAAATTAAAACAATAATAAAAACAGTGTATGTATTTAAATCTAAAGAATTTTTTTTTCTTTGTGAATAAGCAAACACTAAATAAACTATAAGTGCAACTGAGTGCGAAGAAATATTCCAAAATGTTAAAGGACAGAATGGTAATATTTGTGGTGAAAAAAATGCAATTATTTTGTGAAATTAGATCAAATTGGTTTACATTTGTTTTTTAAATATATTTCAAAGACAATAGAATCAATAATTAAAACTTAAATAATTTTCGGTTTAATGAAAAAAAAAAAGTAAGCTTTCCTACTGCAAGATAATCTCGCATAATCTGAAATTTGGTTTATTACACCATAAAATGGTAAATTTAAAACCAAAGTGAAGGGAAAAAAGAAAGCTACAAACCGGTGTAACCATTCCACATAAAGATGAGAGAAAATCCTGAATCGTGATTCAAACTTTTAGCAAAAAATTGGAATAGAGAAAACCTTGAATTATGATTTAACCTTTCACCAGAAAATTGGATTTAAAAACAATCCTGAATCGTGATTCAAACTTTTAGCAAAAAATTGGAATAGAGAAAACCTTGAATTATGATTTAACCTTTCACCAGAAAATTGGATTTAAAAACAATCCTGATTCGTGGTCCAACCTTTTACCAGAAAAATTGATTGATTAAAAAAAACTAAATTATGGTTCAAACTGTTACCAGAAAATTGGATTTAAAAAGAAAAACCTGATTTATGGTTCAACCTTTCACCAGAAAATTGGATTTATGAAAAACCTGAATCATTGTTTAACATTTCACTAATATAATGGTATTTGAGAAAGCACCAATAAACTGGTAAAACTTATCGCCAATATCTTGGTTGCAGCTAAATTTCAGCGACTTTTCACCATTTTCTTGGTGAAACATCACACTTTATTTTTAACAGTGTATCGATAACAATTTTTTTTTTTAAATTTAGGCATACTTTATAAACTTAGTAATGATACTTTACATTCATTATTGTTTCTATTCGCTTTTTTAATGTAACTAATAACCGTAAGATCTGATTCTGCTTATCTGCTTATTTACTGCTGTTGTTATAATGCTAATTTAATATGGAAATGATTTTGTACCTATTTGAATATCTACAGTGAAGTTTCAGTCAGTTTTTTTAATGCATAACATACAAATATTTCTGGTAATTGCTGTGGTATTACTGAAAAACACATCAGGCCATATTACTTATTTTGAACGAAGAATTTTGACTTTACTGTAAATCTCTTGCACGGTTACAAAAAACTTTCTGGCGAGAATACAAAAACTGTTTTAGATACAACACTAAAAAATCATTGGTAATTTTTCTGACGATACTTTAATAAAGTTACCAAACATTTTTTGCTAAAGTATATGTAAAGTTTTGGGTGCAATACTAAAAAAAATTCATAGTAAATGTACTATGAAATCCTTCGCAAATTTACAAAAAAATTTCATAGTCAATGTACTAAAAATTCCTTTGTAAGTGACTAAAAAATCATTAGAAAATTCACAAAGTATTTTTTAGGAAACTACCTAAAAAAATCGTTAGTACCTTGATTAAATAATCCTAAGTAAATTTACGAAAAATTCTTCAGTAAACTCCCTAAAAAATCGTTAGTAAGTTTACTGAACAATATTTAGTAAACTTACAAGGAATTCTTTGGAAAACTCTCTAAAAAATCCTTAGTACGTTACTATAAACTATCTTTGGAAAAATTACCACAAATTCTTTAGTAAACTCCCTAAAAAATCGCTAGTAAGTTTACTAAGAAATATTTAGTAAATTTACAAAAACTAATTAGAGAAACTCCCTTGAAAAACCGTTAGAAATTTACAGAACAATATTTAGTAAATTTACAAAAAAAATTTTAGAAAGCGCCCTAAAAATGGATAGTACGTTTACAACATATTCACCGATAAATTTACTAAAACTTATTTAGTAAACTCTCTAAACAAGCATTAGTAACCTCACTAAACAATATTTAGTAAATTTACAATAGTTTTTTGGGGAAACTCCTTAAAAAATCACTAGTACGCTTACTAAGCAATATTTAGTAACAGTTACTGAAGAAACTTCTTTAATTTTACATGATTATCTTATGTTGTGATTACATAAAAAGTTCTAGGCATCCCAGTTTCCTACAAAATTCTTAGTAACCTTACAAATTTTTTTTTACAGTGTGGAGTTTTCAAAAGTGTCGTCAAATATGCTTAAAGATGACACAAAATGAAAAATGTTAAAAAATTCCCGAACTATAAAGTATATATATATATTTGTTGTTGTTGTTGTTGGTTTCTTAAGTTTGTATAGCACTAAAGAAGTTTTTTTTTTTTTCTTAAGAATACCTTTACTTTTCAAACTAGTTTCCAAAGTTAAAGTATCCTATTAAAAAAGAACTGCAAACTAAATCGGAGAAGTAAAAAACGGGCTTTCTAGATATCGACCTTAGTTATCATATGTAAAAAAAGAAATCTTTTAAAAATATTGAAATGTAAACGAGATATTTTTAAAAATTTCTCTCATAAGAATAAGATTAATGAACGTGTGTTTTCGCTTGAATTAGCCTCTTAACGCTATCAATATTGTTTAGGCAAATTAAACTGATTCACCGGGAGGGCTAGATTAAGACCTAGGTAATCGGGGTCCTGGTCAAAGTCTTCATAAACGTGAGGTCTCTCAAATCTCTATGCTTTAACCCTATCAACATAGGCTATTGAACTGGATCTGAGTGGTCAGAGGGAGAGTTTAAGGCATGTTCTATAATCCCATAAATTAGAGGGAGGGGAATCAATAGACAAAATTTTAAAAAATTGGTTGTTCAGTTTCATTATTAACATAGTTTTATATCGTACAATACAAAGATAATTAACCAGTAATTACCGTTGTTAGGTCTCAAGGACGCATATGCTTAGTTATGTATTTAAAAAAAAAAAAGAAAAAAAAAAAAAAAGCGCGACTTACGATGTAATGTTGGATCATGAAAATTATGAATAAAAGAATATCCTATCATATGGGCATTAAAAGTTACATAAAGGTGTTCTCGTGATTTTTTTCTTTTTTTTTTTTCTGCAATTAGCAATTCTCATCTTTCTAACAGATAAGAAATTTATGCAAAGTTTTAGATACCAAGCAGTGTTTTCCCCATAACTTTTTATATTGAGATAATGCCTAACCAAAAGCAACCTTTCCCCACTACGCTGTCTCGAAAATTTTGCCACGATAAGAACATATTTTTTATTTGTAAAAAAAATTGTAAATAATATTTCATTTTTTATAGCCCTGTATATGATTTTATTTATATGCTACAAAGATATCTTAGTATACTAAATGTAGCTGAGATTGAAAATTAATTACTGAAATAAAAAGAAAATAAAATTTCCCGCTCATTCTCCGTAATGCTTACGAATTCTTTTGTGTAGACCTGCATATGGTCTATGGAATTTACGCAAAATTTATGCAAAAATTTAGCTAAACTTAACAACGCATATCATAACTGAGAAGACACTTTCAGCAATCATCCCTAATAGACAACACACACGCTACAGTCTCGTCTCCGAAATCTTTTATGTGTCCCTGTCAATGCATGATAAATGGAACGCAAATCATATTCAACTGAAAAACATCTTGTCGTAAACATCAGTAATGTATATATATTTCATCCCATTTGAAATGGTGCAAGATAATTTACATACGCTGCGAATAGTATTTCCCCGGTCACCATTATATAATCGAACACTTTTGCGTGACCCTGTAAATGAATGATAAATGCTTTGCACTCCATATTCTAGAGAAAGCATGTATTCGTGCACTTCATAAATTCATATCAATTTCAATATGTTTGTAACAGAGAAACATCATTAAAATGCGTTGCAAACGATTTTTCTTCATAGATCATAATATAACAAAATACTTTACAGCCCCCTAGTACACGTACTGTAATTATATAGTAACCATCTTCAAGTACGCCTCAATAATGTACATAAATTTCATTATGTTTAGCACATTTTAACACTATCAAAATACACCGCAAATGATTTTTCTCCATAGACCTTAATGTAGCGGAATATTTTTGAGTGCTCCTGTAAATGAACTATAAATGGTACGCACTTCATTTTCAATACCGAACATGCCATAGCGAGCATCAATAACGTATATCAATTACATGGCGAGTACATTTACACCAGTTAGAGCACGGACAGACAAACTCAATTCATAAACAATTTTCAACCATGTGGAAAGTGGTGGAAAACGTTAAAAAGTAAATCTTTACAAAAATAAATATTATCAGACGTTAATTAGAAAAGTTTAAGACTAATTTATTCATTTGCTTAAATTTTAATGCAGAATGTTATTAACTTAACATTTAAAACTGTTATTGATGCATATTTAAAAAATAAAGGAAACATATTCCGAAATCAATTATACGTACACTGCAATGGAATATGTGTATTTGTTATTAAAGGAAAATAATAGTTTATACCTAACAGATATGTTAATGCTTTTAACGAGTGTCGTATCTAGACTTATCATTTTGGAGGGGGCTGAGATATAAAAGTTTCTAGGAGGAAATCACAAGAAACGGAGAAAATTCCGCTTTAAACAGGTTTTATTATAGCATGTAAGCATCTATTATGCAATTAAACCTGCTAATATGAAATCGCATAGGAGTGTGAAAAGGTTTATTATAGGCAGGTTTCTGTCTTTATAAGTATAATTCTATGGTTATACCACATTTTTTAGAACGGAATACTTAGAATTATCTATTAAAAAGTATCTCAATAAATGGTAAATAAAATCGAAGTAAACATCAAATTTAAAAATATTCAACAGCGTTTTCACTCTGTCACTCTCCCCCCTACCTACTTTAACACTTTCTAAGACTCATTTTGAAGCATACATGCATGGCATTTGTAATATTGAATACCGTTTTCCATTTCTCATAAATGGGATACATTTGGAATAGCAGCTCCCTGATGACAACTTTTCCTAGATTGCCACGGCTCGAAAATTGCCTTAAACTGCCAAATTTGACAATATTTTCTGAATTCTTTTTAATCGTAAATTGTTGTTGATAGGATGCTTTTTGTGTATTCGAGATTTAGAATAGCTCATTTAGATTTATGATGTATTTTTAGATGTAAATAAAGCTTATTCCTTGTCAAAAAGTTACACAACCATAGAAAAAACTTTTTTGTCAATATTTTGTAATCCTATGGAAATAAAATAACACTCATATCATTGTAACGAGCTGAATAACATGACTATAACGTAATAAGCATTTACATAAATAAATTTTTTAAAAAGGTTCAAGGCTTTGCAGTTCATTCTGCGATGTCTCAATCTGGGCATTACCTTAAATCGCAGATTTTCAACTCAAAAATAGCAAGAGTAAGCCTTTTACTACTAATGTTTTAGAAACTAATTAAAATTAATAATGCACTTTTAATCACCACATGTCACGTTTTACATAATAAAACGCGTATAAAGAGAGCCTGTGTGTAACGGAAGCTTGGCTGAAATAGCTATTTCGTAGTCTTTGTGAAATACCACATTTTCTAAGATGAAAACCTGTCTAAACCGGAATATTTTTCTGCTTACTTTTGAATTTTATCTTAGCATGTTTCTTTACATTTTTCAAAACTTTCGTTTGGTATTTTTTACAAATTTCGGAAGGGGCTGGAGCCTCATCCTCCCTCCTCCTGAATATGCCACTGTTTTTAAGATATAATAAAATACATTAATGTTATTAAAATGTTTTTTCTTCAAACGGTTTTAAAAACTGCAGTTTAAACTAGAGTAACGATAAAACAGTACAGTCATTAGCTAGTTACCATTTCCACGAAACTTCAACTCACACCTTTTATCACTTAGCCACTGAGCAGATGTTGTTCATGTACAAAGGAGGGGGGGAATTCGTCAAGACCGATTAGGGATTGGCACAAATGCTTGTTAAAAAAGTTTCTGGAATGAAGAAAATGATATTCTCCCTTTTTCGTCTGTGAAGTGTGTCTTTAGAGAAGATATTCTTTTAAAGAAAGCAAAATAAAATAGAATTAATACTCTACTATAAATTTTTATAAAATGCATGTAATTTTTTTCTATAATTATTCAAATATTAAAGTAATAACGATAAACTCCCATAACGTTTCTTTATTTAATAGTCAACATCAACAATATTCCATACGTATGCATTGAAAATTTAACTTTTACTTAAAATCACTAAATAATTTATTATTATTATTTATCTGTATCATTAATTATCTATCATAAGAAATGCGTTAAATATTTCTTACATAAACAATAGGAAATATCGATATGAATAAGAATACGTTAATATACACATATGAATACACATAATGAATGCATATTATTATTGGAGTTTTCAAGAGTATGGGTACAAAAGCAATTTTAAACTTTTTATAGCAATTGAAAAAGTTCTTTTTTATGCAATATCAGTATGTTAATTCTTTAATTCTATGAAACATTAGCGTGGTAAAAATGTATTTACAATCACAGTACCAAGTAAAATTTGCGATAAGATTGCATTTTCATAGTAAGCAAAATAAAAAGAAAAAATCACTGCCGGCCCGGCCAGCAGGTGGAGGTAAATTTCGAAGTTAAGCATATTAATTTCACCAACAAAAACTAAATCAGGACTAGGGAAAACCCACTTAAATTTTTTTATTTGGCCGCTTTTGACGAGTTTTTACTTCATTTTCAAAATAAGTTCTGGTTTTATCATAATCATGTTAAAGCGGTATTCAATAAAATACTTTTTCATGCTCAACAACTCGAAATTTTCTGGCACATTTTCAGATTAATTTTTAATATAAAAATTATGAAACTTGCTGGCGTGATATTTGAAGAGATTTATAAGCAACCTGTGTTTTTATTTTTCGTTCAATTAATCAAAACTTGATTTATAAACAATTATTTTCTAAGTAGGATAATATTTTTCATTTTCAACACAATCGCTTCGCGAAATTCTGTTCAAAATGCCCACTTTGACATCATTTTTTGAAATATATTCTGCCTCTATCAAAAAATCGATTATTACGGTACATTATATAGCTTCTGAATAAGAGAATCTACCAATTGGATGCCTTTGAGAGCAAAAATGAATTTAAAAATGAGTCCGAAAATGCATTAAGAATTAATTATAAAAGTTTATTTAAACAGTTCATTTAGTTTTCTATACAGAATATTACCTTTAATATTTTTGAAGTGTTTAATCTAATACCGGCGCGGTATAGTTAAGCTTTAATAAAAGATCTAAACTGTCCCACGTCCTCCTCCATAGGAAGGAAAGTTGAACATACTAAATTTTTCAACCTCCTCTAAATATCTACGTTAGTTCTTTTTTTTCCTTTTTGGGGGGGGGTGGGGCGATTGAAATTACAGCCTATTTTTTGTTGATCTCAAATCAAAACTGTTTAATTTATGACAAATTCTTGAATTCTATTTTATTTATAAAAGAGGATATTGGCAAGCATTATTATACAGAAACTATTAATTAGATTTTTTTTCCCTTTTTTATAAAATGGCAGAGAATCTTTCAGAGAGTTTTACCATACATTTTGAGCTATATTTCCGGAAGTGACAGTCGCGGATAAAAGTCGCCATGATCAAACAATCGTTTATAACTCAAGGTGTTTACTGAGGTAAAAAAAAAAAAAAAAAAAAAAAAAAAAAGCTGCTCCATTCCAAATCACTTCAATAAATATACCTACTCGGATCATGCTTTAATGTTTAAAAATAAATCTGTAAATTTGTCAAATGAGGGGGGAGGGGGGGTATTTTTAGAACATTCTTGCACCGAAAAAAACTGAGAGTCAGACAGACATGCACAGAAACAAATAAATAAATAAAATCGTAGAAAAGGGAAAATCTTGAGGTATTTTGTGTTTGTAGTACAGGCTTTCGGCCTTTTCAAAAATTAATGTAACTTTAAAGAATCTATAATTGTTTACACAGGAATAAAAATATATAAATAAATAAAATTAAAATCTGACAAATTTGAAAAGTATGAAACTTAAATTAGAATTCTATAAAACAGCAGTTTGTTTCGTTACGTAAAGTCTATAATTTTTTTTTCTTTTAAATCTTCCCATAGTTTTAACATTACTAACCAGGATTTTCAATTGTTTTATAGTCGTTATCTCTAGAGTCCGGTGATAACATTCATTACAAAATACATCGTTAACAAAACAGTGTTGGAATTATAATTCGATTTTTTAACATAGCAAGGTAGGCTCAAATAAAATTGTTTTAAGTGCATGAAATTGGTGATTTTGTTCTTTAAAAAAAAGGAATTTAATTTTTTTTTAAATGTTTCTATTACAAGTTAAAAAGGAAAAAAAGCTGCGACGAGCAAATATAAGGTGTCTCTCCGTCTACCGATTTATCAAATATCTTAAAACCTCTCAATCTTCAAATTTAACATAGCCCCTTTTCTTCAATGGCTGCATTGAAGAAAACCTTTAAGAGGCTACTTCAGTCAGGCGAAAATTTCCGTTCGCTAATGTTAATTTAATGGGAGAAATTTTTTAAGTTAAGATAATTTCGTTTGCATTTTAATATTTGTAAGTGTTTTTTCAATAGACAGATAATGGTCGATCTGTACAAAGGCCATTTTTTACTTTTTCAATTTTCTTTGCAGATTTTTTTTTTTTTTTTTTTTTTTTTTTTTTTTTTTTATGAGGATGTTTTCACTTTCGAAGCCAGTTCCGTAAGTGAAAGGGTCCTAATTAAAAATACCTGAAAACAAAAACGAAAAAGTAAAAAACGGCCGATCGATCTCAGCTATCCAATGAAAAAAAATCATTCACAAATATTAAAATATGCAAACGAGATATATTAAAAAATATCTTCCATTGGATTAACATAGCGAACGGCTGTTTTCGTCTGACTAAAGTAGCCTCATGCAGGACTTAATTTGCGTCGGAGCCAAACTCCAGCACTTCTCTGTTTTCAGTAATTTTTTAAACATTGGTCGGAATTCACAAGAGCTCATAAATACAGGGTTCCGGAGCGCATTTCCCCCCCCCCCCAGCCATGATTTAAAAATAGCTCCCATTGGATTAACATAGCGAACGGCTGTTTTCGTCTGACTGAAGTAGCCTCTTGCAGGGCTTAATTTGCGTCGGAGCCAAACCAGAGCCAAACTCCAGCACTTCTCTGTTTTCAGTAATTTTTTAAACATTGGTCGGAATTCACAAGAGCTCATAAATACAGGGTTCCGGAGCGCATTTTTCCCCCCCAGCCATGATTTGTCATCGCGTAATTCCGAAAAACCGAAACCTAAATTAACCTTTCCTTTCCTTCCAAATCTCCAAGTTTTTGCATTATTTTTTATCAAAGCACTTCTGCGTGATGTTAGGAGATGGAGATAAAACGTACTCAATTTTTATATCAGTTTTTGGGCTTGAAGCTTAATCTGTCTTATATTCGAAATTTTATTTATTCATGTACAGAAGAAAAAAAAATGTCCTTCATAATTACGTATTATATTCTATTTCGGATTATTTAGATCAGAATGAAAGGAAAACAGAAATCGTGTTTTCTATTCTGGTGATATTTGCAAATTTATGTCGGCGACGCATTGATACGGCTCCACTCAAGAGACTGAAAAATGATTTTGCTTTCAATTCGATTTTCTTTTATGACAGTAGGATAATTTTTAATTGGTTGGGTTTTTTTCTTAATTATAATTTATTATTATTATTATTATTATTATTATTATTATTATTATTAAGATATCTAACCTGAAAAGAATATTTTCTGTTTTTACCCAACGAGCATCAGTTTTTTGTTTGTTTGAGGTTTTTTGTCTCCTATTACGTACGAGTATAAAAATTACGTTAGTGATTTTTCTATTTACTTTGTATCATGAACGCTGACCATGCTAAGGCTCTGCGCTGCACATTTTACGAAGTCACTTTCATGTGTAAGTAGATATAATTGTTATTCTATCAGAAAGCAATCGAGCAGTGTATCCCCTTTTTCTATAAAAGCATCTAATCTTCCCTATAATTCTGTCAATTTTTTAATTTAATCTGATTTTCAGGGACTCACCACAAAAGATTGTTATGCGGAAGTAATCGATTATAGTTTAACGTATGCACCTTTTATAGGAAATTGAAAAACATTGTTTCATTCTTCAGCATATAAATATTAATTTCTGTAAATTTCATTCATTTTTTCATAAAAATGCATAACTACGAACTATCCCTTTTTTCATGTGTTAACACTATTTCCGAGTCATAATCCTTACCATATTTAATCGTAGAATTAACAAAAAATCGCAATTAAAATTATAACTAGGCAAAGATTGCTATTCGGAAGGAGTGGTAACTAAAAAGTGGAATAGTGGACAGCTAAAGTATATGCTGACAGATATATTTAAAATTTTTATTTTGCTAAAGAAAAAAAGAATCTTTAAGTTTTGCAAATAATGTACAAAATATAAATATGCAGATTGGAATAAAATTGTTATTTTGCTAAAGAAAAAAATGCTTTAAATTTTGTAAATAATGTACAAAATATAAATATGCAGATTGGAGTGAGAGGGGAAGGGGAGGGAGGGGGAACGGTAGAGTTGTTAGTACCGGCACCGCAAAGTATAAGGGCTCCGATACTTTTTTTGTTAGAAATTAAGCCCTGCTCTTAAGAGGCTATTTCACTCGTGCTAAAACACCCGATCGCTAAAGTTAATTCTGTGTAACAATTTTTTAAAGTATCTCATTTGCATTTCAATATTTTAAAATGTTTTTTGTGTTGGATAGCTGAGGGCGATCTTTACAAAGAACTTTTTCCCTTTTTATATTATGTATAGAGGTTTTTTTTTTAAATTATTATTAGGATACTTTCACTTCCGAAACCGGTTCCGTAAATCCAAGTATAGTTATATTTTAACAAATAGTAAATTGACTGACTTGAATACTTCATACTTTAAAAAGTAAAATTCCTGAATGCACCTTATGCAAATTTCTCTGCATAAAACAATATAGAACTTAATCAATCTCAGTTCTATTTTTTATAGGAAAAGAAAAATATTTAGAGTTCAAAATAGATCGAAAAAAAAAAATGTGCGTAAATATTTCTTTTAAAAAAATTTCTGATTTAAGCAATGTGTTAAGGCTTTTTCTTTTCTTCTTTGAGTATTTAATTTAGTTTATTTATTGTAATGACCTATTTTTTAAGCCACTCAAATATGAAATAAAACGATTCATTTCTCGAAAATTATTCTCCTTATTGCTGAGAGAGTGTAAATTAATGTTTGATCGTAAACAAGTCGAATTCAGGAATTCAAAAAATTTAATTTGATAATGAAAGCATACATACATAAATTGAGAAATTGAGTAATTCAACACAAAATCTACGCACATTGTTTCAATCATAATAATGCAAAATTACTTGCAACGCAATTAATTTAAATTTGGAAGTGAGATCAGGATATTAATAAAAAAAGTCATTTATCGCTTTATTTTCCGAATTTAAAATACTTTCTCATTTCTTTATTGCAAGTCTTGCGAGATAATTATAATGAAATGAAAATGTCATTGGAATAAATTTAAAAGATCATATAAGCAAGAGATGCAACATTGGGATTATTACAAATATTATTGTAAATATTTCTTTGAAGGAACCATATATTAAAAAATCTAGATAGTCTTAATTTTTAAAAGAAGAATGCTTTTAAAATCTCAAATTTTGGATTCTCTCTATAGAACTTCCCCCAAGTTTCCAATACGCGCATGCTCTTTCTTTAGAATCCATTTACTCTTTGCACATGTTACTTCCATGGTTTTACCAACCCGCCCCGAAACGTAATAGACAACAGATCTCTGCACGAATTGCAAGATAAGCAAACTTGTATGAAAGTTGTATATCCAGTTGATTCAACTGAAAAGGCATACTGAGTAAAACTCCTCATAATATAAGAAAGCTCCCGTTATTTTATTAAAAGAAAATTTTTCCTTTTATTTTGATCTCCACAGTCATTATAGGGGAACTGCAACAGTGAAATATTTCAAAAGCTAAAATGTAGAAATGTAAATAAAAGTAAAAAATAAAGAGTGTTAAATACCCTATTAAATTTTGAAGTTTAAATCTATTAAATTACGGTTAAACGTTGAGAAAACAATTTAGATGACAAAACAATTAGGGGAGGCAGGGGTGATTAGGATAACTTTTTTTGACAATTTGAACTTTGGCAATTAATTGCCGGAGAATGATATGTACTAATGATATGTATAAGTTTACTCAGTGCGTACTTGTCTCTTGAAATGTGTAAATAATTATTTTAATGTATCATATTACCAGGTAAAAGTGCCTTTTTCAGGTAAAAATGCCTGTTTGATCCCAATTACCCTCATTAAATGGGATAATTGGGATCAGGGACGAAACTAGCCTTTTTTGCACCCGGTGCAAAACATGAATTTTGGCGCTCCAACCCCCCCCCCCCCTCTTCGGCAAAGTATATTTACAAAAAAGAATTTTACTGATTTTCTAATAGCCGACTTATTTTAAATTTTAAAATATGTAATACTGAATTACGTAATCTACAGTGGCGGATCCAAGGAGAAGGTCACGGGGGTCTTAAACCCCCTCTGAACACCAACAAAAATATTCTAAAGATCATTAAAATTAAATACACAATAGAGTCCCAATTATCCGAGTCCCGCTTAACCGAGTTTTCGCTTTAACCGAGTTATTTTCTTCTGATGGACTGATGGCTTCCATTATTATGAAACAGCCATTATAAATGAAGTGTTAAGTGAAAGGTTAAGAGCAGCCGTAAAAAGTTAGAACTCTGATTTTCTGGTCAGAATGAGGAAAAAAATGCAGAAAAAAATATGTCCCCCCCCCCCCCCCCATTCTATGAAACAGCCATTATAATGGAAGACATCAGTCCATCAAATGAAAATGATCCCTTCCAAAGGTATAATCCTTCATTTGGCGCCACTTCGTTCTGGCGCTCGGAGCACATGCCCCCCTCCCCCCTTAATTTCGGCCCTGATTGGGATCCTTGTTATTTTCTCTCATGCCTTACAAGATACAGTCATGGGTATTAAATGGGATTAAAAGATCTCTGTGTGCACAGCTGTGTGCGCATCTTACAGCAAGATATTTTTGGTTTTACAACTATAACTATTCTCAGAGATACTGTTTTGGAAAGATAAAAATGCTGGAAAAAACATTTTAGAAGGGATTTTCAATATTCACATATTTTACACTCTGCCTACAAAACAAAATCGAATGCAAATTTTTCTATTGGAAATTAAACCATTCTTGTATTACTAAAGTACTAAATTTTTAAAGTTAAAAAAATCATTTTTTTTTTTTCAAAATAACATGAAATGCAAGAGAAGGGGAAAAAGGATCAGTCAAAACTCATATGTTGCGAAGAAAGAAAAATTTATTTAGGTTGAAAGAGTTGAGTCGTAATTAGGCCTAAAATATGCAGTGAAGGCTAAAATTTGAAATAAATGCAAAATAACATTGTAAAATTAAGGTTTTGCTAACACAAAATGTGCAGTAAAGTAAACCAAATTAGGGGTATTTCAGAAGATCTGGTTGGTTGGTTGGTTGATTTTTGACGGCCAATTATCTGCACGAGGGATATAGGCCCAGGGAGGAGTGCCCTTCGTGGGGGTCTTTCTAAGGGAACCTAACCCGTATTTATGCATGGAAATCCATGGCTCGAAGAAAACCACAAAAACTCCGAACGATTAGGCCGACGGGCGCGATTGGGTTCGAACCCAGCACCTCCCGTCTACCAGCTTTGAGAGCAGAACCTCTCAGCCACTGGTGGGGCTTCAGAGGATCTGAAAACTGAAAAGTTAAAAAATGATAAATAAACACCAAAATAAAAAATGCATTGTAAAGCACAATTTAATTTAAATAGAAAATAAAATATGCAATTCAATTAACCTTTAACCTAAAAACTATATTATCCTATTTACCCCGAAAATGCTATTTCTGAGATAATTACAATTATGAAGATTTTTAAAACTGTGCTTCGTTTGTTGCAAAACGTAACTATTTTCTCTTAAAAACAACATTTTTCTAGATTTAAATCCATAGCTATATATCAATATTCCTACATTTTTTTTACACAGAACTTTTTAAATTAAAACATTCTCTCGAGGACGGATGGCGTTTTCCTTTGTGTTCTGAGAAAACAGCGATTACTTTTACAGGAACATATATTTTCACTCCAAAAAAATTGCACATGTAGAATATTGTTACAAAAAAGCGATTCGTGCCCAAAATTTTAAAATCCCGTCCAAAAGAATATCGTGGGCGGGAGGCTCCCGTCCAAAAAAATTTCACCTTTTTCCGGAAAGTTTGCATTTTTAAACTACAATCAAATCCCGCGAATACCCAGCGAATTTCGTGGTATTTTCGTGACCGATTGCGTAATTTTGCGCGTTTTTTACCGCGAAAGATCGTTAAAATTTACGATATTTTTCCCGCGACCGAGTGGCGAATTCAGAAATGATTTTGTGCCGAATTTTCCGAAAATTTAAGGCATTCGGTTCCGAAAATTATTTAATTGAATTTCAAGCCTTGCATACATATTATATAAAAGAAAAATATTTACACAAGTTTGCAGCATTTAAGCAATTGATAAATCTTGAATACGTATGAGAGTGCAGTTAGACTTATGTCTAACTGCTACCTGTCTAACTTGTGTGCCTTTCTTTCTTTCTTTTATTACTTTAGCATCATAAAACTGAAATTAACATTTTATAAATTCAGAATTAAAAAAATATATATATCCATTTTGCTTGTTTTAGTAAAGAAATGAAATAACAAACTATATAATTTTTAAGGTTATTGTTCTTAAAAACACTTTTTTTTATCAACAACTCGGAAGTTTTTAATTTCTAAAGATAAATGGACAAAACTTGACAGGTTGGACTACTGAAAAGAATTGATGTCGAATAACATTTTTCATTTTTTGAAAGATTCCCTTACTACTAATTGAATTATAAGCGGCTGCTATCTCAAGGCTATATGTACGTGCTGTTTGTTCTTTGCGAAAAATCTTTTTAAAATATCCACATTGAAAGCATTTCCTGAGCTATTCAATGTCATAGTGCGTGAATAAGAACACTAGCATTACATTAATCTGAAATTAAAAATAACTTCCTGTATGTGTCAAAAAGTAGCCATTTTGGATTTAGGCACAGAGAAATATTTCTCATAACATAAGTTTATCACATATAAAAGAAAAACAAATAAGATTTTAACATTTTTTCAGTTGATAAACCAATCCCATGTTTATGTATGTACGTGTTTGATTCTTTTTTTTTCTTTCTTTTTTTTACACCCATAAACTTTAAAATAAAACTTTTACTTTAACGTAAGTATTTTTGTGTAAGAAAACGTATATTTTAATCATATAAGAAACTAATTTTGAGTTACATTTGAATACGCAATTAAACATTAAATTTTAAACAAAGTATTATTGTGATTAAAATGTTAGAATTATTTAAATCACGTTTTTTTTATTAGAAAAGTTTGGATTTATTTTAATTTTTTGCTTGCATTTTTACACAGAATGACATAAAAACAACATTGAAAATTGTTATTAATACATATGTTTATATATATAAGAAAGATATTCTGAACTTAATTATACATATTGAACTGGAACATTAAGAGCCAAAAAAGTGCTAATGTATTTAGCATATAATAAAATTAATTAGCATAAATGGAAACATTATGTTGTTTAATATTGTTATAAAAAATTGCATTTTCAATTTAAGAATTTCACTGTTCAATTTTCAACGTCAGTACATTATCTTATGTATATAACATTTATACTTAAAAATTTGCATCCATGAATATTTATATCGCTTTCCAGGAATTTTAAATCTATAAATTATCTTTTATTTTCAGATATTTTTTTTTTAAATCGAAACCATAATATACTTAGTCTCTGTGAAAAAATACTTTTCATTAGTGTATTTATTTGTACCGTATATATTCATATAACTTAGTACACACAAGTATTAGTTACTTTTTTAAAAATCTTTGACATTGTTTTGTCAGCTTAAACTATCAACACATCGTTTTTTATAATGAGAAATAAAAGAATTATAAACACATATTAACATTTGAATTAAAATAAAATGTATTCAATGGAATATTAGTTTTTTAAATAAAAACGCATATAAATTTGTTAAAATTCAATTTCCTACAGATTTTTTTTTCTTCTTCATTAAGCGAATAACATTTTATTTATCCATCTGAATCGTTCTAGAAATACCGGACCTACAGTTCGAAGAAGTACTGCGATAAAAGAAAGAATGTATTTAAAACCCGTTTTCCACTCATTCTGTCCTTGTATGCTCGACTCGAATAGTTAGCGGAAATATAGTCTGGTCAGTAATCAGTCACCGGTCATTAACAAAAGCAACAAATATCATTTTCCCCAGAGGTCTTGCCTTGCGGCGGCGTGTTAGGGGGAAAAAGTATTTCCAAGTGATTAGAGAAATAGCTTGAACTTATGAATCTTGTATTAAATGCGTTTTTAAATATGTTATAGTTAATAACAAACAAATACAGATAATAACAAGTAATTTAAATATATTACAGAAAATAATCAAATAATCATTAATAATAATAAACATTATATTATATATATATATATATATATATATATATATATATACATATATGTATGTATGTATATATATATATATATATATATTATGTGGTGTTTATGTATTCATATTATTGGTCATTTTCATTATCCTTCAATGGTATTTTTGTACAGAAAGTTTAATATATATATATATCGTGGTTTTTTTGGTGGTCGGTATGTTTAATTAATGGTTATATATATATATTAGATTTATCGCGCGCGCGCGTTTTCAGTAAAAGAGTTGAGAAAAAAAGATTATCTTAACGGAATATACGCATGGAAACTATTAATTCATTTAGTATTTCTTATTTATGTAACCACCAACTAGATCGGCTTAATCGGCAATAGTTTATCCAAATAGTGCATTCAGCTTTCATTAAAGAATATTACCTTTAAGATTTTTGAAATGTTTAATCTAACGCTGGCAGAATGGAACCTAGAAAACATATCCCATTATTTTGTTTGTTATTTTTGTTTATTCATATGATAAGTTTAATGCATATAGAAATTCTGGATAGATAACAGACATTTTTTAACTGCACAATAAACACTCTGGACTGGCATTTAACCCGGAATTTCTAGATGTTTTTGTAATAGAATTAAAGTTACCCAATATTTAAGAATCATTTTAATATTCTTAAATCAAAATTGACAGCTTTATGACGCATTCCCGAATTCGTTTTCGTATGTAAACGCATGCGATTGGTAGCTGCTCTTTTTCAGAAACTAGGAAATCTAATATTTTTTTTCCCATTTTTCGATAAAAGCAGAGGATTATTCAGAAAAGGCTGTTAAAATTGGCATTTTGAACTAAATTTTCAGACAAGGCAGCCAAATGTCGTTATGGGATAAAAAATCGTTTAATAGGCTTAAATGTTTAGAAAGCATGTTTTAGTATACTAAGGGAGCTTTGCCCTCTACTGTCATCTACCAGCTACGCTCGCCAATCCCCATTGAGACAGACACCGCAAACTCTAGAAACACGGTAATTTGATCGGCTGTAAAAAGATTGCAGAAACTGAACTATAATTTAAAAAATCAGTGTCGATCTCCTTGTAAATAGATTTCCATTCACTTCTTTTTGATTGCGGAATTTTAAGGCCGGATCAGCTGCTGCTAAACAACTACTGATTGTTTTCATGTTTGATTAAGTAAGATGTGTTAAACATTTGAAAAAAAAAAGGGGGGCGCGCTAATATAAAATGAACTATGTAAACAGAGTGTAATCCTCCTGGTATTTTTCTAACAATGACATAAGAAAGTTCTTTTAAATAAGACATTTTAAATGTATCGCTTTATATCTGGTATAATTTTCACAAAAGTTTTCTTTCTCTTTTTAATATTCACGTGAAAATATTTTTGTTGTTAGAAAGAAAATATTTGCGATTTTTTTAAAATTCACAGCAATAGTTAAAAATATTATCTCCAAATAGGAAATAAATGTCTCGTGTAAATATATTTTTAAATTTAAACAGTTTTACAATATTATTGTTTTGTCATTTGAAAGGGGCTATGCATATATAACGTTATCATTTTAGGAGGGAGGGGGGGTCTGGCACATGATATCGTAAGATATCTCTAGGGGGAGGGGGAGTTTGTCTTTTGATATCGTTATCATTTTTGATCCAACCAAAATTTTCTCTTCTTATTTGTAACTTGTTCTTTACATAAAAATAGTATGTTATCTATTTCTATGAAAATACAAAGTTATTATTAAAATCATTAAATGATTATGATTACAAAATTATTCAATTCCAAATAATGGAATACCCCAATGTTTGACTTTCCTATTCTTCTGCCATACGTGTATGCATATACAATCTGCTGTTCGACAAACCATATGCGAAGTACGTTTGAAATTATACTTGTGTTTAAGAAGTAAATAAAAGAAAATGTTGTCGTCCACCTGTTTTTTTTTTTTTTTTTTTTTTTTTTTTTTTTTTTTTTTTTTGATAAGAAGTTCTGTCTGCCCCACCCTGTGCGGGGCAAAAAGACATTGTTATTGTTGAATGCATTATGTAACAAAAAGCTATTATTAAATACTTTTAAACAATAACTGTTTCTTTTAAGTGTTATTTGAGATATAGTTATTTCATATATAAACTGATATTTTATTGACTTCTCTTTGAATCAATAAAGTATGCGAAAAATAAATGTAACCATATTTGTATATCACTCGAAACATAAGAAAAAAATTTCCAAAAATCTAAAGAATTGTTATACATTGATAACGATATCATTACCGGGGGGGGGGGGGGGAGGGATGATAACGTATGATATCGTAAGGGGGGGAGGGGGTCCAAAATTACCAAAAAGTTGATAACGTTATATATGCACAGCCCCAAATAGGAGATAATTTCCTCCAATTAAGACACATAACACAGATTAATGGATTTATTATCTTAAAATTTTCTTTCTCTTTTAATATTCACATGTACTAAACATAGATTTTATGACGTAATTTTCAATATTTTCCTGCTTTTAATACATAATCATTTAATTCTAATTTGAAAGTTTTTTCCCCTGTTTATAATAGTCCCATGTAAATATATTTTTGTTTTGAAGGAAATATTATTGTTTGAGCTGTTTCACAATTGGCAATAATTTAAAATTGTAACCTTTTCTAAAATATGTAAAAAATATCTCTCAAAAAGCTGCAAATTTGGATTTTAATGGAAATAAGCCCTCAAAAAGTTAGTCAAATAATAAAAAAAATAAATGCAGTCGGCATACCGGATACTTCTAATGTAGTATATCCTTAGAAAAAAGGATTAAATTCTTATGTATAGTTTTTGCTAATGTAAAACTTCTTTAATAGAACGATTTTGACAAACTTTAACATTAAATATCGCTTAAAATAAAATTTTGATTTAAAAACGGTCCTCTTCAGCGTATTTATCAAACATTGCTCTATAATACTACCATTTTCATATTTTTGTGTGCAGTAATTTTCTTAATACTACCAAAGTAAGACCCTTGTCACGAAAAATTCATTTACTGCGGCGGTGACAGCGTTAGATACCTTTTTTCAGAACACAGAGAAACATGACAATAAAAGAATAGGACTGAGAAACATTAGAAAATGTAACACACGAACTTGTCTGCTATTATCTTACACATACTTTTCATTCATTCTATTTTACACTGAGAAATGGACTTTTATTATAAAGTTTTAAAATTGTTCTTGAACATATATCTATACATCTATATATAGATATATGAAAAAAAATTACACACATATATATATATATATATATATATATAATGTTTTTTTTCTGATGAGGTGGAGGGGCGAGATAACGTGGGTGCTGTCTATGTTTTACCTTCCGATTTTAGGTAGATTTCGTATGAAATACTACCTATTACATTCTCCCCTATGTTGGAATTTCTGAAAAATTTTTGCAGATCTACACCGATCATGACCCCTAGAATCCAAAGCCACCCTCAGTAAAAAACTTTATCTATCTATCTATCTATCTATCTATCTATCTATCTGTGTATCTATCTGTCTACATATATCACTTTCTTCTGGACTCGATAACTTCACAATTCTGCACAAATCTCTTCCAAACTGATACATAAAATCAAGGGGTATAAAATCTCGGTCAAGTTCGTTAATGTGCAAAATCGGACCAAGGGGGTGGGAATAGGTAGGGGTTTTGTGAAAACCGAAAAAACCCAATGACTTCTTAATTTTTGTACATATGAAATCAGTTTAAAGTTTTTATTACTTCTAAAAATAGAGCCAAAAATTTATGTATCACAGATTTTTGATCCACTTAAAAATGGGCTCAAGGGGCGCAAAAAATAGGGTTTTTGGGAGAAAAAAATCATAGCTTCGTCAATTCTCAAGATATCAAATTCAATTAATTTTATTATAAATCTCCTTAATATTATCTACAACTTTTATATTCACAAGTTTTTGATAAGACCAAATCCTAACGCAAAATAAATAAATAAATAAATAAAAACGAAAACAAAAACAAAAAGGGGGGGTTGAAGAAGAAAAAAATCCATAACTCCGTCAATTCACAAGATATAAAATCCCCATGAATTTATCATATATCTTCTTAATATTGTCTACAACATTTATATAGACAAGTTTTTGATAGGACCAATTCTTACAGCAAAAACAAATTAAAAATACATAGCAGTTGAAGAAAAAAATCATCTTATTAAGGGTGTATTCAAATCCAAACTGCTTATTTTCTGACTCATTTTTAAATTCATTTTTGCTCTCAAACGCATCCAATTGGTAGATTCTCTTATACAGAAACTATATAATGTACCGTAATGATCGAAATTTTTATAGAGGTAGAATATATTTCAAAAAATGATGTCAAAGTGGGCATTTTGAACAGATTTTCCCGAAGGGACTGTGTTAGAAACGAAAAATATTGTCCTACTGAGAAAATAATTGTTCATAAATCAAGTTTTAAGTAATTGAACGAAAAATAAAAACACAGGTCGCTTATAAATGTCTTCAAAAATCGCGTGAGCAAGTTTCATATTTTTTCTATTAAAAATGAATCTGAAAATGTGCCAGAAAATTTCGAGTTGTTGAGCATGGAAAAGTACTTTTTTGTACTTTACCTCCTTAACATGATTCTGATAAAACCAGCTGTTATAAAAAAATGAAATAAAAACTCGTCAAAAGCAACCAGATAAAATTGTTAAAGTGGATAAATCTCTAATCATGATTTAGTTTTTGTTGGTGAAATTCGTATACTTAACTTCGAAATCTACCTCCGCCTGTAAGCCGGGCCGGCGAGGATATTTTAACCTATCATGTATTTATCTTAATACAATAGGTTTTGCCTGTATAAATTTTTGTGTGTACGGGGAGAAGTTTTAAACCCATTAAATGCCCTTCTAAGCTTCTCTTTAAAAAATAAAGCATTAAAAAATTTTGTCACTAAAATTCGAAAATTTATTAATCCTGTTCAAAATCTAAATATTTTTCTTCCTAATTTTTCATGTTATTGTCTTAATTCTGCTTCCTCCAGACCCCAAATTGGTGTAAAATTCCAGTTCAGGAAAGTCTCCACAATGTAAAATTACCCTTTGTTCATCGTTACTCCCCCCCCCCCCTCTTGCTTATTTCTTTTCTTTTTTTATCACTGTAGATACTGATATTTTATCTCGCTCTCCTCAAAGTCCACTCTTAACCCCTTAAGGACGAGCGACCGGATTCGTGCCGCGTAAGGTGCTCAGAATCAGTGATTTATCTCAACAGAAAATTTTTATTGTAAATTGTGCCTTATTTAATCCGAGCATTTTCCCGATTCAACGAGGCAAAAGTTTGTGTTTTAAAAAACTGGTGATAAAAGATAAAAAAATTCAGTAAAAGACGCTCGTCCCTTAGGGGTTAATAAAAATAGTGGAGTTATTAAATGGAGTTTTTCTTTTGCTTACTATAACATATCTATATTTATATCTAAAACTTTCGCGCTTTTTATGGCTATAATGACTAAAAGCCTGGATTCCGCTTACTTATATTTAAAAAAGGTTGTACACAAATTCTGTGTTAAATACTGCAAAGACTAATAAGGGGGAAAAAATGAAGACAAATTGCTTGCTCTACCTTTTCTACGCCTATGCAATGATTCCCAAGCGATCAGTGTGAAAATTTTGTTCTTTTTCTTTGAATAAAGTCAAAATTCGACTAACTTACATTATGTTTTTTTTTCTTTTGTTGGAAACATTTTTTCGTGGAAACTTATCGAAACCTAGTGGTTACATTAAATCAAACAAGTTCAAATAATTTCATATTTAGAACTTCAGAGTATTTAGTTTCAATTTCTTTTAATGTTTTGGGTTCCGTACTTAAAAAGTAAAAACGGGAACCATTATAAGATCACTCCTGTGTCTGTCAGTCCGTCTGTCACAGCCAATTTACTCATAAACTATGGAACATGAAAGTTCAAATTGGGGGAAGTAATAAAGACTATTGAGCCACATATTTACAGATTATAAAACATTTACAAATATTTTTAGAAAAATGTAGATGGGCTAATGAAGTTGCTTGGGAAAAGTCATATTTTCTTTGCATATCGTGTGGGATATCGCGTGAAAGCTTTAGTAACGCTGAACTCAAAAATATATTTCTTTTAATTTTAGGTATTATATTTGCAGAGATATCGTCGAGAATGTAGTTCAAAAATATGCCCCCCCCCCCACCCATCTATTTCCGAATCTACTAAAACTAAAATTATGAAAAAAATAGAGGTAGTAGACGTTAACTTAAACCTTGCAGGAAAATTGTAGTGATTACCCTAGGTCACATAGTTTTTGAGAAAAGCGCATTTTTCCGTTAGACACAAATTTCGATTTGCGGGCATTCAGCAAAAGTGTTGAGAAGCGCTGGCGGTACCTATCGTACCAGAAGTATAATAGCATTGTTAATAATGATTTTAGAAAAAAAAACCGTCGGTAATTAGCCGAGATATTAACCCGTAAAGTCACGGGCGGTTTGGACATACATAATGACAGGGGCGGCGTACTCAGTGTACCATCGACTTTTAAATCCTAGATAACAACTTTTAACGATTAATTTGTGTAATGCAATGCCCAGTAGCAGTATAAAAGCAATAAACTTCAAATTGTTAAAAACAGACTAACTTAATTAGAATTAATCACATAAATACTATAAGATTCTATGGGCTAGAGTTGATCTCTCGATCGCATTGAGTAGATCTCTCAATGCGCCTCCCGTGTATTTAAATTTAATTAAAACATATCTGGAAAAACGCTGCACGGACCAAGGTGGCGTTGCTACTTTGCGACTTCCTTTCGAAGCGCGCTTAGCAAAATGCCAAGTTTAAACTTTGAACAAGGGTTTTGTTTTAGCTAAACTGTTAAAAGAAAAGATTATTACGGCGGTAAATTTAGTTTAACCAAAAACCCATTTAATCATTACTTCATATAATCAAATGAAGTTTAAATATGCACTACTTTTATTGTCAGTACCGAATTAAGTTCATCATAAACAGATAAGATAAGATTTAAATAAGAGTTATACACAATAGCAATGTTTGAAATTATTTAGGCTTTATATCTCTTTAAATTTTTATGGTATACCCATTCATACTTTTTCTAGTATATATAGAGCTATACCAAACCCTACGTTGTGCAGTTTTTTTACAAAGTCTTATTTTTCCTCCAGTAACTTTTTTTTAATAATACAGTTAATAATTCATATATTTGTTGTACGGAACCCTCTGAGAGCGAGTAATAGCACTTGACAGTTTATTTCTCTTTAGTTTTTGTTAGAAACAAACCATTCTTAAATAAACATAAAAAATATTTTTCAAATTTGTACAGATACAACAATGTTTATTATTAAATTAAAAGTGCACCACATGAACCTTTCGCACTGCAATATTTAGGATTATTTGTGTAAAATGTTTTCATTAATTTTTAATCAAACAAGCGGATATAAATCGATATGTGAATGTACGATATAAAAATCCTGTTTAAACACTTCGAATGGTACCTTATTCATCGTCGCACGTTTTGTATGTGCATAAAAATGGAATGTTCGCATTCGAAATACTATATACTAGTGACTGTGTATTATTAAATTCTAAGCTTTGTGTAAGCTAATATAATCTTACACATTCTGTTCGAATATTTCGCAACTGAATCAAACTTTAAAGGAAAAATAACAATGAACAATTTCAGTTGCAAAATACCTTTAATAATTTAAAATTTTCACAATTATTCTACCTGGATTTTTATCTTAGACTTAATGTTTTCTGTAGATTCCTGTAGTAACCAGTTTTTATTTTATTTTATTTTATTTTCGAGAAAGGGGGCAGATAAAGGTTCTGATTAAATGGTTTTTAGATAGCCGAGAATTTTTCAGTATTTTTAGTTTCATTATCTTTTTAATAAATAAGAATTTTTTATTTCTAAAATCATTGTTTATTCAACATTTGCTTTATTAATATAATTAAGATATACTAACTATAATAAAGAAATTAACTACGACATTAAGATTTCATACAGTTATTATGTAGCCCATATTTAGTTATTTAATTTTTTGCACACTTACAATAATTCAAATTAATCTTTAAATACTATGGAAAATGTACTTAAATGAGGAAAAAAATCGATATTGAAATACTGTATACCGAAGAAACCAATACACACAGAAGTTACCTTGATTGAAATTTAGCCGCTTTAATGAGTAACCAGTAAGAAACACTCTGAACTGTCCTACACTTCATTTTGAGTAACTAAAGTTGTTAAAGTACCAACGTACTGAATAACCAATTTTAATTTGACGAACTTTTACAAGTTACTAAATTGTATTAGGAAATCTTCACTGTGCAGCTCTGTTGAAATTATGGCTAGGACAGTTATAACATTCCATAATAACATTTCATAATAACATAGCACTAATTTAAATAATTTATTTTTGTCTTGTTAAACAATTTACTATATCTAAAAATATTTAAACTTATAATGATAATGAAAATTGTTTAAATAGAGCAATAAAAAATGAAATTTACCCGGAATCACGTTTGCGTGATTGGAGTCACACACAAAAAAATATATATGGTTAAAAAATGATTATTTGTGATAACTTTTTTCATTAATTTTTAATAAAAGAGGTTGATATGAAACTATATGTGAACGTGCTATATGAAAAGTGTATTTAAACCCTTCAAATGATAACTCATTCATCAATACTGTGTGCTTTGTGTTTGCATAAAAATAAAATGTCTGCATTGGAAATACTGTGTAGTGACTGTGTATTATTAAACTCTAATCATTGTGTTAACTAATATAAGTTTACAAATTCTGTTCGAATATTTCACAGCTGAAAATTAAAAATAAAAATAAAAATAAAAATGACAAATTAAGGTTGATTTTTTCGGGAGACATAAAGTTTTGTGTAATTTCCTGTGGTAACAAGTTTTATTTATTTATTTATTTTCTTTCAAGGAAGGGGGCTAACAAAGGTGCTGATTAAGTGATTTTTAGATAGCAGGATAAATTTTCATACATTTAGTTTCTTCTTAGTATACATATTAAATTTTTATTTCTAAAATCTTCCTTTAATAAGCCTTTGTTTTATCAACTTAATTAAGATTTACTAACTACAATAAAGTAACTAATCTAACTACAGCATTAAGACTTCATACTGCTATTACACAACCTAAATATGTATACATTTTTTTTATACATAAAAAATTCTAAGTTAATTTTCAAATACGTGTATAGCATGTAAAGTTTTACTTAAAAAAAAGTTTAACAAAAGGTATGAAATGCATATCCGGCAGTTTTCACAACGACTTACAAATATATAGATTTTCTTCTATTGGAAAAATACTTAAATGGTAAAAAAGAATCAATATTACAATACTGCAAACCGAAGAAACCAATACACACAGAATTTGCCTTGATTGGAACTTAGCCGCTTTAATGAGTAACCACTAAGAAACACTCTGAACTGTCCTACCCTTCATTTTGAGTAACTAAAGTTGTTAAAGTACCAACATACTTAATAACAAATTTAAATTTGATAAATTTTACACGTTACTACATTGTGTTTGGAAATCTTCACGGTGCAGCGCTGTGCAAATTATGACAAGGGCAGTCGTAACATTTAATAATAATATAGTATTAATTTAAATTAATTTAGCTGCGACTAGTTAAATCATTTACTACATATCAAAATATTTAAACTTATAATGACAAAGAAAAACATTTAAAAGGAACAATAAAAAAATTAATTTACCCAGAATCACGTTTATGTGATTAGAGTAATACCAAAACATATGATTCAAAACGATTATTTGTGTTACGTTTTTTCATATATCTAAAAATATTTAAATTTATAATGACAATGAAAATCGTTTAAATAGAACAATAGAAAATGCAATTAACCCGGAATCACGTTTGCGTGATTGGAGTCACACAGAAAAAAAAAAATATGGTTAAAAAAGAATTATTTGTGATAATTTCTTTCATTAACTTTTAATCAAAGAAATTGATATGAAACTATATGTGAACGTGCGATATGAAAAGGGTATTTAAACCCTTCGAATGATACATCATTCATACTGTGTGTTTTGTGTGTGCATAAAAATACAATGTCTGCATTAGAAATACTATGTAGTGACTGTGTATTATTAAACTCCATGCTTTGCGTTAACTAATATAAGTTTACAAATTCTGTTCGAATATTTCACAGCTGAAAATTTTTTAAAAAATAAAAATGAAAATGACAAATTAAGGTTGCAAAATACCTTTAATAAATTAAAATTTTCACATTTATCCTACCTGGATTTTTTCGGGAGACGTAAAGTTTTGTGTAATTTCCTGTGGTAACAAGTTTTATTTATTTATTTATTTTCTTTCAAGGAAGGGGGCTAACGAAGGTGCTGATTAAGGGATTTTTAGATAAGAGGAGAAATTTTCATACATTTAGTTTCTTCTTCGTATACATATTAAATTTTTATTTCTAAAATCTTCCTTTATTAAGCCTGTGTTTTATCAACTTAATTAAGATTTACTAACTACAATAAAGTAACTAATCTAACTACAGCATTAAGATTTCATACTACTATTACACAACCTAAATATATATATATATATATTTGCTTACATAAAAAATATTTAAGTTAATTTTTAAATACGTGTATAGCATGTAAAGTTTTACTTAAAAAATTTTTAACAAAAGGTATAAAATGCATACCCGGCAGTTTTCACAACGACTTACAAATATATAGATTTTCTTCTATTGAAAAATTAGTTAAATGGTTAAAAATAATCAATATTACAATACTGCAAACCGAAGAAACCAATACACACAGAATTTTCCTTGATTGGAACTTAACCGCTTTAATGAGTAACCAACAGGAAACTCTGAACTATCCTACCCTTCATTTTGAGTAAATAAAGTTGTTAAAGTACCAACCCAACGTACTTAATAACAAATTTAAATTTGATAAATTTACACGTTACTACATTGTGTTAGGAAATCTTCACGGTGCAGCGCTGTGCAAATTATGACAAGGGCAGTCGTAGCATTTAATAATAATATAATATTAATTTAAATTAATTTAGCTGCGACTAGTTAAATCATTTACTACATATGAAAATATTTAAACTTATAATGACAAAGAAAAACATTTAAAAAGAACAATAAAAAGAAAATATTTACCCAGAATCACGTTTATGTGATTAGAGTAATACAAAAACATATGATTCAAAAAGATTATTTGTGTTACGTTTTTTCATTAACTTTTAATCAAGCAGGCTGATTATGAACGATTTGTGAATGTGCGATACGAAAAATCTGTTTAAATCCTTCGAATGATACTTCAGTCATCGTTCTGTGTTTTGTTTGCGCATAAAAAAGGGAATGTTCGCTTTCGAAATACTATGACTGTGTATTATTAAATTCTAAGCTTTGTGTTAACTAAATAGAAGTTTACAGATTCTGTTCGAATATTTCGTAGCTGAAACAATTTTAAAAGAAAAAAAATAATGATAAATTAAGGTTGCAAAATACCTTTAATAATTCAAATTTTTCTTTTTTATCCTACCTGGAATTTTTACGGTAAACAAAGTTTTCTGTAATTTCCTGTGGTAACAAGTTTTTTTTTTCCCCCAGGGGATGGGGCTGACGAAGGTTCTGATAAAGTGATTTTTAGATAGCAGAGAAACTTTCATATTTTTAGTTTCATCATGTTCTTAATGCATATTAATTTTTTTAAATCATTCTTTATTCCGTCTTTGATTAATTAACTTAATTAAGATTTACTAATTACAATAAAGTAACTAACTACAGCATTAAGATTTCATGTTTTTCTTATACAATCTATATTTATTTAATTTTTTGCATACATCAAAAAATGTAAGCTACTTTTTAAACATAGTACGTAAAATTTTGCTTAAACAAATAAGCTTAACAAAGGCATGAAAAGAATATCCGGCAGTTTTTACAATGAGTTACAAATATATAAATTTTCTTCTATTGAAAATGTACTTAAATGGTGAAAAATGATCAATATTACGATACTATATACCGAAGAAACCAATACATACAGAAATAGCCTTAATTGGAATTTAGCCGCTTTAATGAGTAACCGTTAGCAAATTATCTGAACTGTCCTACCCTTCATTTTGAGTAACTAATGTTGTTAAAGTACCAACGTACTAAATAACCAATTTAAATTTGAACTTTTACAAGTTACTAAATTGTTAGGAAATCTTCACGGTGCTGCGCTGTTCAAATTATGACTAGGACAGTCATAACATTTAATAATAACATAACATTAATTTAAATTAATTTATTTTTATCTAGTTAAACAATTTATTATATATAAAAATATTTAAATTTGTAATGACACTGAAAAACGGTTTAAAAGAGCAATAAAAAAATATAATTTACCCGGAATCACGTTTGCGTGATTGGAGTAACACACACACAGACAGAAAAAATTATGTGGTTCAAAAAGAACTACTTGTGATACTTTCTTTCATTAAATTCTTTTAATTAAAGAGGTAGATATGAAACGATATGCGAATGTATATGAAAAATGTGCATAAACTTTTCGAGTGATACCTGATCCATCGTTGTTCGGTTTGTATGCGCATAAAGAAATAATCTTAGCATTCGAAATACTATATAGTGACTGTGTATTATTAAATTCTTATCTCTGTTTTAACTAATATATGTTTACAGATTTTATTCGAATATTTCGCACTTGAAACAAACTTTAAAAGAAAAATAATAATGATGAATTAAGATTGCAAAATACCTTTAATAATTAAAAATGTTCACATTTATCGTACCTGGATTTTTGTTTTAGAAATAAAGTTTTCTGTAATTTGATGTGGTAACCAGTTTTTTTTTTTTTTTTTTTTCAGGGAAGAGGGCTAACAAAAGTTCTGATTACTGGATTTTTAGATAGCCGAGAAATTTTCATATTTTTAGAGATTTGCTAACTACAATAAAGTAACTAACTACAGCATTAAGTTTTCATATTGTTATTATACAATCTTTATTAATTTTTCTCAGATATAAAAAAATTAAGTTAATTTTTAAATACGTGTATAGTATTTAAAGTTTTACTTACAAGAAAAATAAATTTAACAAAGGTATGAAATGCACATTCGGCAGTTTTCACAACGAATTACAAATATATAGTTTTTCAAATATATAGTTTAGAATCAATATTACAGTAACTGTATACCGAAGAAACCAATACACACAGAAATTGCCTTGATTGGAATTTAGCCGCTTTAATGAGTAACCACTAAGAAACACTCTGAACTGTCCTACCCTTCATTTTGAGTAACTAAAGTTGTTATAGTACCAACGCACTGAATAACCACTTTAAATTTGATGAACCTTTACAGATTTCTAAACTGAATTAGGAAAACTTCACTGTGCAGCACTGCGCAAATTATGACTAGCCTAGTCGTAACATTTAATAATATACTATTAATTTAAATTAATTTAACTGTAATTATTTAAATCATTAACTATATATCAAAATATTTAAACCTGTAATGAAAATGAAAGATGATAAAAACAACAATAAAATATTAAAAATACCTGGAATCATGTTTGTGTGATTAGAGTAATACAAAAAAAGTTATATGATTCGAAAAGGATTATTTGTGATAGTTTCTTTCATTAATTTTTAATTAAACGGGCTGATACGAAGCGATTTGTGAATTACGATATGAAAAATCTGTTTAAACCCTTCGAATGATACCTCATTCATCTTTGCGTTTTGTATGTTCATAGAAATGGAATGTTCTCTTTCGAAATTAATGAAAAAAATTATATCATTAAAAACAATGTGCGACTACTGTTTAATTGTCTACATAAGTTTAAATAATCCTTTTTTTCCCATTTCCTTAGCCATATATCTAAAAACGCCAAAAAGTAAATATTATATATATTTATATTAATTCAGCATGAAATTCCAGTTATCTATGAAACGTAAATCACAGCGGTATTTTTTAACAGCCAGAGCCTGGTCTAATTTTTAAGATAGGCGGTGAATACTTAAAAAAAGGTGATTTTTAAAAGAAGAAATTGAACTCTGATTGATTTAATAATCATCTACATAAAATGTATGACATGTTTGAAAGAATGACTATTTTTAAAACTGAGGACATTGTTTTCTGCTAAATTAAAATACCAAAATTTCGTCCTATCGAGAAAATTGAGGAAAGTTACAGAAAACTGAGATTGGTAAGCAGCCAAAGACATTTAAAAAAAAATCTCATAAATTATGTATTCGGTATAACGGAATCAGGCAAGGAAAAAAGCATATCAAAAATAATAATTTTATTAAATTAATGTGTCTCTATATAGAATATTTATGTATTTATAAGTCTATATATATAGTTTTTTATTATTATATTATATTAGCTAAATTGCTGTTCATAACGTGGTTTTTCTAAATTCTGTTGATCTGTTCTGATTTTCATTAAGAGGATGCTAAATGGTTAAAATTTGCCAAAAGTTATCAATATTCTTTTTCACAAAAAACACTTTAAAAGATTTAGGAAGGGAGTTTACTCTCTTTCCCCGCCCCCTTGGTTCCTGTAGCCCCTACCCATTCCCCACACAAAAAAAAGAATGAGCTACGTCATCAGAAAACTAATGATTAAAATTGTGTTATAAGAATATAGTAGTCAATAATTTTCAAGTGAAATTATTTATTGGGATTTTCCTCTTTAAAGGGGCATGTTAAAACAATTTATGATAACCAATGGAGGAGGGTTGGTTGTCTTTAACCCATCTTATGACTTACACAGATAAGGAAAGGGAAAGTTCGCAAACATTTATATATAAAACAATCAATCATTTTTTCTACAGTTATCTACTTATTTTCGTACTAATATTTTTCTTAAACTTGTGGCGTCTTGTGATGATACCCTGTATACAGATGTGAGTATTTCCTGGAATAAAATTTACATGTATATACTAAAAAAGAAAAATGATGTTTAATCTAGTCACTTAAGCATACTATTCACGAACATTTTCTATGGATAGACAGAATATTGGATCTTCAAAATGATATTTGCCCTGGGCACTACATAGTCTAAGCCCGGCTATGGATTTTCTACGATTTACAAGTCTTTTTAGCTTAGTCGAAAAATAAGAATATATATATATATATAAATTTTCCTTTTTAAATATATAGTATTATATAAATATTTCAACGGACACACCCAATATAAAATTATATTGGGTGCGTTCGTTAATTAAGAAAATTGGTTAAATCGTTTCAAAATAACGACCTTTTGAAAATCTGAATAACAAGCATTAAGGTCACTGAGGGTATACGTTTAGTTCATTACAAATATGTGATGGATTTCATAGATTACATTAATATCATTTGCAGTTGTTTACTTTAGTGTCAGATACACTAAAATAATTTCATTGGTATTCATTGAATGGTTTGGGTTCGAATCTCACTTGTGTATCATAAATGAATGATGTCTTAGCATCATCATACTTTACATTCTTGTGTCGTCACAACAATACCCCCCCCCCCCAAAAAAAAAAGAAAAAAAAAAAAAAAAAAAAAAACTAGAACGAAATTTGGGTATTTAGATTCGAAAATAATGGCCATTTGAAAATTTAAATAATACTACAGTTAATGGAGCTATATTTTCAAACCATCATTTATATTATTATATATGACCATCGAATTATATTATTTTAAAATTATTTGATTTCAATAAAAGTCTTTTTCTTTGTTAGGCGAGACCTTAAAATTTTTTGATCTCCTTGAACATAGGAAATACATTATAGCCCGTGGGCATTTTTTAATCTATGATTTCAATATTTTTTAACAATTTTGTTTTTAAAAAAAGGTAACCTATTTTTCTGACTGCGAAGTAGACATCTGCACGGGCCTATGCTGGAACGGCAGATTAAAGACAATTTTTAACGGGCAGGGCCGAATTAAAAATTATGGGCCTGGCCCGTTCATATCGGACCTATAAAATGATTAAATGGGCCGACTAACCAGATATAGAAAGTTAAAAGTATCAAACTAAGCCGATAAAGTACTAACAATTATAAATGGACGTGATCGGTGTGAGGATAAGTATAAATGTGCTGCACAATTCGATGCTAGATTGCAATTTCGGTTTCGGTTTCTGCCGAAAATGTAAGCTTTGCCCAAAATTCTTTTTCAGCAAAAATGTTGCCAAAAATGCGGCTGGACCGACACTCTACCAAAACAATCTGTATTCCGAAAATATAATTTTTTTCTTCGGAAGTTTGCGACATTACACATTGATTTGTATCGACTCAAATGAGACATTCTTTATTTATTTATTACTATGAACTTCACTGTTTATAATTAACAGTCATTTCTGACTCAAAAGGTGAGTGCAAATTATAAAGCAAGCAGTGCATATATGACGCTTTTCCCGTGCTCATTAGGAAGCTGCAGACTTAATAGTAATAGAAATTTTTTTGTTTGAAATCGTAGAAGTGTTTCGAGTACACTTTGAGAAAGTTCTATTATAACAGATGATCATTTACAAAAATCATTATAAAAGATAAATCGAAGCATGTAACCAAAAACGTTTTTTAATTAGATGAAATTCGTATAATTGGAATATTATTCTATGTCGTAGATGAATTAATTACATCTTATTTTATATTAAAATAAAAAGTTTTGGATAGATGAGCAGAGAGCCAATTTGAACCACACATATAATTAATTACACGTATTATTAATAAATATTTCTGTATATTTATGTGTACAGAAAACATGTTCAGCGTAGAGATCGATATCGGACAGTTACATTATGTCTGAAACTGGGTTTAATTTTTTCTGTAGGATCGAGTCAGGCCATGATCAGGCTTACATTTTCTTCTACATACTACGTCTGCGAGGATGGCCGGTAATAAAATTAAGAGGCTACTTCAGTCATGTGAAACACCCGTTCTTTAATAATAATCCAATTGGAGAAACATCGTAAGGTATCTCGTTTGCATTTCAGTATTTTTAAATGTTTTTTTTTTTTTTTTTTTTTTTTTTTTTTTTTTTTTTTTTTTTTTGCATTGGATAGCTAAATGTTCGATCTCTACAAAGGCTGTTCTGCACTTTTTCGATTTTGTTTGCAGTAATTTTTAAGTAGAACAACTTCATTTTCGGAACCGGCTTCGAAAGTGAAAGCATCCCCATAAAAAGCTTGAAAACGAAATAGAAAACGTAAGAAACGGCCTTTGTAGAGATCGACCTCAGCTATCCAATTAAAGAAAATCATATCATGTAAAAGTATTTAAATACTAACGAAATATCTTAAAACATTTCTCCTTTGGATTAACCATAGCGAGTGGGTCATATCGCGTGACTAAAGTAGCCTCATCGGACAAGCAATTTGTTTTCTAAAAAGAATAGTAGTAATAATCAACTTTTGATAGAGGAAATTCGGAAATATACCTTAATAAGTTAGAGAAAAATATTTTTTTAAATCTCCTTTTTTTTTACCATTTTTTTAGCTTCAAAATATAGCATGCTTTTAACAATTTTTTTCTTTCAATTTGAACATATTAATGTTTTTAATGAATCTTTATTCGAATTTAGAGACTAATGAGTCTAAGAGATAATTAATTTTGCTATTCTGTATGCTCTGGCTTCCGAACGTATAATAGTCTAAAATGTACACTATTAAATTTTTCCATAAACATATATTCAGTATACTAGAAAAGAATCTTGATTGTATGTTAAGAAAAATCGGATTTTTTTTTTTTTAATCAAAATTCAGTCTGGTTTGATTTCTTTGATCTTTGCTTTTTTTTTTTTTTTTTTTTTTTTTTTTTTTTTTTTTTTTTTGTCCGGGCCGGGCCCAATTATTTCTCTTTCTGGTCTGGCTGGGCTCGGGCCAGGATATCCCGGCCCGTACAGACCTCTACTGGAAAGAAAAGTGATGTTTGAAACTAACAAATTGCTCAATTAATAATAGGGATAAACACATTTTTTTTTTCTTGCATTCACTGAATTTTTCAATTTATGTCAGAACTTTATTCCGCGAGAAGCTTACACTGTAAAGCTATGTTTACTAAAATCGTGAATTTATTATTTAAATTTTTATCATATTTAAAAAACTACACAGACAGATATTGTTCTACCAAAAAAAGTAGTTAAATAGCGAGGAAAAACTTACATAGCAAACCTGAATAACAGGCGGAACAAAACACACATGGGTTACCAGCATTGGAATATTGTCGCTTTAGCGAGTAACCGCTAAATAGAGAGGAAAATCTTATATAGCAAACCTGTATTACCGAAGAAACCAAACACACAAAGGTTGCCATTATTGGACTATTACCGTTTTACCGAGTAATCGTTAGGAAACTCCCTGGGCTTGAGGCTGCATTTTTACACACCGCCACATGGCGTTATACAGATTTTAGATTTTACATAACACACGGTGTGTATGAATGACTGTGGAATAACGCTTTTCTGAGTAACTTCGAAAAAAGTGGTGCAATGCATAGAAAAATGCCTCAGGAACGTCATGGTATGCTTAAACAATCCGAGTACCCGGCAAAAGTTACTCGAATTGAAATTGGTTACTCCTTACGTTGGTGTTTAAACCACTTTAGGTACTCAAAAGGGAGGGTAGGAGAGTGCACACACACACACACACACACAAACATTTTTCTTTTATCAGTACAGATTTTTTGTCAATATATTCAACACATAAAATGTATTTCTATTTTCTATATTTTAAGTTCGATAGTATACATTAGAAAAATCATTTAATGTAAACAGATAATGCACAAGTTCATTATATATATACATTTTTTTTTCTGCCCTCATACCAGGGTAATCCATGTTTCCTTAGAAATTGGAAGTTTGTATTTTCATAACATTTTCAGTGCAAGTATTTATTTATAACAAAACTCCTATCTTTACAAAAATAAAATTACTGTATGCTGTTATTATGTTTGCTTATATATTGTTACATTTTCCCTATTTCAGCTTATTAATTTATTGTCTGCATTATTTTCCTATTTAAATTTCAATATAAGTACAAAAACAACTTTTAAAAACGTATTAATTAAATAAATAAAAAGCATTTTAAATAATTTATATTCCGTTAATAAATTTATACTTATTAATTATTTACAGTAATAGACACTATAATATGTAATCAAATATCATTCTAATAATGTAAAGATCTTTTATAATATAAACATTACGGAATATTGTACATTAAAATAACTTTCAATGCATTTCTAATAATGGCTAACTGCTGAAAATCTAAATTTAAAAAGTTATTTAATATTAATTATTTTATTCCCAAACTATTTTTATTGGATGCTACTATTTAATTCTAAGCGATTGCCAAAATTTCATTAATTTTATACCGTAATTTAGCGAGATATCCGCATTACAATATTTAATCACTTCTGTCAGTTTTGAAAGCCCCGCAATTCATTTTTTTTCTCTGCCACAGATCAGACAGAGATGTCTCGACGACTCGGATTTTGTCATGGCCTATTTTTCTGTGTTGCCATATGTGCTCTAACTTACATGAAAGCACCTACCTACGCTGTACTACTGAAAAATTTGAATTTGTAGTTTTTACAGAGTATAGCATTCCCCCCCCCCTTTTTTTTTCCAATACATATACATATGTAATATATTTGATGTCAGGATCGCAGATCAAAAACCAGAAAGAGAAATTAAAATTACTATTAAAGATACTACTGAAATATCTGGTAAACAAAATGACATTCCGTCATCACCTATGGCCATACTGGGGGGGGAGGGGGGGGGTGAATGCAATTTCGATTGCGATGAAAATCGTTATCGATGCATTCAGTTGCGAGATTGTTCATTCCCGATTGTTTGGTTTATGATTGTAGGTAATGAACAGACTCGAATGCGTGCATGCCGGTCGCTGATTGGCTAATTTGATTTTAGCGTCAGTCCAACGATTCTTTGGGGCCATATGCTTTTCGTCAGTCTCACTTCTTTACGAGGTAGCAGAGAAGTAGGTAGCATGTCTGGGGCTTTGGCCCCAGATCTCTTTTTGAGGAGTCAGTTTTAACATCCTAAAAATTTCAGCTGCTGATATCCTATCTTAAATTTTTTAACTTAAAGTGTATTTATAATTTAGAGAGTAATATTCAATAGCTTTAAAAGGATTTGCTTAAAATTTGGATGTCTGTACGGAAGTCTGCCGGTGTTCGTCACCCTCGCCAGCATCTTTTATCATCGAAATAACTACAGCCCATTCTGCTTTGCCGATGTTCATCGCAATTTTCAACTGCATTTTCTCATCGAGAATTTACTTCGAGATTATTTTATACCACTGAAATATGTTGGAATTCTTCGTATGCTCAAGAATCCTTTTCGATCCAATGTCCAAGTGAAGTAACTACATTACTCTGTTCCAAGTAACCGACTTTATCTGGCTGATGCTCATTCCTAACAATCCAATCTTCAACCAATTTCTGACGGCTCCGATCTTCTTCAATAATAATTTTACAGAATCCACTTTACATAAAAATTAAACTATGGACTTAGTATAATAGAACTTAAAAGACTTTGAATACAACAAACAACTATTTAAATTCATAGATTATAAATTTGTGCTTATAAACTGTTTTACTTATCACAAAAGTAATTCATTGCAGTAGACCTTAGTATTTGGTAAATAAATAAGTTAAGGAAGTGTATATCATTTTAATTTAACTCTGTCAGGATGGCCATCCAATATTTACTAGTATCATCTCAATAAAAATTTATGTACAGTATCTTCCATCTCTGGGTGAGTTATTTATTTCTTTTATTTTTCAGCTTCCAAATCAGACTTAATTGATGGCAACATTTTTCTTATTTAACAATTTTGATTATATTTAACTTTAATTCTGAAAATTTTCTTTGGTTGCCAAGCAGCTTTTTTCAGACATGCTTTTACGATCACGGCCATAGGTGATGACGGAATGGCATTTTGTTTACCAAATATTTCAGTAGTATCTTTAATAGTAATTTTAATTTCTCTTTCTGATCTGCGATCCTGACATCAAATATATTACATATGTATATGTATTGGGGAAAAAAAAGGGGGGGGAGAGAAATGCTATACTCTGTAAAAACTACAAATTCAAATTTTTCAGTAGTACAGCTTAGGTAGGTGCTTTCATGTAAGTTAGAGCACATATGGCAACACAGAACAATAGGCCATGACAAATTCCGAATAAAAGTTACACTAGTTCATTAGAAAAAAGCATCCTTTTAAACAAAAAATAATTATTAATGTCTATTTGTGTCAACATTACATATTATAATGAACACATAATACTGATAGAAATAGCAAAAAATAATTTAAGTGTTACTGCAATAACACAATTTTAACAGATCAAAATTATTCAGAATTTTAATCTAGAATGGTAAACATTAGGTTCATTACATCATTAATAGTCCAAGAGCTGTTAAACATTTTAGGGAAGGTATTTGAGGCACCCTGAAAATTTGTGCAACACTTCTTTTGTAATGGCTGAATACAAAATCGAATGTCTGGCTGAAGGATCGTGGCCCAAAAACTGTGCCAGACACGTGTCAAGTGCCATTTTTTGACTACCCAAAAAAAAAGGTATTTGAGGCACGCTGAGATTGAGACAGAATAATATTTATACTTAGAAAAAAAATATTTTGAAAACGACAGACACTTTAGTCGGCCCAAAAACTGTGCCAGACACGTGTCAAGTGCCATTTTTTGACTACCCAAAAAAGGTATTTGAGGCACGCTGAGATTGAGGCAGAATAATATTTATGCTTAGAAAAAAATATTTTGAAAATGACAGACACTTTAGTCGGCACAAAAACTGTGCCAGACACGTGTCAAGTGCCAAATGGCACTTGACACATGTCTGGCACAGTTTTGGAGCTACGATATTTCATCCAGACATTCGATTTTGTATTCAGGCATTACAAAAGAAGTGTTGCACAAATTTTCAGGGTGCCTCAAATACCTACTCAAAAATGTACAACAGCTCTCCTACTATAATTTATTAAATACACCGAGTTTATTCATCACAAAGGTCAGAGAAAAAAAATCAAACTACTGTTGCCCAGTAGCAGAAAGTTATGGTTGTGTCTGCGACAGCAAATTAGTGGGATGAAAATTGTCTGCGGGAGTAGCATGTTACATTTTCTTATGTACAAACATTATGAGTGTTAAAATAAACAGCGTTCTTACTGATTAATACCAGGGGTGATTCTGAGTAAAAAAAAAAATCTGAAATTCACAGCAAATTTTCCGAAAGGTTACAACAGAGGGGGGGAGGGGGGGAGGGAGCGAAAATCCACTGCCGGCACTAATTATGTGTTTTTCTTCGCGATCTTTTGACGAAATTTGCCTTTTTTCTCGATATTTTGACAAAATTTGCCGTTTTTTTCACGCTTTTTTGACGAAATTTGCTGTTTTTTTTCACGATTTTTTGACGAAATCTGCTGTTTTTTCGCGATCTTATGAGGAAATTTCTCGTTTTTTTTTCACGATCTTTTGATGAAATTTGCCATTTTTTCGCGATCCTTTGGCAAATATGAGCTTTTTTTCACAATCCTTTACGAAATTTGCGTTTTTTCCTCGATTCTTTGATGAACTTCGTGTTTTTTCCGCGATTCTGTGACAGAAATTTGCGTTTTTTCGGCGCCCTTGGGACGAAATTCGCGTTTTTACAGCAATCCTTTGGTAGAAATTTGCGTTTTTCGTGATCTTTTGGCAAAATTCCGCAAATTTAATTCCGATCTTTTAAAATAAATTTTCTTTTTTTCGTGACCCTTTGACAGTAATCTGCGTTTTTCGCGATCCTTTGATAAAAATTTGTGTTTTTCAGCGATTATTTTACAGAAATTTGCGTTTTTTGCGATCGTTTTACAGAAATTTGCATTTTTCCGCTACTGTCTGACTAAATTCGTGTTTTTTCCTCGATCCTTTCATGAAATTAAAGTTTCTTCTGCATTTTTGTGACAGAAATTTGCGTTTTTCTCGCGCCCCTGGAACGAAATTCAAGTTTGTACAGCTATCCTTTGGCAGAAATTTACGTTTTTCGAGATCTTCTGACGAAATACTGCGTTCTTTCTGCAATCCTTTGACATAAATTTACGTTTTTTTGCGATCTTTTGGCATAAATTTCCATTTTTTCGCGATCGTTTTACTAAATTTGCGTTTTCCCCACAATCGTTTGACTAAATTCGCGTTCTTTCTGCGATCCTTTGACGAAATTCGTGTTTTTCCGTGATCCTGTGACAGAAATTTGCATTTTTTTCACAACCCTGGAACGAAATGCATGTTTTTTTCCCGGGCTCTTTTGACGAAATTCGCGTTTTTATAGCGACCCTTTGGCTATAAATTACCGATTTTTTATGCGAATGATTGTCGAAATTGATATTTTTCGGCGACCATTTGTCGAATTCGCGATATTTTTTGTCAGAATTTTCTCTCTTTTTTTTTTTTATTTTTTTTTTTTAAATTTTTTTTTTAAAGGAAATACTTTTTTTTTCTTCAAGTTGGCGAATTTATCTGCAAGGTCCAAAATAAATCTGCGACGTACGTCGCGCGTCATGCACTTTCTGCTACCGGGTACTGTTGAATGTTTAAAAATGCTCATAAAAACACACGAATGCTTTATCAAAATTAAAATAATTGAATTTACCTCTTTTTTATGCTTTATCATTACTGCAGATCCATCATCGACAACAAATTCGCCTAATCTTGATAAAGTAATCAAGTTATCTTGCAAGAACTCTAGCAAACAAAGAGGCGTGGATATTAAAATATCACAATTATTTATACGAGTCTGAATCTGCAAAAAAATTATTTAAATGGATGTGTAAGATAATTAAAATATTTAAGCACATGATACAAACACATACACAATGAAATTGAATTTGGCAAGGTACTGAGAGCTTCACAAGATTTTGATAATTGAAAAATAGAATACATTTTGCACAGAAAATATTTATATTTCAAATATTTAGGTATTACACGTGAGAATACAGAAAAAGAAAAAAAAAAAGGATTTCTCAAAATGTTTGTTATTTGAAGATACTTTGAAAAAATGTCTGAAGAACTGCTTGAAATTAACAATAATCCATTTGAGTTGGTCAATTGAAATCAACCCTATTATATTTCTTAACGCCACATAAATTATATGATTACAGACAAACATAGATATATATACTAAAAACAATTAAAACATAATTAAAAGTAGATGTTTCAGCTATGACATGGCACTCATCAGTACTCGAACAGTCACAAAACACGGAAGAACAACAGCAATTGAAAACAGTCAAAATCAAGGTTTAACCAGGATAGCATAATCAGCTGGAACCTATGTAGCTTTGTTAATTGGTTTTTCACCCAAAACAGTCATCCAACCCTCAATGAAGACATGACTAATATATATAGAGAGCAATTGGATTTCACAATCTGTGCATTCTCAAAATCGAGAACATGATCAAACTCAAGTGCATGAGCAACCAATCTTGAATTTAGAGTACCTTTATTGAAAGTTTCTTTTTTTTATATATTCTTTGAATCTTGGATTCAGAGGGCATCCAATTTCTTAATGCTGTTTTGAGCTGTTCTTAAATCCAAAATGGCAACTTTGTGACATAAGTTTTAATTTATTTTTGTTTGGAAATGCATGAAACTAGCAGGTGTTGTTGTTCAGGAACTCTGTAATCGACCTGTTTTTCCCGTTTCTTTTTTTTTGCAAATGCAATAGATCTTTCAGAAAATAGTGTCAAAGTCGCCATTTTGAGCCGAATTTCCGTGCAAAAGAAAAATAACCGCTCAAGAATGGGTGAAAAACATGTTTGTCATGTGATCAAAATCACTTATAACTCAATAGGTAATTTATTGATAAAGAAAATGGAAAACACAGTTCAATTCCAAATCGCTTCCATGGTCAGGCTTTCCAATTTTATATCTTTCCGTGGTACTGTTCGGTTAGCCGGGTTCCAGTGTTATATATACATACATATATGCATACATATTTGTATATACATACATTGTATATACCCTATAAGGCCAAAGGGGACCGGTCACTAGCGATTTTAGACGTTTTGTTAAATATCTAGAAAAATACATGAGGAATTAACCTGAAACTGCAGGTGTGTAAACAGTATAGTATAAGTCCTATTTCCGCGAAGATTTTTTCCTGAAACTCCATAGGGGACCGTCAACCAATTGAAAAAGAATGAATATCTGTTGGATAACCCTGTAAAAACTAATGTAGCAAAAGCGTTCAAACTCGAGATTATTAATAAGTGGCTTATTGTAATATACTATGTTCATTTTTATGAGGACAGCATGTATACTTGTAGAGAAATTAAGGTTTTTATAAAAACAGTCCCAAATTTCGCCAAGTTTTTTGCTTTTAATTTGCAGAGTTCTTAATATAAAAAAAGTTATTTTCAGAAAATATGACAAATAACATTGTACATAATACCCTGCAATCAGAATTTAAAAATAATAAAAAGTGGATGAAAATTGAGCAGGCTTACTAAAAACTGTTTCACCGTGCATGCGTGAATGCAATCCAAATATAATTGGCATAATGTATTAGCTAAGTATATAGAGCAACTTTTGTGAAAGTCTCAAAATCATAGCTTGAAAATTCTGAAAATTATCATCGATAGAATAAGCTCGAAATCCATTATTCCCAAAAAGAAGCAAAAAGATGAGGGGTTTTATCAAATATTTGTTGATTAGTGCCAAGATAGTATACACAATATTGCACGTACTACTATATTTGGATATAACCCCTCATCTTTTTGCTTCTTTTTGGGAAGAACGGATTTCGAGCATATTCTATCAACGATAATTTTCAAAATTTTCAAGCTACGATTTTGAGACTTTCACAAAAGTTGCTCCATATACTTAGCTAATACATTATGCACATTATATTTTGATTACATTCGCACATGCGCAGTGAAACATCTTTTAGTAAACCTGCTTATTTTTCATCCAATTATTATTATTTTTTTAATTCTGATTGCAGCGTATTATGTACAATGTTGTTTGTCATATTTTCTGAAAAGAACTTTTTTTATATTATGAACTCTGTAAATTATAAGCAAAAAACTTGGCGAAATTTAGGACTGTTTTTATAAAAACCTTAATTTCTCTACGAGTATAGATGCTATCCTCATAAAAATTAACAGAGTATGTTACAATAAACAACTTATTAATAATCTCGAGTTTGAACGCTTTTGCTACATTAGTTTTTACAGGGTTATACAAAAGATATTCATTGTTCATTGGCCTTGAAATCTTATATTATAATACAAGCAAAAATTGTGTGTGTATGTAAATTTTATCTTAAAAACGGCTCTAGCGATTTTGACTAAATTTTGTATTTTATCATTTTCAGACTAAAGAAGACCATTAAAACATTTCATTCAAATTTTCGTTTGACTAAAACAAATCATTCCATGTGGTTTAGCCGGTAGAATGATAAGCCGGCGAGCCCGGGTTCGAGTCCTGGAATGGAATCTTTTTCACTAGGTTGGCCTCTGTGCCTCTTAAGCAATTTAATTTGAAGTTCATTTAACATTTGTAATATTGTATGCAAGGCGAATGTTGCTCTCTGGAAAAATTTCCAGATAAATATAGTTCCAATCGATGCTGGATTTAATAACGTTTTGTGTTATACCGTTTTTTTGTAATATACCGTTTCCGGGCATGAGATGACCATTGGGTTAAGTCACATGTTTGTGAAAAATCGATTAGTGGGTCATTTTTGGGTCACTGTGGGTCAAGGAAAGTTTATCTAGAAAACGTCTCTAACGATTTTGACGAAATTTTGTATTATATCGTTTTCGGGCACGAGAATACCATTGGGCTAGGTCGCATGTTCAAGAAAATTCGATTAGTGGGTCATTTTCGGTCACTGTGGGTCAATATAATTGTATGTTAAAAACAACTTAAATGATTTTGATAAAATTTTGTATTACATTGTTTCCCAGCACGAGAAGACCATTGGGATAGGCCACATGTTCGATAAATTTAGATTACTGGGTCCCTTTTCGGTTACCGTGGGTCAAGCTAATTTTATTTATAAAACAACTTTAACGATTTTGACTAAATTTTGTATTCTATCTTTTTCAGTTTCGAGAAGAGCATTGGTTAGGTCGTATGTTCGGAAAAATTCGGTTAGTGGGTGGGTCATTTTGGGCCACTATGTCTCAGGATCATGCCCATTGTATCTAAACAGCAACAATGATGCAGTGAGAATAAAATATCGAATTGAACACAAAGCTAATTTTGACTGAGCTAAGCTCGATCATCCCTGCTAGTCCTTTATTAAAAGAGAAATAAATGGAAACCCCTTTACAGGAATATCACCACTGGTTTTTAAATTATGATTCAATCTTCCATAATCTTTTTTAAGCCGATCAAATTAACACATTTTTAGAGCCTAGACGGAGGTTGGCTAGCTTGTAGGAGGCAGAGCCCCCTAGTTATTAAAAAAAAAGAACAAAAAAAGAAATCAATGCATTTTTGATAAGATAACTATTACTTTGTAACAAAAACTTCAAAAAGTAACATGTGAAATTGATTACATATGAATAAATTTAAACAAAATTCTTGCACAGTAAACTTACTTTGTTTTTGTAATGGCCACCAGTAGTGTACAAGATGAAAATCTTCTTTCTTTCTTGTCCAAGAAATAATTGAAAATGCTCATTAACAGTATGTGCTTTTCTCCATGTTGAACAAAGAATAATTGTATGAGGCTGAAAATAAATAATGAAATACATAAATACTAGCCACCCTTGGCGACCAGTTTGGTCTTCCTTAAAATTTCTGTTTGGGAAAGCATGCAAAGCATTGCATCATGTTACTTTTATTCATAATTTAATTTACTTGGATTCCCTTAAATGTAATTAATATAATCCCTTAAGCTAATATTAGTTTTTGTTGCATTAAAATATCTCAATTTGTTGATTTTCTGTAAGCAAGTAAACCCTATTAGTTTACAATGGAAGGCTATGAGAATTTGCTGAAATATTTGAGATATCGCCAAGTTGGCATAACTTTTGGCGACTAATTTTGGTCACCAAATTTGGCGATATATTGCCAAGTTGGTGATAAGCTGAGCATTGAACAGTGAAATGTAAATAAAGACACAGAGCAAGAGAGAAGAGCAGAAACTGATCATGAAACATAAATAAAGATGTAGTGGCAGCCTTTGAAAAGGTGGTGCCTCTACATGCATGCCGATACACTATGTCCGGCACGATGTCTATCCCTCATGCCTTTCGATAGACATAAGTTTTCATTTTTTTTTTTCCGAAGTCATGTTCGTTTAGAGGATATTTACTGTACTATTGTTTTTAACTATAAAGAATTAAAATTTATTTATCGATTTTAAAAAGTTAAACAAAAACAGCATACACTGAAATTGCATCATACCTTCTCAAATTCTGATATAAAATTAAGTTTTGAATATATTTTGCATATTCCCAAGAAAATCTAAAATCATACTTTAAATGCACTTGAAAACTGCTCAAAATAATTTCATTAATAACATAAAAAATGAAAAAGTCACAGAAAGAACTAAAAATTTAAGAGAATGAACGGTCTTTTAAATGCTTAGCAATCTACCTGTAAAAAACAGATCTTCAAAACTTAAGTTTCTTTACATTTCAAAATTGACAGTACAAATGAAATCATTTTCAATAGTCCCTAGTTATATTGTCTATGCCAGAAGATAAGAAATAAAAAGAACAATATAGTTGAAAGAATGATACAATAGAGAGCAGCAGTAAATTTCAAAAGATTATTACCTACAATACTATATTTTGTATTTGTCCCACAAAACATGAGTTTATATGCATATTAGAAATTTCTTAATAAAAAGGATAAAGCATTACACTTAGAGGGGTCTATCTAGAAGAAAACTGTGTCTGTTTAAAGACCTTTTACAAAATTCTGTGATATATATCATAATATATATATATCCGATATTTATTTTCAAAATATTGTGCATGATATTTTTGATATTTTCAGTCAAAACAAGTGTAAATGAAATTTTCAACTGTTATTGACTGTATTGTTCTACAGACAAAGAACTTTTGCCTCTGGAAATGATTTTTTTAGCCAAAAAAGAAAAAAATATATTTTTTTCAAGCTGAATTTTAAAATGTAGAACCAAGAATTTATGTTGCACAACATTTACTTAGAACAGCTACTGACAGATAACCTGTCTAATTTAGATAATAAGTTAATTACAGCTTCATTAGAGATAACCTTTTCTCGTTTTGGTTTAGTTTAGTTTTAACTGGAGAACTCGTTAAGAATGAAAAAGCAGACAAGCTTACATTTATGTTTAAGTGTTTCAATAAAAATACATATATATATTGTGTATTCAAAATTTCGTTATGTAAAACATAAAATATTCTTGATATTTGATAATGAATCCCACAGTTTGTTTTTTGATGAGTGTAAAAAGCAAACTTTTTAAACTTTTCAGTAAAAATATTCTGTTTTCAATTAGTCGAACTTATAAGTGAAGCGTTTTGTTATAAGCGAAAAAAAAAAAAAAAGAAAGAAAGAAGAAGATACTTATAATATTGTTTTATTAAGTTTTCATGTTAAGGTGCAATATCTTTCAGTTTCTAATTTATATTAAGTTTGGAAATATTTATAATCCAGCAGCAAATTGACTATTTTGAAAATACTGGATATATCTCAAAATATTGGCTTTTTTTGAAAATAAGATATATACAAAGACTGAATCAATCTCAGAAAAAGACCCTTCACAAAATGTTTTCTTAGTAAAAAGGACCATTCATAAAATCTAGCTTCAGAAAAATGGACTCTTAACACAAATATTTTCCCAATAATTTTACATCAATGTAGCTGAAAGTGACCTAATAAATGAAACTGGTTCTGATTTTATACATATTTTGCTGATTTTTTTAATTTAAAATATTTTATTACAGAACATGTTTATCCTTAATTTTTTGGTATTAAAAAGTTAATCTTTTACTCTACTTAATGAAACTGGTTCCTATTTTGTAAATGTTTTATTAATTTTGTGTATTTAAAATATCTAATGATGATCATTAATTTTTTGGTATTAAAAATTGTATCCTTTAAGTGAATGGCCTTTCTCTTTCCAGTTTTATATTATTGGAGAAAATTAGAAGGTGAAATTTGTTTATTTTAACTTTGTTGTTTTGAAAGAAAAATTAAAAAACTTGCACTGAAGATGGAGTTTTATAAAAAGTAAAACAGCTGTCTGCTGCCTACATCTATAATTAATTTTTGCTTTTTATCACATTGTCTATTTGTATTTTAATAAGATATATATATCCGAATGAGTGATATAACAAAGAGCAATATAATGAGGGGTTACTGCATTTTGGTGGTGCTTTCTTATTTCAAATTAATTACAAGAGCTCTTACTCCTTTATCCTCTTCAATAGCATTATTCTCTGAAGTGTATCGAGCTACTAAAGGTACAACATATGAGACAGTTTTCCCAGAATGTGGTGGAGCGACCACAAACATATCTCTACCTCTTTCAACAGCAGGCCAAACAACTGACTGGATACAAGATGGTCCATAAAACTGTATGGCCTTCAGAACCTACAATTACAATTAAAACATGAAAATGAATGATATCAATTATAAATAAACTAAAAGAATATTGAATAAAAATTTTATACAAAACTATAATTTGACCATGAGAAGTTTCTTTAGAAGTTCTATGGAAATTTAGATTAATTTATTTTTTAATTATGGTGACAACCAGTACTAAGAACTATAAGAACCTAGTTATTCATTAAATAAAGAATTCTCATCACCATCTATGTTATTTTAGCTACTCTTCTTTTCCACCTGTAGTGTAGCAAACAGTTCAAGGTCACAAACCAAGTTATCATAGATGAAGTATAATAACGTTAACTCTGACAATGACTTAATATCAATGGTTTACACAGTGAACAGCAGCCAGAATTTAACTCTAGGGCTTTGTAAATAATCAATGACTCTAGGTCATAGTAAAAGGCTTTGAGTTATTGATAGAATGTCCAGTATTTGCTGTTTATTAGAATCATTGGTTAGTTAAATCAGCCTCTTTAATAAATTAAATCATAATACATCTTTTTTGCATTTATTAGAATCAGACACTATGTTAGACATGGTTCATTTAAACAACATTTACTATCTTTACGAAAGTAAAATGTACCAATAAAATAGCATAAAACTGATAATGACATTTATATAAATTGTTTAGCTAAAGATGAGACAACTTTAAGCAGTGGAAGAACACACTACAGGAAATAATTTTTGTATAGGAAACCAGGTTTGCAACTCATTTGTTCAATCAAAAATATGGTGTGCTTTACTCAAAGCCGAACACAAATTCTTGTTCATAAATTTAACAATAATGAAGCTATTTTCAAAAAAAATTTCAATAGACTTTATATAAAATATAACAATATCACAAAAACTGGTAGAAGTTATTAATATTATCTGCCCAAACAGCACTGAACTAAGCACTCCATATTTTGGAATGAAGTTGAAATTCCATATGATGTTACTGATTGATTGAATCATTGTGCATTCCCAACATTTTTTGCGATGTTGCGAGCAAGGTCAGACTGTTAAAAATTCTGTAAAAATATTTTCATTACTGTTAAACATCTGTGGATCATCAGAGCTAGGCTTGAAATAGGTACTCTATATTTTTGTTTAATTAAATTGCTTGCGACTTTACAGTTTGTTTTGTTTTTTCAACAGCCTGTATGTCATAAAATTTTACTTTTTCCTTTAGGAAAAAAATATATTTGTGATTCTATGACAAATTTAATGACAGATTTATGGCTGGACAATAGAGATGGGCAACATCGTTCCTTTTAAGGAATCGTTCCAGCCGGAATCGTTCACAGAAAGGAACGAGTTCATTGGAGTCGTTCCTTTCGGAATCGTTCCGAAAAAAAGGAACGATTCCGAGAAAAAGGAATGATTCCGAGAAAAAAAGATCGATTTTGAAAAATAAAGGATTCCAAGGGGAAAAAAACACTTCCGAGATAAAGAGAACCACATGCAATCCATAATATTTTTTACTAATTTATTTTCTTATGTACCCATCCATTTTCTTAGGCATCCAGTCGCTTTAATTTTGTAATGTTTTGGACAGATGATTTTGTTTTTAAGAGTTCATTTCATTGATCAGCGTGTGCAATTAATTTGCAGTTATTTCTAACTTTATGATTTATGGTATAAAGCATAATTCCTCTTGGAAATTTAAGGGCGGTGCAAGGTCTATTCGATTTTCAGTGTAATCATTAGTTTCTCTTGAAAATATGTCGTCAAATGACCGTCCATTTATATTATTATTTTATATAGTGTGTCTTTACTCTCAACGATGTTCAGTGGCTAAGTCCTAAACCGTTAGTCATAGACCTATAGTTCCAATTACAAAAATGTTTTAAATAAGGTAAAAAATTATTCTGAAAGTCGTTTGGATCAATAAAAATATTTCTAAAAAAGTTACGAAATTTAATTTTTTATACGGTCCTCCGCCCTATAAGAGATATTTAGTAAAAATTTCCTGTTCTCTTAAAAGAAAGACAAAAAAAAGTCCCATTCATCTAACACTAAAATTCATGAAGTTATACGAAACTTTGAAATGCAAGACTTATGCCACTTTTCTGCATCCGAATACACATGAGTTTAGCCATGCTTCTAGGGGTCGTAAACAAAGTGCTTAAAGTATTTGAAGGATTTATTTCATGTGTAGCTGCGCTTTGAAAGAAATCGTATTACGACAGATTTTGGTAAGGATTTGAAGCTGTTTCTTTTCATGATTTTTTTAACAAAAACTATGCTATTTTTATAAGCTTTTATTTAACCTATTAACCGCCAAAACTATAAGTAGGAATTTTCAAATTTCTTGTTGAAAGTCGCTTGTCACCACAAATTCAGAAAGGGAATTTCCGCTTTATTAAAATATCAAAATTTCTGCCAATAAATAAGGCAATTTTTTTAATTGTAAAATAGTGGTGACAAAGTAATTAATGTAAGCATGAGCAATTATTTTGACCGTTGCGTGAAAGCAACACCAGCGGGTAACGGGTTAACTTGAAACGATCGTATGTTTCAGTTCAAAATTTGTACTCGAAATTCAACTCACTTTAAAATATGCGATCGAGGTTATATTTTACATATTGACGTAAATCAGATGACAATGTAATATTATTATGATTTTCAGTGCTTACCATTATGTACTTATTTTACAGGGTAACACAAAAAATTTCGGATAGATTACTGCCAACAAGTTTTCTAAAAAGTTTTAGATTAGATAACACAAGACTGCGATGGTTGTGTTTTTTTATTTTTAAAATTATGTATTTTTAAAATTATGATTTTTATGTATTTTTTAGCACTGAATCCGAAAATTATCTTCATTTTTAACCATCATGTCAGAATTTTTCGCAACTAGTAAATTTCAAAATAGTAAATTTCAAAATTGAAAAAATAGCTAATACTATAAAATAGAGTCGATGGTTGTATTTTTTAACTTTTACGACTGATTTGTATGTGCTTTTTAGCACTGAATGTAAAAATTACCTTCATATTTAACCATCATGTTAGACTTTTTTTGTAAATGGCAAATTTCAAAGTTAAACTAGTATGTTGTGGCCATCACAAAACTTTCTTCTAAATAAATCACGTCAATTAAATCATTTAAATAGTAAAAGAAATTACATCAATTTAGAACCAATTCGTATCAAAGTATACCTGAATTTGAAGTTTGATGAAAATTCGTGCATTACTTATTGAGATAGAGCTGTAGGGGAAATTCTGAAAAATGCAGCATAGCACCGCCACCTGTTGAGCGATTTGCACCAAAACACAAACAGCACTAATTCATATTAAGGTATACCGGAATCTGAAGTTTGATGAAAATCGGTGCATTAGTTCTGGAGCTAGAGCTATTGTGGAAATCACAAAAATGCAGCACAGCAGCGCCACATGTTGAGCGATTTACACGAAAAGGTACAAAACATCAATTCATGTCAAGGACTAACAGAATCTGAAGTTTGATGAAAATCCGTGCATTAGTTCTGGAAATTGAGCTATTGTGGAAATCGTGAAAAATGCTGCATACCAGCGCCACCTATTGAGAGATTTACACCAAAACATAAACAGCACTAATTCATATCCAGTATACCTAAATCTGACGCTTGTTGAAAACCCAAGCATTAGTTCTTCAGATAGAGCTATTGCGGAAATCTCAAAAAACGCAGCATAGCAGCGCCACCTGTTGAGCGATTTACGCCACAAGGAGCAAAACGTCAATTCATGTCAAGCACTAACTAAATCTGAAGTTTGATGAAAATCCGTGCATTATTTCTTGAGATTGAGCTATTACGAAAATCGTGTAAATGCTGCAAAATGCAGCATAGCAGCGCCATCTGTTGGGCGATTTGCACCAAAACTTTACCAGCACTAATTCATATCAAGGATTAACGGAATCTGAAGTTTTATAAAAATCCGTGCATTAGTTCTTGAGATAGAGCTTTTGCGGAAATCCTGCAAAATGCTACATAGCAGCGCCACCTGCAGGGCGATTTACACCAAAAACTAATGAAGGTCATTTTCGGATTCAATAGTAAAAAATACATAAAAATCAATTATCAAAAGTTAAAGAAATAACAATCACATCTATTTTATACTATCAGAATCAGATTTCCGAATCACTTTTTAGCTTTCAAATTTACGATTTGCAAAAAATCTGTACTTTGTGATAAAAAATGAAGGCCATTTCTGGATTCAGTGTGTAAAGAATCGAGGCTGTTGCTTTTCAACATTTTATTTAACGAAAATTCTATTATTTTTTTTCCTGTTATATGTTTAGTACAAGCTGTATATTTTGCATTAATATTTCAGAATGATTATAGATTTCAAATTTATAATGCAATGTTAATTTTACTATCAACTATATTTTTTATATATCTGAAAATTATTTATATTTCTAGTAAATTTGTAAATGACCCCTATTTCGCAGCAAAAAATATGCTCCAAGTTGAAACAGCCATTACTTCGGTCAGTTTTAGTCGTAGAATAATAGGACTTTTATTTGTCTTACTTGTAAGTGTAATAGGAAAGTTTTACTAACTATAACTTGAAGGACCGGGGGATCGTATAAAAAATTAAATTTCATAATTTTTCAAGAAATGATTCTATTGACCCAAATCACTTTTTAAATACTTCTTTACCCCCATTTAAAACATTTTTGTAATTGGAACTATATGGCTATGACTAACGGTTTAGGAATTAGCTATTGGACATCGTTGAGGGTGGACATCCTGTATAGGAAATTTTATTATTGCTCTGATATTTGTCACCAGGGTCTAGGAATTTTTAGTCTCATAGATTCCTCTTCAAAATCTACCTCTAGGTAATCTTAATTTCATTTTTCATTCTGAATCTCATTTTTCATTTGGATGGCCCTACTGGTTTGGATATGTAACTAGTTAAAGCAGATTACATTTTTGTTCCAGTGTCCGTACTTTCAATAACTTTATGCCCTTTATCGTCTTTCTCCTCAGCTCCCTAACTTTACGCACACAGGATATTTCGCATAATTCATCAACATTATTATCACCGCCTTCAGGATCTGGTTCAGAAGTGAAACACCCTATTCTATAGCAATCATCTTGTAGTGCAATTCAGTGATATATATCAATTTTAATGCATTTGAAATAGCTTAATGTCATTAAAATGCACTGCAAACGATTTTTTCCCGTTGACCATAATGTAACGAAATACTTTTGAGTGCCCCTGTAAATAAACTATTAATGCTACACTCTTCATATTGAATACCAAACATCCCATGGTAAACATCATTAACATATATCAATTGCATGGGAATCCGAGTATATTTACGGGAGTTAGGTATATTACACACTGAGACCACACAACGACACAAAGCGCAACATGAAGTGCAAAAACCGGTCGAAACAAAGAACGAAGTAGTTGCAAACTTGTTTTAAACCAGTTTTTCTAGCTAATTCAAGCGACATGTCTTATGTGTCGCCTTAGTGTGTGACTTGCCTTAGAGCGTGAACAGACGGTCTGACGGACAGACAAACCGCATTCATAAACACTAACTTTATTGGAAAGAGTTAAAAAGTAAAGCACGTTTTTGCACACTGTCTTTCCTGAGTGACTGATGTATGTCTTGTCTTTTACCCTAACATCGCTATTTGTGAACTGCTGTTAACTACGTAGAATTTCAATAAACTTACAACTCTTTTTGAATCTCCAATTTTACGAGAACCTACCGGAATTTCTCTAATTTCACACCCTCATCCGCCGTCACCCTCTCTTTACTTATATGATACAGAACCTCAGTTCGGTGTGAGTGAATTGCAATGCTAATATGTTTGTTTGGATTGGGATCTTTGGAGCTTCATAACTCATGAAGTCATGGAACACTTGTGTTACACGAAAGGGTAGAAGTTCCTTCAGATGATTTGTAAACAGATTCATTAGCAGGGCTATGGCTAGTGATATTTATAAGATAATATTATATGCATTAATATTATAATATATATATATATATAGTAATATATATGATTTTATTCATATATAGTACATATTATCTCCGCCAAAAGATATAGTGATTCACTAAACTTCAAAGTTCTATTTCTTTAAATTTGAAATTTGCTAACATTTTAACTGAAAAACGGTTTATTGGTTTAATTAAATTAAACAAATTAAAAGTATGTCCATTATTATTACAGAGTGTAGTACTATATAAAGAACTATCCTTTTGACGATGTTTCGGCCGTTGAATGAAAGATATCTGTTGTAAACGTATTATAGATAATACCAACCTTAATTTTTTGAGAATTTAACTATTTTTTATTCGGAGTTAAACTTTTTATTGTCAAAACTATTTAAAATAGATAAAACATTTTGTTAAATTCGAACTTTTTAGAAAACTTTATGTAATTTAAGAAAAAAAAGAAAATAAATAAATAAATCTTCTAAGTGAAAAGAATAACAATAAGAAAGGAAAATACATAAAATTTAGTATCGTATTTGCAGTAAGTTTTACCTCAATAAAAACGGAAATTTGGTATTAGGCTTGAAACATTAAATTTAGTTTAGCATGAAGGAAGCCTTGATTTGCTCGAAATTAAACTCAGATATGTATTATCCATCACCACAGTAACAGGCATTAATCGAGGCATTGAACTCGGGATTTACGAGTATCAATAACGATCAAGAAATCTGAATTATTATAAGAAATTATTACGATAAACGATTTTTTTTGCTTTTATTTTACGTTGAATTAAAACAAAGTCACAGTTATTTAAATTCTAATTATTTAGCAAGAAATAGAAGTAAAATAACAATTGAAAAAACTGTACAAAATCACAACGTGCATTCTTTGGAAGCCAATAATTAAATTCGTATATTGTAAAAATTTTAAATGCAATATTAACCTTCCGCATACCAGACCGGTGCAACAGGACCCGATAGATACATTCAAATTGATTTTTCACATTTTAAAAAATGAAAATTTTGTAAATATGTGACTTTTTCTGGAATGTTCTACTCAAAAGAATAGAACATCCCAGAAAAAACCCATATTTACAGAAATTTCAGTTTTTAAAATAAATTAGAAATATCATTATAAATGTACCTGTCGGGGCCATTGAACCCCTCTGGTAGGCGGAGGGTTAACATAAATCTATTAAACCGAAACAAGCATAAAATATGCAGCTTTATATATTTCGCAGTGTTGGAGAAAGTCCGATAATCTATATGTAGCACGTGATTTTTTTTTTCCCGTTTTTATACTCAAAACGGCCATTAAGAGAGCGAACCGCGGTTAAATTATTTCAATCCCACCCACCACTGTTACTGTTATCTTATTATTATTATTAGACATTATGCTTTTTGAAATATTCATTATCTTAAGAAAGAAAGAAACGTTTTACAAAAATTCCTTGTTCTAACAGATTTTACTCTATGTAATAAACCTCAATGTAAGTTGATTAAAACAACAATCTTGGGGAGTTTCGAGATTTTTTTAATCATCTTCTTCAGGAGATAAAAACAAGACGCCAAACTGTGGAAATAAAGTGGTACTCGAGCGCTCGTAGCTGGTCATATATTTATTTTGACAAAGAGGATTCTCAAATTGAAATTATGTTTGAGGAAAAAACATGAAATAGTGAAATATGCATGAAAGTGCGTAACTCTACAATTATTAAAATAATTGAAAATCAGTTATTATTATCCTATTAAAATGCAATTTTTATGGCCTAGTGATATATTTCTTACATTATTCTAACCTGTTTCTAGTGAGATTTAAAAAAATATTTTTCACTAGTAATTAAACAAGCATTTTCTTTGTTTTTCTTAAGGCTGTTCTTAAGTGATCTGCTCAACAAGCGTAAAACGTTTTGACACATTTACAAATTCATTTTTTAACGGAAAGATATAAAATTGGAATGTTTGACCATGGAAGCGATTTGGAATCGAACTGTGTTTTCCATCTTTTGATCAGTAAATTACCTATTGAGTTATAATCAATTTTGATCACGTGACAAACATGTTTTTCACCCATTTTTGAGAAATTATGCCTCTTTCGCGCGGAAATTCGGTTCAAAACGCCCACTTTGACACTATTTTCTGAAAGGCCTATTGCGTTTGCAAAAAAACGGAAAAACAGCTCGATTACATAGTTTCTGAACAACAACACCTGTTCGTTTCATGCATTTCCGAATAAAAATAAATTAAAACTTTTGTCACAAATTTATCCTTTTGGATTTGAGAACAGCCTTAAGAATTCATTTAGAAAAAATTCATTTCGTATGATACATTTACCAATTAGAAAATGTATTAGTGTCATTAAAGTACACATGGTGTTCCATTACCCTCGGAGTCCAGGTACTAAATCGGCAAAGCACGTAAAGTTTCTGGGTTCGAATCCCATCTCGGGCACTTTTTCTCTCAGGTGTAAAAAATCCAATTCGTATAAAATATTTTTTTTTAATTATTTCTTTCAGATTAATTTAGCACAAGAAGATGAAATAGTAATGTTTATTAAACGCCCTACTCCGCCCCGCACTTCAATTTCTTTTTTCTTTCTTTCTTTACTTTTCTTTTCTTTTTTTTTTTGAGAGGGGGGGGGGGGGGAGTGGCACACACATTAGAAGGATATTTTGGCAATAAAGTCAGCTTTAATAGAATCACAATCTGTTATTTTGAAATAAAATAGCGTATTTTAATTTATTAAAACTGGCCAGTCTACAAGAAAAGAACCGATTCCCGAGGAATCGGTCCTTTTCGGAACGGTTCCTCGGATTCGGTCCTTTTTGGAACGGTTCCTCGGATTCGGTCCTTTTCGGAACGACTCCGAGGAATCGGTCCTTTTCGGAACGGTTCCTCGGATTCGGTCCTTTTTGGAACGGTTCCTCGGATTCGGTCCTTTTTGGAACGATTCCGAAATGGACCGACTCCGAGGAATCTGTCCTTTTCGGAGTCGGTACATTTTGGACCGATTCCGAGGAATCGTTCCGAAAAGGACCGATTCCGTGGAGTCGTTCCTTTTCGGAATCGTTCCAAAAAGGACCGATTCCGAGGAACCGTTCCAAAAAGGACCGAATCCGAGGAACCGTTCCAAAAAGAACCGAATCCGAGGAACCGTTCCAAAAAGAACCGAATCCGAGGAGTCGTTCCAAAAAGGACCGAATCCGAAAAGGACCGATTCCTTTTTACAGAATGGAATCGTTCCTTCAGTTTCACTGCCGGAATCGTTCCTTTGGAGTCGTTCCTCAACAAATGACACATCTCTACTGGACAAAGTCATTTTTGAGTGGTGCCTAAAATTTTTTGACTACGCTGTGCTGTTTTTTTTTTTGTTTTTTTTTCACCAGAATAAACACTAAATGTTTCTCGTTAACAGGGGAAGAGGTCTGCATGGACTGAAATTTCCAATGCCGGGCCCAACTAGGCTCAGTCCGCTAACAAAAGCTAAAAGATTAGCCTGGATCTCTACGAAAGCTTTATTGGCTGTTCTCGGCTTGTTCAAAAATTAAATATTCACACAAGTTCTGGTTCATGCTGATCCTTTTCTCTTAATTTATGGTCTGTCAGACCCGATTTCTGAAAAACATGTTGCTATTTTTTAAACAATCTTATCCTATAGGATAAGATTCTTTTAAATTCCTATAGGAAAATTCTTATTCTTCTTAAAGTTTTTTTAACAGAACATTAAATACATATGTATCTTTTAAGTTACAATCGATTATATGTGTAATAGATAACAATATTAATGATCATTTAGAGACAATGATTTATCTGAATACACATTGAAAAATTAATGTTGTTTGAATGAAGAAAAAAAACTGGTTACAGAAAATCATAATTTTAAAGCTCTATGAGAAAAAAGGGAACTTGGCACATGTAATTTAAATATTTCTCTGTTATCTATTAACCAAATTAAGTTTCTAAAGCCTTTTTAAAGAAATATACAATATCATTATTATTTGTAAAAGAAAACTGCTACCACAACGCAAGATTGCAAAATTTATTTTCATTAGACTCGGCCTGGACCTGAAAAGAATGAGGTCCAGTTTCAGACTGGCCTGACAGCCTGAGACTACAGAAAAAAGTCAGAAACAGTCTCAGATCAAATCTATAGAAGAAAACTAAGTCAGGAAACAGCCAACCGAAATTGAATGAAAAAAAAATTGCCCTAGACCTAACTGTAATGCCAGTTTTAATTTATTTATGACAGTGAAAAAGGAAATCGGTAGGAAAAGGAAAAATATGTGTTTTTTAAAAGTTTTCGTCTTAGCACGTGCAAATGTATATTTTCTCGTCATCAGGACCATAAATTACTTCGATTTAAAACAGCATTCCTTCATAGACGAGTTCCTTTTTCACAGGGCTTTACTGTATTCAGAGCAACTTGCTGTCTGCTTTAATAAGTAAAAAGTTGCCTGCTTTAACAAGTAAAAAGTTCAAATTCCATTTCTGTACATCCAAAATTTACCTTTTTTTTTTTTTCCTTTTTTTTTTTTTTTTTTTTTTTGTGTGTGTGTGTGTGTGTGTGTGTGTGTGTATGAAATTTGATGGTTTAGTCTAATTTCCGAAAAAACAAATAAAAAAATCAGTTAAAAGATTCACTATTGTACAGCAGTGCGATAGGAAATTATCTTTTATGTATCCTAGACTAGGGTTTATTTGGGTTATGCGAGCACTACTATTTTTCAAACAAGTGACCAGTTTTAACAGGTATTATTACGCATTTTCTCTATTTTTAAGCACAATAACAACTGTTTTAAATGAATACCGTTTGTTGAATACAACTTCATTCAATAAAGCAGTAGATTCATAAAAGTGGCTCATTTGATAACCCAATTATTCATATAAGCGGCAATACCAATATCATTTTTTTGCACTGCGAGGGGTTTTAACCATGAAAATCCCCCAGTCGCCACAACACTGGTTTACAGAACAATGTAGTTTCAATTTTATAGTTTTGGCAGAGTGAAAGACATTTAGTGGAACTATAGTTGAAACAGCTTATAACAAAGCAGAATGTGGCATTAAAATAATTTGTTACATACAAACTTCGTTACACAACCAGTTTCTTTACAATGTTTTGGTATTTACAGACAATTTGGTTTATCCAATATTTTGATTTAACTGGCCTTGTATTATCCAGGTTTTAATGTAGCATAAATTGAAAACAAATTGAGGAAAAACATATTCAAGTTTTACCATACATTGCTGAAAAATGTCAAATATGGAAATGATAAAATGAAGTTACACAAAAATAACTGGCTTATTAATGTATATTAGATCTTATAGAATAGATCTTAATACCAATAAAAATATAAAAATAATACATCACAAAAGATAAGAAAGATTAGTGCACACAAAATAGTCTGCAGAAAAAAGATACACTTTCATTAATGTTTATCAATTAAAGTACATTCTTCTATCTTATCATGGAAGACGGTAGTATTCCGAGTGACGCAGCCTTAAGCCTAAAATTGTATCGTATCGTAGAATTCGTAGATGGCGGAACTCATATATACAGCTAACTCGACATCAAAGAAAATGCGAAAAGCCGCCTGTTAATAACTCATCAAATATAGGTCCTATTGTTGTGATTTTTTTAAAACAGTCTTATATCTGCAGTCTAATCCTATTCTGAATTTTTTACAATTCTACGTGCAGTATATTTTCAGATCTGTAAACCCATTTTGAAAGCAATTTCGATGGTGTAAGTTTGTCTTTTTTTTTCCCCCGAAACGGTCTAGATTTTTTTAAAAACATTAATATATAAAATGAATCTGTTTTTGACGAAGTGGATAAGACTAACCTAGTATCTAGGAAAACTCTTAATTTTTATATAATCCGCATGAAAAAATGGACTTCTTAGGATCGCGGATTACATGTTATTCTATGGGCTAGCAGACAGAACGTTGCACATCGGTTTTGCGCGGTTTAGGTCACAGTTAAAAATCTGAATATTGGCAATAAATCTTTTTTTAAACTACGAAAACAGTTTATTATGTGCTTTAAAATACTTAGACTGATTTTTTAAAATGGAGCAGTATTTTGTAATTATAGGTATTTTATTTCATTGTTATTCATAGTAAGTAAACATTTTTTAAGGAGAAAATATTTCACATTTAAAAAAAAAATCTCGTATCGAAATTCGATATTTATCGAAAATTCTCGTATCGAAATGAAAATTCATCGCGTTCGCCATAAGACTTCGCCATGTATCACTACACAATACGCGAAGTTGACTGAAGAAATAAGAAATATCAAAGATCTTGAAATGGTATTCCAAGGGGAGAAAGTGAGTACAATTTCTAATTATCCAGACAGCATTCTTTGCAACCGATCCTTTCTAATTAGTATAATGTTCTGAATTGTTTTTATTTTCAACAATACTTATAACTGTTTTCCTTACAAAATAACGTTCATGTGTGGCATAGGTATTTCTTGTGATATGTGAGTGTAATACAGATAGATTACTAATTTAATTTTGAGTTTTCTTTTAAAGAAATTAAACAAAATCTTTCATTTTTAAAGAACGCACAATTTAAATAAAAGGTATGACGAAATCAAAATTAAGATTTCCAATCCCGTTTATAAAATGATTCATTTGCGAATCGTTTCTAATAATAATATAAACGAAAATTGACTTAAAATTGATATATGTAAAACCCTATTACCTGTCTTGACACTGCTCGGGAATCTCCTCTACATTTCACTTTTACTCTGCTATACACTTCACATTCTATCTTTATCAAGTAACACATTCATTCTATCTTTCTTTATTTATCTATATAAAATATCTTTTATTAATACAATAAAGTTATTCTTTATTTCACTTACCGTTCATATATTCTTGCCATCTTATCTTTAAATCCTTCTTAAGTTGTTTATTTATCGTAGGTATTTTCCGACTTACGATTTCAGCCATCCACGTTCCAGGCAATCAGGAGCATAGAATTCATTTCGAATGACGAGTGTTTCACAGCCGCCACTAGATGGCGTCGTTCGTTTGAAACCACTGCACATCGTTCGTACGACGTTTCGTCACGATGTCCTTCGAGAATCTTCTTCTACTGCTCCGTGATTGGTTTTTCCATTCACCTGGTTCATATAAGTTAAGGTGTAATATCTTTCCCTTCACCTCCTTGACCATCTTCTTCCCTTTCCTCTCACCTCAACAGTGTTTCGTTGGAGGAAGTTTAAAGCGTGTTATTATGGCGTCAGATGTTGACATTTAAGTTCTTTTTATATATCTTCATATAAAAGCTGTTTTCTACATTTCTTCATTTAACGTTTTGTTACCGATCACGTATTCATTTTAAGTGAGCTATATTGTTTTATCACGAGCTCTGGAATCACTGATAAACTTTGTTTAAGTGCTTTCTGAAATGAAGGATTGTGATTCATCATGAAACGTGTCGGCAGATGTAATGAAAATAGATCTTTATCTCCAGATATCTAAATGTCTTCCGTGCTGCTCTTCAATCAGATGTCATTTAGATGGAAGTTGGTAATGTTTGGTGTATTGACAAGAATATATATTTTTCATGAAAGCTCCGAGATCGTATGGCCACTCGATGATCCTGTTTTTCATATGTCATGAGGGTTTGTTTTATTTTACTTTTGTTAAATCTGTTTTAATAGTTTAATATGTTTATATATAAAGTTTGGATATTGTATAATGCTATAGTTAAGCTATATATTTCTGCCTTTTGGTTTTTAATAAACTTCAGTTTGTTTTTAAACTTTCTTGTAATTATTTCATCACCATACTACTTCATAAACTTTTACACTTAGGGATTAACAGCTAAGTTTCCATTGTGTATTTTTGCTCTGCTATCTTTAATCTATAACTTAAATTTAATCGCCTTCACGGTTATGGGCCAATCCCTAACTGTGGTTAATAGTTTAGAATAGAATAGAAACCTTATTTAAAAATTCCTGTTTTTCGTTATCATAGTTAAGTAAATTATAAATGTTTAATTTTATAAATTTTTTTTAGATATTGTTCTGACTTCTTATTTTCATTTTATATTAAGCGTATTTAACCCTTAAAGGGTCAACGTTATGGTGGTGAACGCTAACCTCATCGGCAATTTAGCGATGCTTTGCGATGGGGGGGCGATTAGATTTGGATAATTTTATGTTTATAAATTTATTATTTTGAAAAATTTGAATTTTTTTAGTAAAAGATGTTAAAAATTGCATTTTTATAAAATTTTTTAAAAGTAATTTAAATATTTAAAAGAATTAATGATTTGAGGGTGTTTTTTTTTAACCTCATGACATATCTGCTGAATTCTTTTGCTGAGGAAAGAAGAGCTTCAATTTTTAATGTTGAAATGAGTTTCATGTTATGGAGGCCATTTTTCGATCTAGTGCGTTCTACAGTTTGATTCTGCAATATACTGAGATAATCTGCATATGTTTAAAGTTGTTCTCTATGCTGGAGTTGAAATTTGAGATGTGATTTGATGTTTTAAAGGACCTTGATCCTAAATTTGGAGAACATCTACATTGTGATATCTTTCCAGCAGGAACACCATTTTTAGTTTGTCATCTGTGTCCAAGTTATCACCCGTTTGTCATCATATTTGAGGAATTGCAGTGCTTTATCAAGTGCTAATTGTTTTTCTATCGATTGGTGATGCAGCAGAGTTGCATAGCAGAGGCGTGCTGGACCATGACGAACGTTTTAGCTTCTACATGATAGCTGATTAAAGGCTATTTCGTGATTGTTTTTATTTTTAAAGAAACTTTTTGACTTTTTTTTGGAACTTTAAGTGAAACATCGATACTATGAAACTGAACAGTAACGTTCTAATGTTTCGTTTTGCCAAGCACTGTTTTCTCCAATGAAACCACTACAATTCTTCGACCTCCAGATGATAATTATTCAAATATGTTTTATTCAGAATTTTAAGTTTTTGGGTGCATTTAAGTGTGCTCCATCGTGTGATTTTATGTGCTGCAATTGCTTTTTACATGATCTTTAATGTAAGGTTTTTAAATATATGTAATGTAGTTAAATTCCTTGATTCTGGGATTCTTTATAATGTGATACTTTGATGAATTTTTGAGGATTAATCCTTTTTAATATGTAAACTACTTGAAGTCTTTAAGAGTAATCAAATACTTTTTGCTTTGATCTTTGATCAAACTGGAAATTTACTGATCGGGGTTATAATAAATTTTTATCTTAGCTGTTTTTCTGATTTAATAAATAACTTTTTGTCAGATTAGGTTTAAAACTTTTTATGGGGGGGCGAATTTTTTTTTTTTTTTTTTTTTAGTATCATAATTCTGTTATACAGATTATGTTATTACACTTTGGATTTTTCTGCTGTCAATGATTTTGGAAGTTCGATATTTTTAAGGTTTATTTTTCTTAAACAGAGGTCGAATCGATTACCCAAAATTGTTGGTAGTTTGATTCTTTTTTTGTTTTAGTTAAGATAAATTCTATCTCTGTAAATGTTAAGAATTATTTTAAACTTAAATCGGCTTTTATAGCTTTAACTTAAAGGGTCAAGTATATTCGTTTTTTTTACCTTTTCTAAATGTTTAATCTCAGTTTTTTCTGTCACTTAAATTTTTACTAATTTTCAACTGTAACTTATTTGTTAAATAACCATGTGCATAGCTGGGTTATATTGATGGTTCAGTTGATTAGGATGTATTTATTTCAGTGACATTATTGCTTGTTTTATGTTTAATATATTCTGTGAATAAAGTTGTTTAATTTATTCATTTTTTTTTGTTCTGTTTACCCTGATTGATAATTTTCTCCATGATAAAAATTGTATATTTAAAGTGTTCTCTTTCAGCTGTTCTTGGAATAGGAACCATTTTTGAAAAATGATCTTTTGAAAGGTTCTAAGAGGTTCATGGTTTAGAGATTTTGGCCATTAATTGGGGAATTTTAAATTTTTAAACAGTCCATTTTTATTTTTACTTAAGATAATATTTTGTTATCAATTTTTTTTTTTTTTTTTTTTTTTTTGTCATTGTCTGTAATACAATGGGTTTTTGACTTTAAGATCTTTATATTTTTGAATTAAGTATGGACATTAAAAATTTAAGTCTTTGCTTAAATGTTTGATCCTTACATAATAGGGGTCATGTTTTAGAAACCCTATTACAGCAATGTTCAAATTACCTTGCATGTTTAATTTTAACTTAAACAATTTCAGCTAACTGTTTGTTCCTCTAGTCATTTACATGTTTTCTTGGTTTAATTATCTTGTGCCAATATTGTTTTAAGGCACTGTGATTTTTAATTACCTGAGGAGGACTTATTTGATAGGGGGGACTTGTGGTTCTGGCTTCATAAATGGATTAGGTGCAATATTTTTTACATTGTTCACATTTTATTTAAATTATTGAAGTTTAAAGTTTTAAAAATACTTTTGAAGTTTTTTTTTAGCTTTTCCCCTGTTGGCCTGTATCTTTGATTATTGGTAACAAGATTCTGAGCTGAGAGATTGATTTCAATAAGATTTTTACATTTGCAGAGATTCCTGGATTCAATTATTCTAATGAAGTTTCAATGTTTTAGAATGAGTCAATAGAATGTGTTAAACCCTGGGAATATTTAGCTGTTGTGATCTGACCTAATAGTTATTGAATAGTTACCTCGTTTAAACTTGTAGAATTTAGACCACTTTGCCAATTGTACAAATTACTTCTTTTAGAATTGAATCAAATCATTTTTAATTGATTCAACTTCATTTTTGAAAATACGTTGGCTACCTTTTTTTGGTCTGTTGGAAAGATTTTGGAATGGAGGTTTACCGAGTTTTTCTGTTTTTAAGGGGTCGGGTCATGAAGTCTGGAATACCTGGAGTATTTATAGATGAACTCTTGTTCTTAGTTTGAGCTTGTAAGCTGTTTTTTAAAGTCCTCTTCCCAGTGGTTATTAGGAATTTGTCTTTAGTTGTAGCTGTTGCCCGAGTTCTGACGTATCTTTTAAAGTTAGGGAAGGTTAGAAACGAACATGCCTTCCTAATGTGTAAATACTACTTTTCTCCCACGGATGTTATTTAACATGGGATTAAAATATCGGAATGCTCTTATTTTTTTTTAATGATTATTGGTTGATTTATATTTTTAGTTCAGTCTTCAAGAACTTTTCTCCCAGATCGTATATGCCTGCGTGTTTATGTAGTACAGGTCGGTGCGTATGAAGACCTTTGGCCAAAGGCAAATTTCTTTTCTAGGTGCATCTGGATAAAGAAATTGTTTTTTTTTTTTGTGAGTTCGTGCTTCGGCATCTGTGCTGGTTGGATATGCTGAATTTCAGCATGTTGATAGGCTCTGTGAAAGGTGTCTTACTTCAACAACCTAGTCTTCTTTTGTTTAAAATTTTGATTTTCAGTTGGAAGGATTCTCAGGCATATCGCAGTGATCGGGGGGAGTTTGTTGAGGACAGTTATTAGTTTTATAATAGTAGGTTTTTGTTTAACTCTTAAAATAAAATTTTTCTGGGGCATTTGTCATCTATGTAACTTTTGTCAAGTAGTGGCCTTCAAGTAGCGCTATTGTGGGTTCACTTGTTATGACAATGTTTGAAGTTGTTTGGCGTCAGTTGGGAGGAATTGTGTTTGATAAGTTTGAATCCGTTAAGTGGATTCGGGTAGAACTAGCTGCATTATTTTGAACTGTTTTAGAATTTCATTACACATTACATTTGCATATACATTTTATAAGCAATTTGTAGCCAATCATTTGTCAGATGGGGATCATCACTAGCAATTTCAAATTTCATATTTTAGAAACTGTATACTGCATACCTTGACTTCATTATATTGTAAATTGTTTTAGATCAATCATGTAAAATGTTACTGAATACTTTTGAATACTTTGAATCAATGAATGGGGGGGGTCTGGAGAATGTGTCCTTACTAATATCTTTTGTGTGTGATATGTTTTTTATGTCTTGGTTAAATTTTATAAATTTATTCAACTGTTTAATCATTGAGTGGCTTTGCGTTCTGTGGCTCGTCTTTTGTTTTTACGGGTATGGTGGAGTTATTCTATTTTAAGTGGTTGGAGTTATTGATGGTATTTCAGCTCTGTTGGACACTTGCATGTCGTATAGGTGTAATGTCATGTTTTAGTAGTCTTTGGGCATTGACCATTCTTTTTATTCCGTCCCAGTGTCAAGAGGGGGGGCATTTGATATATGTAGAACCCTATTACCTGTCTTGACACTGCTCGGGAATCTCCTCTACATTTCACTTTTACTCTGCTATACACTTCACATTCTATCTTTATCAAGTAACACATTCATTCTATCTTTCTTTATTTATCTATATAAAATATCTTTTATTAATACAATAAAGTTATTCTTTATTTCACTTACCGTTCATATATTCTTGCCATCTTATCTTTAAATCCTTCTTAAGTTGTTTATTTATCGTAGGTATTTTCCGACTTACGATTTTAGCCATCCACGTTCCAGGCAATCAGGAGCATAGAATTCATTTCGAATGACGAGTGTTTCACAGCCGCCACTAGATGGCGTCGCTCGTTTGAAACCACTGCACATCGTTCGTACGACGTTTTGTCACGATGTCCTTCGAGAATCTTCTTCTACTGCTCCGTGATTGGTTTTTCCATTCACCTGGTTCATATAAGTTAAGGTGTAATATCTTTCCCTTCACCTCCTCGACCATCTTCTTTCTTTTCCTCTCACCTCAACAGTGTTTCGTTGGAGGAAGTTTAAAGCGTGTTATTATGGCGTCAGATGTTGACATTTAAGTTCTTTTTATATATCTTCATATAAAAGCTGTTTTCTACATTTCTTCATTTAACGTTTTGTTACCAATCACGTATTCATTTTAAGTGAGCTATATTGTTTTATCACGAGCTCTGGAATCGCTAATAAACTTTGTTTAAGTGCTTTCCGAAATGAAGGATTGTGATTCATCATGAAACGTGTCGGCAGATGTAATGAAAATAGATCTTTATCTCCAGATATCTAAATGTCTTCCGTGCTGCTCTTCAATCAGATGTCATTTAGATGGAAGTTGGTAATGTTTGGTGTATTGACAAGAATATATATTTTTCATGAAAGCTCCGAGATCGTATGGCCACTCGATGATCCTGTTTTTCATATGTCATGAGGGTTTGTTTTATTTTACTTTTGTTAAATCTGTTTTAATAGTTTAATATGTTTATATATAAAGTTTGGATATTGTATAATGCTATAGTTAAGCTATATATTTCTGCCTTTTGGTTTTTAATAAACTTCAGTTTGTTTTTAAACTTTCTTGTAATTATTTCATCACCATACTACTTCATAAACTTTTACACTTAGGGATTAACAGCTAAGTTTCCATTGTGTATTTTTGCTCTGCTATCTTTAATCTATAACTTAAATTTAATCGCCTTCAAAAATGACATCTTTCGTTTATTTTTTATTTATTTATTTTTTATACAACTCTTTTCAGCTTCAAAAATTAAAGCATCGTAGTATTTTATTTTTATAAAATTTAACCTAAAGGGAAAAAAAAAAATTCTTGTCGTTTATCTCTGTAACAAAAGAAAAACAGAAAAAAAAAAACAAAAAAAAAACACCTGAAGCATTTCTTTTAGGCTAATTGATTACAGCCATGGTTGCAAGACCTTCAGTCTCAGGACTGATTTCAGTCTTGGACATATTTTTGACTGATAGTAAATTCTACTTTATATACTTAAATTATCACGATTAGCTCAAAATGAACCATTTTATACTGACTGGTTGTTTTGAGCTCCTAAAAGTAAAAATTTTCCATCATGATACTTTTCCTTATTTAGTAATTAAAGTTTATAGATAAATAAGGTAAAACAGCTTTTTTGCAAAAGTAAGATACTTGTTTTTATTTAATTTTAAAGTTAATATGCTTAAAAGAAAGCTTTAAATAATTTACTTTTAAAAAATATAAAAGTAGCCAGCTCCCTTATATGGTATTTGTGGTAATGAAGTATAATTGTAAATAAGAACAATTCAGAACATGTTACTATTTAGAAAAGATTGGTTTCACAAAATTTCATTAGCAGCTGCATTGTAGCTGTCATGATAATTAGACTTTGTATAAACTAATAAAGGGATTACTTAGTAACCATTTCAATTAATATATTAATCCGACTCGCATCTTAAATTAAATATTACGTTTTTATTCTGCTTTCATTAAACCAGTCACTATTCTGTAACATTCCGCATATAAACAAAAACTCTTTTTATCAATTCCACCTGTATACTGGAGGGTTACCGTGCCACTTACAGAGTAGCGCGTTTATCGCCTCGTTGTGCAATAGCATTTGAAAGATCACCACACTAACATAAAAAAGAAGCAATAAAAGAAAAACAAAATTAATCAGTTGATTGTAAAAAACCCGCTCCATTCTCGGTCGGGGGAGGAACATCACAAGAAAAAAAAACCTCGCGAAATTTGACAGTATGTCAGGGGGGGCAGGGTTCGCAAAAACCCGGGTTTTTTCATGAAAAACCCAATTTTCCCCGGGGAAAATCGGGTTTTTTCAAAAGTATAATACATTCGTAATTATATTATTGTATACTATATTTTCTATATATTATATACACTATACATAAAAAAATACATTGTTCTCTTACATACAATATAATTGTAATGCTATTTTACAAGTTATAAATTGTATAAATTATATGAATTTAAATTAATTAAATGTCAGTGTTTCTCACAAATTAGTTTTAAATATAATAGAAGATATAAAATTGTTAATTTTCTTTAAATCAAATAATGAATAGAATATTAAAATTTAAAATATATAAGTAGGAAGAAAAAAGGGGTAAACTAGTCGGATGTGCCAATCCCAAAAGTTTCTTCTATCTCATACATGTTAATAATTCAAAATTCACTATCACAGTGCCAAAATTAAATGACAATTTATGCCCATCATGAGGATTGTAAAATATAGATTTGTTGAATTGGATGTATTTAACAAGGAGATATAAGTATCACCTGTTATGCAATTTACAACAAAACCTGATCAGTAACAATTTACGTCAACATCTAACTGAATCTAAAGTTTGATGAAAATCCATGCATTATTAGTTCTTGAGATAAAGCTATTGCAAAAAGTGAGATAAATGCAACACAACAGTGCCGCTTGGGCGATATACACCAAAAAATAATCAGCACCAGTTTATATCAAGGTTTAACTGAATCTACATTTTTATTAAAGTCCGTACATTAGTTCTTGAGATAACAGTTACTGCTGAAATCGCGAAAAATGCAGCATAGCAGCACTACCTGTTGGGCGATATGCACCAAAATTCAATAAGCAACAACTTAACTTGTAACTGAATCTGAAGTTTTATTAAAATCCGTGCATTAGTTCTTGAGATAAAGCTATTGCAATAATTGAGATAAATGCAGCATAGTAGTGCCACCTGTTAGGCAGTATACACCAAAAACTAATCAGCACCAGTTTACATCAAGGTCTAACTCAATCTAAAGTTTCGTGAAATTCTGTGCATTAGTTCTTGAGATAGAGCACCAGCAATTTTTTTTTCACATACAGACAGTCATTTTCTAAAAACTATCAAATTGTCTTCAGGACCTTTTTAAAACGTATAAATTCATCATGAACTGGAAGTCGAAATTTTTCACGAATTCAATACTTTTTTCTTGTAAAGATAGAAGAAAGCACAAATACATATTTTTTTATTTCCATGAATATAATTGATTTGAATTTTTTATATAAAGACATACCTATAATTATGTACTATGTATGTTGCCTACTAGGTTCTATGTTAGTAAAGTATTTCAATGTGCTGAAATACATTTTTATTTTACTTCAGATGTGTATGTAATGGCTTTTATACATTAATATTTTTCAAAATTAACTGAAATGACTTAAATTTATTAAATGTATATGTTGTTTAAATTTTTAAATTATATCTGAAAATTGAAAAAACCCACTTTATGGGTTTTTCAGTGGGTTTTTTCAAGTGGGCCCATTCTGAAAAAACCCACCGGGTTTTTTCGAACTGGGCCCAGCTTTGCGAACCCTGGGGGGGGGGGATCCAAAACTTTATGAAAATAGTTGTAACTTTTCTAATAAATATGTTACACATAACATATGGTAGTAATAATCAGTATATCTGATGAAAATACAAGTAATTTTTTAAAATAAACTATTTAATGATTTTTTTTTTATCCGTATTACTGTATTTGATTAATAGTAGTTCAAGAGCCATAATTTTATATTGTAAAATCCTTAAAAGCACTCTGCAAGCAGTCCTTGTTCAATCACAAAAGCCTGCCACTAAAAAATTTTAATGCAGAAGATGTAATGTATTTCTCAGATATAAACAATGAATTTTTCAGTTAAGAAGCACATGAATTTTACAAATATTGCTATTTCTTGGAACACTAAATATGATACATTATCGCCTTTAACACATTATTTTGGAGTAATGAAAACATTGTTATTATATTAAATTTTTTTGTAAATGAATGTTATAATCAGAGCAGCTCATGACAGGTTTTTCTTGCAGCACTAAAATGCATGCTTTCCAAAAGTTTTTTTGTTGTTGGCTTTTTTTTTTTTTTTTATAAATTTTTGCTTTATTTAATGGAAGAAAATTCTGCTAAAAATAAGGCAAAGATTTCATTATTAAAAATAGTGAAAAAGAATAAATTGGCCAGCCATGCATTTAGTGTTCCCAAAACTGTCAGTCATGAATTACCACTGTTTATAATGATTTTGCCCAGGCATATTTGGATGTTATATTTCAAGGTAATATCTTTAAGGTAATTTAATAATGTGTGATCTATACCTATTATGTAAAATTTCATAATTTGCACATTTTCTGGTTCCAAGGAATGTAATTTAAAGCATGTATACAAAGTAAATTTAATGATGTATGAAATATGATCTATATAATGCAAAATTTAATAATACGCACAACTTCTCATACCAAGGTGTGCATTATAAAGATCTTCTACTGTATTCATATGTAGTTCACACATCAAAAACCTTAAAGATTTAGTATCTGTAAGAGGACATTATTACAACTTTATATTTTTTTCATTCTGTAGCACAAATTACTCAGCTTAGAATTTGCCAATCAAAACATTGCCATCTTGATTTTTTTCCACTGTCTTTATTTACCTCAGAAGTGATTAAGATTTTTTTTTTTTTTTATTCTAAATCCTAAAGGTTATAATACCAAAAAAGCATCTTTAAGCCCTTGGGAATGAGCGACCGGTATACTTGGCCACTTAAGGTGTTCAGAATCCTTCATTATTCTCACCACTTATTTTTAATTGTAAAGTTTACCTTCTTTAATGGGAGCATTTCTGTGATTCAATTACAGAAAATTTTTTGTTTTTAAAAACCTGTAGTAAAAGGTTAAAAATTAACCAAAGGGCTCTTGTCGCGAAGGGATTAAACATCTTGAATTACAGTGAACTTTAATAACACTTGGCTTTAATTGCCAGTACTCTTCCAATTGAGCTATCTGTACGACAGCCCAGCCAACACAATATTCGCTCAGAACAACTATTATCATGACATCAATTGATTGTGTGAAAAATAATTAAAAGTGTACATGATTATATATTTTATTATTAAGCAACAGACTTTGCAGATCCGATTTTCTAAAAAGCTTTAAAGATTGAAATCTCTAGGATGGAGTGGGAAAGTGGTAATTTTGAGGAATAGGAGGATAATTTATATAAAAGAATTTTCTGTATAAAAATAAAGATTTAAATTTTTTTAATGTTGGGGAGTAGGGGGAGGGAGAAGAGGTGAAATGTACAGCCGTGGAAAAAAAAAGTAAACACCCTCTACTAACTCCTTAACAAATTATTATCGTAGACAAAAGTTATTGGTACCGAACGATTGGAAATAAAGTCTATTTTTAAATGATGTATATAAAATTTGTGTAGGGGGCCATCTACATATTAAAACAAATCCAAACTTCATTTTTTTCAATGGCAATACCCAATTTTAACGAGATATTTCAAATCTTCGGTTCAAACTATGCCTAGGCACCAAATTTCAAGTAATTTGAATAATAAGTTTTTGAAATATAAACATTCAAAATTTAGTGCTTCTAATGTTAAATTATATTTTCATATTTTTATTCATATCTCCTGAAATTATGCTCCTAATGTTCTAATTTTTTGTGTAGCAGTAATACTAACATACCCAAACATAAATACGTTGAATTTGTAATTTTTATAATTTTATGATATGAATTAGGAAATTAATATTCGAAAAAATTATAAATTGTAACCTAAAATTTTTTTGATGGATTTAGATTTATTAAGTCCTGCTTTATGGAAATCCAAAATTTCACATTTTTCTTCCAAATAGTTTTCAAATTATGCTTAAAAAAAGGCAAAATTATGGTTTAAGGGGCCGTCTATGATAGAAGTGACTAGATATTTTGAAATGTCTTATGCTGTCCTGTAATCTAGCAAACTTCACTGATTGCTTGAGTGACGCTTAAGGTGCCTTGATCAAGAAAGGGGCTCTCTCGGTTAACAATCGAGTACCGAACTTCAATTTGGATACAGCCCTTAAAATAAGCTTGTTTTAAAATAATTAATTTCTCGGGAACTTATAGTACGGATTGCATAAAAATTTGTTTTTAGGCTAATTAAATTGTGTAGAATTCATTTATGCTGTAAAAATTGTGTACTGCTACTGAAGAAAACAAAGTTATGGTTCGTTTTAATATGTAGATAACCCCTTAAGCAAATTTTATATACATCATTTAAAAGTAGACGTTATTTCCAATCGTTCGGTACCAGTAACTTTCTTCTACGGTAATTTGTTGAGGAGTTAGTAGGGGTGTTTACTTTTTTTTTCCATGACTGTACATTAGGGAAGTTAGAGCTTATTTATTTATTTATGTTAGTGAGCAACAAATGTTGCAGATTTTTTTTTTTTTCAAACTAATTTTTGAAAGATTTTATTATTTAGGTAAGCTGGAGAGGTGGGTGCAAAAGCAGAAGTGGAATCTTCGGAGCTCAGGGGATTATATTATATGATTTATTATTATTGTTAATAAAGAATTTTAAATAGGGATGGTGAAAGATTATTTTATATAAAATTAAAGAATGTTTAATTTTTTTGCACCAGGAATGAGAAAAGGGAGAAGCAGAAATTTGTAGTTTTGGATTTAATATAAATGTATGGAATTACTTTTATAGGTGAGCGATGATTGTTATATATATATATAAAGGTTTAAAGAGTAATATTTCTTGCTATTTTTCTTAACAAAGTAATTTTTTTATATAGTAAAATTTAACATAGCTTTTTATATCTCTGAAGCAAACCAACAGAAATACCCTCTAAACATGCATGTTGTACATTACTTCCATATCTTACCAAAGAGTTCTTATAAAAATCTCATTGCACGATGCTCTTTAAAATTGAAGTATGGTCATCCTTTTTTGCGGGGAGGGAGGGGGGAGAGATTGAAGGTGAATTGAAATCCTGACTATGAATTCTTTGTATTGGTCTTTAATTTTTTTTTTTGTGTGTGTTTATTGTTTTATTTATTTTTTTCAATAACCTCAAAAAAGTAATGATATCAATGCAAAAACCCTTAATGGGTTAAAAGTTTGTGACGCAGCACTTTATCTTATGCTCTAAGAATTTTAAATATGGAACTTAAAAATAATGATATCAAATTTTGAGTGACGCTATGCTATTAATTATAATCTCTCTATATATTATTTATTTCATCTTTTTATTTTTTTATAATCGCATGTGCAAAAATTATGTTCAATTTAAAAAAATGTATAAAAGTTTATTCATTGATGCTTTAACATTTACACCTCTCATAAATTCCAAGTATGCGTTTTAAAAGATATTATATCAAAATTTTCATGACGCTTTGATGTGGCTTTAAACGATTTGTTTTAAAATTAAATTTAAATTATTTTTGTTTTGGCTAAGATATATTCACACATCTAAATAATAGTTTTAATTTTCCAATATGCTTTAAATATGTCACTTTCACTGAATTTATATAATGCATTTAAATGTATTTATTTGAATAAATTGATTTATCCTTTGTCCAATGCTATTAAAAATTTAAAATAAGATTTGCGTAAATAATTTTTTTGCATCATTGTATCCAAACTAAGGGAAATGTATTCAAATGGATACTATGAGGCAAAAAAATCATTTACGCAAATCTTATTTTAAATTAGTGGGTCATTTTAGTGATAGTGGGTCGGGGTCAAGGTAACGGCATCTTGGTTCAAACAATTTTGACTTTTTTTTGTTTTTTGTTTTTTTGTTATACCGTTTCACAGTACAAAAAGACCATTGAAATAGCTCATATGTTCGAAAGATTTCGGTTAGTGGGTTTTTGAATCAACGTGGGTCAAGCTTATTTTATCTAGAAAACGACTAACGATTTTCCCTAAATTTTTTATTCCATCGTTTTCAGGCTCGAGAAGAGCATAGTGTTAGGTCGTATGTTTGAAAAACTTCGAGTAGTGGGTCATTTTGAGTCACTATGTCTCAGGGTCAAGCTATTTGCATCTAAAATAGCAAGAATGATTCAGTGATAATAATGTATCGAGATAAACACAAAGCTAATTTTGACCGAGCTTGGCTCTGTCATTCCTGCTAGTGATTAAATAAATAGACAATGATTAATTGGAATTTATTCAAATGATTGATAAAAGAAAAAAACTTCTTAAAAACTTCAACAGCAATTACATAAACACTACAAAAAAATAATAATTCAAATTTAGAAAATTTTCTATTCTTTCAAAAAGCACATAAACAAGGGGTTTAAAAAAAAATAAATCATAATGATGAAATGGTATTTGTCATTTGAAAAATCATAATCTAGCACAAAGATACCTCAAGGGAAGAACTAAAAATTTTTCAAAGAGTTTTTTTTTTTTTTTTTTTTTTTTTTTTTAAGCTGGTTTAGATTTTTATTTTATTTTAATTTTCAGGCACTTTTCTTTTTTATTATATTTTTGTTTTTACCCAAAATCACAGAAAAGTTTGTCAGTATTTTTTCTATGTGAAATCAAAAATTTTTATTTTGGTGTAATGCCCTTGAAGAAGTAATCAATTTTATTATTTATAACCTAATTCTAATGATAATTTATTGCATGAAAAACAAAGTCTGTTTATTGTTTGTATTATGAAACATACATTATAAAATTGATTGATTGATCATGATAGAAAATTTAACTTATTTACATTCATGGCTCTTAATGAATATTTATGATACGTCGATCCTAGTTCAGATGAGCAAAAGTTCGGATAAATGGACAGACAATTTAAGGGATGTTTCTGACTATACTAAAACCTTCATACGTTATCTAAACTTAGGACTGGCAGCACCAGTTAGTGCTGGCATTAGGGTGTAAAAAAATTATGATTTAAAAAAAAAAATAAAAAAAATCAGATTTTATTTATTTAAATCAGATTTTTTAAAATTTTAAATCAGATTTTTATGATTTTTTTTCCCAGCATTCAAATACTGAATAGCTACCAAGAGTTTTAGGTTTCCAAAACAATTAAACCACTAATTGCTAAATAATATCTATGTTTTTGCACTTTAATTAATAAAATTATGATTATTAGTTTGGAATTACAGAAATTATAAATCTCCAAATTAGTAGTTTCATTAGTTAGTATTATACAATAATGCTATATACATTAATATTGTAATAATTATGTAAAAATTTATTAAATATTAGTGATATTTAACATTCATTACAATTATTACTAACTGCATTTAATATTAAATAGTTAAAACTACTCCAAATTAATAATTATTAAACAATTAACTCTGTAATTAGAAACACATTATACATTTTTAAGCTTTAATTATCAAAATGATAATTAATAATGTAGTATTCGTTTCAGAAAAAAAAAAGGCGGCAGGATGCTAGTTCCAAAAAAGGGCTCTATTTCATGAGGGGAATGATGAGGGGGAAAAAAAAGGAATAATGTTTAGTATGATAAATAAATTGTCCTTAATTTTTAATAATTTTATGAATCACAAATATAAAAATACAATTAAATAACATCATGTTTTAATAATATCCTGATTTTTCTAAAGAAATAAAGTTTTATTATTTTTGCAAGATCTTGGGCACATGAGTTGAGAAACAAGAATTAATAAAAACTGCAAATAAGTAATTTCATTAGTTAGTAGCACAAATAACAAAACTAACAAACATCATTTGCAGCCCGTTTTGCATTTGAACTTAGAAAAATTATTGTTAATCCCCAAAATCTAAGCTTACACACATGCATGTGTATGCTAACCAAAAAAATTATGAAAATGAGTTAAAGCCATTCATACACACATACATAATAAATGTAAGGAGAGCCAGTTATATCTGAAATCCTCAAAATATTTATATAACAGCATTATTACCTCTCAGTGGGGATAATTAGTTTTCAATGGTTAATTTTTTTTCTTTTTAAGAAAAGTTTTGTTGCCTTTTCAATCCCTAATTAGTTTTTTTATTTAGCATATATGAGTTCCAAAGTAAAAAAACAAAAACATTTATTAACCTATATTGAAAAAGCACTTGCTGTGCTTAACATTTTTAAACTAATTAGTTCTTTTTCTCTTATGCATTCATTTACAATTTAGCTGTTGAGCAGATGTTACTCTTTCATTCTTCTTTGACTCGAGATTGCTATTAATTTATTATTACAATAGTAGAACAAGAAACTAAGGCACAGACTATTTATTCTTTTAATTGCAGAAATTTATTACACTTGCTACGTTTATTGTTATTTTATATAAAATAATGCATAAATTGATTACCTAAAGGAAATTATGACATTACAAATTATATTAAATATCATTTTTAAATGAAACTGTTTTGCGTTGGATAAAAACAATGTTTTTTACAAATTTAACTGTTTTAAGTTTTTACAATACTCAGTAATTAAGCTTAGAAACAATTATTTAAAGCTCTTTTTTGTTTATTCATAAGTCAAAATACCTGTAGAAACTTTCAAATTATGTTCATCTTAGATTTTAATACTTTTTTTGATATTTTAAACATTTAGAAATTTTTTTTTATTTTAATCAATGATTAAAAAAAAAAAAAAAATCAGTTGATTAAAATCACGATTTTTTAAATCAATTGATTAAAATTGCTGACACCCAAGCTGGCATGTTTAATTTTTTTTTTCTTTTTTTTTTTTTTTTTTTACATTTTTACTATTAAGTTTTTTTCTCTTTTTATCATTTTCTGAACTCCAGAGATTATGTTAATCTCATTTTCTTCATAGTTTAGGATTCTTCCAATCTCCTTTATTGCTTTACATTCCTAATTTCTGATCCACAATCAGTTTTTTTTTCGTTATTTAAAATTTTATTCCAAGCCAATGGATAATTGGAAGTTCAATTAAAAAATATTTTAAAGAGAAATAGGCATTCGGTTAATTGGAGTTCCGATAATCGGCGCTCTACTGTATAATGATTTGAAGGTCATTTAATATAGATTTATTAGTTTTTATAATGAAATGATTTTGGAGGCTTAATGAGAATTTATTAGTAATTTAATGACTTTGGGATTTCTTGATGAATATTTATGAGGTATAATGATTTTGGGATCATTAAAATAGATTTATTGGTAATATTTATTTGATGTCATTAAATGAAGATTTTATTGCTATTTATAATGATTTAAAGCTAATTTAATGTGTTTTATATTGGAATTTTTAAACTTTTAAATTATTAAATATTTTTATAAAATTTTTTTACATCTGGACGTAAAATTTTTCGCTGATTTCATCGATGTCACTTTCAATCTTCTATCTTAATTACAAGCTAAGATTTTAATTATTATTTAACTAATTGGTTTTATTTCAATAAAATGCTTCTGGAGATTGCTGTAGCACTATGGGAAATCTTGATTTGCAAAGACTTATAATGGAATCAGTTCTTTTAAATAAGAAAATTTGAAAGTAATTCCAACGATCTTGGGTCTTAAGGGGTTTTGTGCTATCATGGTTGTTTTCATTGTAATCCTTTGGGGCCGACTTAGCACTTTAAAACTTAAAATTATTATTCTCTTCTGCAAATAAATCCTATCTTTTTTTCACATTTCCTTAAATATATTGGTTCCTATTGGTCGTAGAGCTTTGATCTTGCACCAAAATTAGCTCCATAGCGCTCAAGCAAACTTTTCCCAACGATTATTTTGCCGTCTTCCAATTTCCTCTAACTCTATTAGGGGCCCGGGTAAGACCCGTTTTAAATATTTTTCGATATGAAATACTGGTTTGCACTGCCCCCCCCCCCCCCCCCATACACCTTATTTTAAAGGTAAATACATTTCCTGTTAACATATTTCAAAAAATTAATGCTACAAGGCATCCCCACCCCGCAGGGGCACCCCAACGTTTGGGGCTGTTTTTTTCTTTGGGCCTTAACATTGCCCCTAATTGAGCCACAGTGGAAGAAATATAACTGAGAAGGCTCCAGCGAAGCTAACTTTTCCCTGCCGATCGAATGACAATCTCCGATTTTCAATAAATGTCCATCCCCCACTTTGCCTGCCTCCAAGGGACCCATTTTTCTATATTTTGCAGTTACCCGTCATGTGATATATCTTAGGAAATGTCTTTGACCGCTTAATAATGTTATGCATCTCTAGTTTTCATCCCCCCTTTGTTCCTCCAATAGGGTGCACTTTTCTAAATTTTGGCAATACATGTCAAGTGATATTTCGTTGGAAAGCTCTGTGACTGCTTAATGATATTATGCATCTGAGGTGTCCATCCTCTCGCTTTGCCCCCCGAGTGATGAGATAAATATTACTTATTCAATATAAAAATTTTCATAAGTGTTGATACAACTATTTTAGAATAGTAATTTAGCAAATAACTAGCAAATAAATTGGTGTTTAAGACCGCCAAACTCTCGACTAATGTATTAACGAATAAGTTGTAGAAAGGAGTTTCGTTCAGATACACTATTGTTAAGAATAGAGAGCACTCCCTGGTGGCGAAATGTGAAACTAACAGACTGCGATTTTATTTAAATTATGATATCTAACAACACGATCTGTTTGAAACTTTAAGATAGTTTATAACACATAATAAAATGTTTAAAAATAATGGTGTGAGAAATTTCAGGAAGGGGGAGAAGGGGCATTAATTTTTTTTTAAAAAACCTTAGTGTTTTTTACCATTTTATGTGTGGTTTTTTGACGGAGTTCCGAGGTAAATGCTACTTGTTCAATATTAAAAAAATCATAAGTGTTGATACCACTATTTTAGAATAGTAATTTCAGCAAATATCTTAAATTGGTGTTTATGACACCCCCCCCCCCCCAAGCAAAACAGAGCCCCTGTGGTCATATCCGGTACTGGTTCTGTTTACTGCAAGCATGTAGTTTGAAAAATAGTGTAATTTATTTATTCATTTATTTATTTATTTTTTATTTTATTTATTTATTTATTTATTTATTTATTTTTTTGAAAAATACTGTAATTTTTATTTTATTTTTTTGCATAAGTATGTATACCATATCTGCCAAGTTTTACGCTTTTTCTCTCACCACTATTTTTTAACATATAAATTGGTCTTATTTAATAGATAAAATAAGTCTAATTTTTCTAATCAAAAATAGTGGTAGGAAAAAAGCGTAAAAGTTGAAATTTATGGTATATAATATTCTTTCAAAAGGGTTTTAATTGTAGGACTATGATGGTTTAAAAAATCGACATTCTTATAAAAGCTCTTGTATTTGCACCGGATTTTTGCTTGGGTCGACCATGAACTACATCAAAATAAACTATCTGGGTTAGACCTTGGACAAACTTTAAGCTTTTTTACACTTAAGCTGAAAATTGTGGTCCCTGTAAACCTTTAAGTGTACTATTTTACGCTAAACATAGTAATTCAAATTTCTTTTTTATAAATATCTTGTAGAGATAAGAATTACTGAAACTTCGGTAAAAGGAAAGCTATCTTCTTTGCTATTTTTGAAGCAAATATAGTTAAGTTTGGTAAAATGGGCATTTTTTTTTCTTTCTTTTGTAAAATTTTGTTGTACAGCAAAGTTAATTTTCTCTGATAAAGTATACTATTTGCATATGGTGACAAATTTACTCAGTTACAGCGTAATGACATTTATAGTAAAGATGCGTGAATTTCCCCAGAAATGTTTCATTTTTCAATACTAGGAAGCTCTACCCCTACGAGCTACGATCACCAGACTCCGATCAGACTCTAAAAATCCTTTAATTTCATCGGCTTTAAAAAGATTACGGAAGATTGAATTATAATTAAAAAAGCACTGGCGATCTCCCAGTAAATGGGTTTCCATTCATTTCTCTTTCTCTGAGGGATTTTAAGACAAAATCAGTTGCTGTGAATTGATGTTTTCATGTTTGATTAAATAAGATCAGCTAAACATTTGAAAATTAGCTAATATAAAATGAACTAAGTCAACAGTCTTTGCTTCCCGGTATTTTTTAATAACGCTATAAGACAATCATTTTAAATGTTTTAAATCTCACATTATTTTCATACAAATTTTCTTTCTCTTTCTAATATTCATCTGAAAATATTTTTATTATTTGAAAGGAAATATTATTTGGGTTGTTTTAGAATCATTTTAGAGTTAGTTAAAAAGATCATCTCGATATATGAAATAAATCTCTGGTGTAATTATATATTTTTTAATTTAAACTGTTTGGCAATGTTATCAGGCGATTTGAAATGGGACGTAATTTCATCCGCACTTACTGCTTTTAATACACATTAAATAATTGATTATTTTATAGTTTTCTTTCTTTTTAAATATTCACGTGTAAAAACAATTTCTGTGATGTAATTTTCAATATTTTCCTGCTTTTAACACGTAATCATTTAATTCTAAATTGCATAGAATTTTTTTCTATTTATAATAGTCACGTGTAAATTTCTAATTTAAAGGAAATATTATTTGCAAAGTTTTTACAATTAGCAACAATTTAAAATAATAACCTTTTCTAAAATATATCTGGAATTCTGAAAATTTGAATTTAAAATTGAAATAAACTCTCAAAAAATGAGTCAAATTAATTTCTTAGTCAATTTCTCTTCCATCGTCTATCCTTGTTTTATCTAGAACACAGCATAGAAAAATGTTCGTGTGACCGAATGAGTGTTTGTCGAAGCAGGTGGCGCGTTGTTATGATAAAACCATCAATGTGGAAATAGACGGTTGTCTGACATTAGCCTAATGTGCTGTGGAACAAATGTGGCTTTAGCCTTGTATTTATTAAATACCTTTTTGTACGTATATAAATAAGTTTTATTAATGTCAAGCAAAAGCATTAATAGAAAAAAAATCTTAACTTGGATACTTTCAGTAAATTTGAATTAAAAAAAAAAAAAAAAAAAAAAAAAAAAAAAAAAAAAAAAAAAAGCACAAATTGAAAGTAAGAATATCATCAAAAACACAGTATAAATTATTTTATTTATGAAAATATACTTACCCTAGAAACACTCTTCGAAAAATTTGCTTCTTCAACACTCAAAACTGGAACAGGAATTGCCATTCCAATCTGTAGAGCAGGAACCTTTTGTTTTTCAAACAAACTCAAATTAAACTTGTTATTAACCTGGAAAATAAAATAATGTTGTAAAAACTTTAAATTTACAGATGTATTTATCAATTAACATTTAATATTATTCACACATTTTATTTCAGCAGCATGTTCAGAACATGCCATTCTTTATTTAACATTAACAATTATGCTCACATTGACTTCAATTATAAACCTAATGTTGCCAACAAACTATCCCTAAAACTTAACAAATCACATAAATATCCATAGCACCTTTGCCGCTATCGCCAAGAATTACAAAATTTTCAGATTTTCATTTCCTCTCATTAGATTTATATATAGTCAGGAGCATGTGCACTCCAGGGGGAAAAAAAAAAATGATGATTTTAATTCATATATAATTGAGGATGTGAGTTTCAAAACTCACCTTATCCAGAAAAACCTCAGACTGTGTCCATTGTTTTCATTGTAAACTAAGATTTTACAATGCCAGAAATACACAATAAAACTAGTTTTTTTGCAGATAGCAGTGTTTTAGGTAGATTTCGTACGAAATACTACCTATTGGCGTTGTTCCTATGTTGGAATTTCTGAAAAATTTTTGCAGATCTACACCGATCACGACCCCTAGAGCCCCAAACCACCCTCAGTAAAAAACTTTATACATACATATATATATATATATATATATATATGTATCTATATATATCACTTTCTTCTGGACACGATAACTTCCACAATTCTGCACCAATCTCTTCCAAACTGATACATAAAATCAAGGGGCATAAAATCTCGGTCAAGTCCGTTAATGGGCAAAATCGGACCAAGGGGGTGGAAATAGGGAGGGGTTTTGTGAAAACCGAAAAACCCCCATAACTTCTTAAATTTTGTACATATCGAATTAGTTTAAAGTTTTTATTACTTCTAAAAATAGGGCCAAAAATTTATGTATCACAGATTTTTGATAAAGTTAAAAATGGGATAAAGGGGTGCAAAAAATAGGGTTTTTGGGAGAAAAAAATTCATAACTTCGTCAATTCTCAAGATATCAAATCCAATTAATTTTATCATGAATTTCCTTAACATTATCTACAACTTTTATATTCACAAGTTTTTGATAGGACCAATTTGTACCGCAAAAAAAGAAAAAAATTAAAAATGAAAACAAAAAGGGCGTTTGAAGAAGAAAAAAATCCATAACTCCGTCAATTCAAAAGATATAAAATCCCCATGAATTTATCATATATCTTCTTAATATTGTCTACAACATCTATATAGACCAGTTTTGGATAGCACCAATTCTTACAGCAAAAACAAATTAAAAATACATAGCGGTTGAAGGGAAAAATCATCTTAGTAAGGGTGTATTCAAATCCAAACTGCTTATTTTCTGATTCATTTTACAATTCATTTTTACCTCAAAGGCTTCCAATTGGTACCTTTTCTTACTCAGAAACTATATAATGTACCGTAATAGTCAATTTTTTGATAGAGGCAGAATATATTTTAAAACATGCTGTCAAAGTGGGCCTTTTGAACCGAATTTCCTGAAGCGGATTGTGTTGGAAAAATCATCGTATTAAGGGAGTATTCAAATCCAAACTGCTTATTTTCTGACTCATTTTTAAATTCATTTTTGCTCTCAAACGCATCCAATTGGTAGATTCACTTATTCAGTAACTATATAATGTACCGTAATGATCGATTTTTTGACAGAGGCAGAATATATTTCAAAAAATAATGTCAAAGTGTATAGGTCAAAATTAACATTTTTACCCACTGGCCATTGGCCAGTACACTGATTTTTTTCGCTGGCCAGTTTTCTTTAACCACTGGCCAGTAACAAAGTTATGTACGCTCCATACAAAATTGTGTTTTTTCTAACTATCAACAATGTAATTTAGTAATATATATTACGTGCCATTCGATATGATTACACTCAACTGAAAATTTTTATTTTTACTATTAATTGCAATGAAATAAATTCACAGGAAATTTTCAGAAAGGTTAGAGCAGAGGGAGACCCCCACCCCCCTTCCCCTTGGCACTAACTAATATGCATTTTTCTGCGACCATTTAACAAATTTCGCGTTTTTTTCGCAATCTTTTGACGAAATTCACGTTTTTTCGTGACCTTTTGCAAAATCTGCGTTTTTTCACGATTTTTTGACGAAATCTGCGTTTTTTTCTGTGATCTTTTCACAAAATTGCATTTCTTTTTGTAATCTTTTAACGAAATTTGTGTGTGTGTGTGTGGGGGGGGGGGGGGGGGGTTCGCCATTTTTTGAAAATATTTGTATTTTTTGACGAAATTTGCGTTTTTAGGCGATCTTTTGACGAAATTTGCGTCTTTTCTGCGATCTTTTGATGAAATTTGTGTTTTTTCCGCAATCTTTTCGTGAAATTTGCGGGTTTTTTTTTCACGATCCTTTGACGAAAGTTTCATTTTTCCACGATCTTTTCACGAAATTTGCATTTTTTCCATGATCTTTTGAAGAAAGTTGAGTTTTCTCTGCGATATTTTCACGAAATTTACTTTTTTTCCGCGATCTTTTCACGAAATTTACTCTTTCCCGCGATCTTTTCACGAAATTAATTTGCGTTTTTTCAGCGATCTTTTCTCGAAGTTTGTTTTTTTTTCGCGATCTTTTGACGAAATTTGCATTTGATTTTGTCATGAAAGTTGCGTTTTCTTCGCGATCTTTTCACGAAATTTGTGTTTTTTCCGCGATCTTTTCACGAAATGTGCGTTTTTCCGCGATCTTTTCACGAAATGTGCGTTTTTCCGCGATCTTCTCGCGAATTTTGCGTTTTTTCCGTGATCTTTTCACGCAATTTGCGTTTTTCCGCGATACTTTGAAGAATTTTGGGATGCTTTTTCGCGATTCTTTGTCGAAATTTGCATTTTTTCCACGATCTTTTCTCGAAATTTGTGTTTTTCAGCGATCTTTTGACGAAATTTGCGTTTTTTCTGCAATTTTGTCACGAAAGTTGCGTTTTTTCCGCGATCTTTTCACGAATTTTGTGTTTTTTCCCACGATCTTTTCACAAATTTTGCGTTTTATCCGCGATCTTATCAGGAAAGTTGCGTTTTTTCGCAATCTTTTCACGAAATTTGCGTTTTCCGCAATCTTTTCACGAATTTTGTGTTCTATTCGCGACCTTTTCACGAATTTTGCATTCTATCCGCGATCTTTTCACGGAATTTGCGTTTTTCCGCGATACTTTGAAGAATTTTGCGATTCTTTTTCGTGACTCTTTGTCGAAATTTGCGTTTTTTCCGCGATCTTTTCACGAAATTTGTGTTTTTACCGCGATTTTATGATGAAATTTGCGTTTTTCCACGATCTTGTCACGAAAGTTGCATTTTCTTCGCGGTGTTTTGATGTAATTTGCGTTTTTTACGTGGTCCTTGGGCGAAATTCAAGTTTTTTTGTGATTCTTTGTCCGAATCGGTGATTTTTTTCTACAAACGATTGACGAAATTGAGTTTTTTTCGGCGACTATATCGAAATTAGCGATATTTTTATGTCCGAATTTTCGGATAGATGACCGGTTTTTTTTTTTTTTTTTTTTTTTTTTCGGAAACGAATGCCTTAAATTTTCGGAAAATTCGAGACAAAATCACCCCTGTTACTTTCTTTTCTTACGTTTGGGAGAATCTCCGATTTGGACGCCGTAAATTCCGAACGAATTTCACACCTTTCCTCCCTGGCATCGATCTTTCAAACATCGCGTTTGGCGAGTTATGCCCATTGAGTTTGGCGAAGGAGGACAAAAAAGTTAATCGCCACGTTTTAAGTGTTACTCGACGCCTGGCGAGTGCTAATTTTGTGCTATATCAAAGTGGGCATTTTGAACGGAATTTCCCGAAGCGCTTGTGTTAGAAACGAAAAATATTGTCTTACTGAGAAAATAATTGTTTATATATCAAGTTTTAATTAATTGAACGAAAATTAAAAACACAGGTCGCTTATAAATCTCTTCAAAAATCACGTCAACAAGTTTCATGTTTTTCCTATTAAAAATTAATCTGGAGTTATGCCAGAAAATTTCGAGTTGTTGAGCATAGAAAAGTATTTTTTTGAATACCGCCCTAAAATGATTCTGATAAAACCAGTTATTATAAAAAAATGAAATAAAAACTCGTCAAAAGCGGCCAGATAAAATTGTTAAAGTGGATTTATCTCTAATCATGATTTGGTTTTTGTTTGTGAAATTAATATACTTAACTTCGAAATCTACCTCCGCCTGTAGGCCGGGCCAGCAGGGATTTTTTTCGATGCAGATTTACCATTAGAATAGACTGATAGAGAAAACTCGATTTTTTAAATTTTGGATAATGCGAGTTTTGAAACTTACATCCTGAATTGTATTAAACATAAGAATGCATAAAACATATGTCTAGTATAATTCAACATAAGAATTCAGATATATTAGACAAAAGGATGCAATAGCTAAAGATTAAAATTAGCAGTTATAAAGAATTTAAAATTAACAAAATAGAATAGTCTGGCATTCACATTTGATTTTAAGCAGATTATATAAGATCTAAAAAATAACCATGTTACTATGGGAAATATATATATATATATATATGAATGTTTATATAAACATATATTAGTAAAATAATTTTCAAATAAAAAAGTAATAAAAAGAAACTTGAGGAAATTCCTTAATCAAAACACATATAAGTAAAACAAAATTTTTACACCCTTGAGAAAATTGGATATGTTTTATAGAAAAACTGAAACAAGTGTGTGAACCACCCACACTGCACATCATATCACAAAGAGTAATTCTACAAAAAATCAGCTATTTGTTGGCTATTATTACAACAAATTTTACCAATCATGATAACATAAGAAGGTCTCAACCGCTTCCTTCTTTCTCCTGTATTTTGATGTTCATGCTGATTGGCTGATGAGAAGAGTCAAGAGTCTCAATGATTTAATCAGATGATTAAGTAATTTAAATTGTGATTTTAATCAGATTATTTTTTTTTGCAATTGATTAAAATCATAAATTCTTTAAATTTTTAAAATGAAGTGCAAAAGTATTAAAATTTAAGACAGACATAATTTGCAATGCTTTTTTTAGATACTTTGCCTATTAAATAAATAAAAGAACCTTTAAAATGTTTCTTAAGCTTGTAAACAAGGCAAACAATAAAAATAATAAGTTTTTATCAGGCATAAAACACATTTCATTTAACATTTATATGTAATTATCTTATACTATAATACGAGCAAAAATTGTGTGCATGTGTGTATGTATGTAAATTTTATCTTGAGAACGGCTCTAACGATTTTAATTAAATTTTGCACCCTACCGTTTTCGGGCACATAAAGACCATTGGGATGGGTCTCGTGTTCGAGAAAATTCGATTAGTGGGTGATTTTGGGTCAGGGTCTAGCTAATTATATCTAAAGAACGGCTCAATCGATTTTGACCAAATTTTGTATCCAACCATTTTCAGGCACGAGAAGACTATTGGGCTAGGTCACGTGTTCGAGAAATTTCGATTTGTGGGTCATTTTTGGGTCAGTGTGGGTCAAACTATTTTTATCTAAAAAATGGCTCTAACGATGTTCACTAAACTCTATATTCTACAGTTTTGGATTACGAGAAGACCATTGGGCTAAGTCACATGTTCGAGAAAATTCGATTAGGGGGTCATTTTTGGGTCACCGTGGGTCAATCTAGATAGATAACAGCTCTAACGATTTTGACGAATTTTCAATTCCTACTGTTTTCAGGCACGAAAAGACGATTGGCATGGATCATGTGTTCGAGAAAATTCGATTAGTGGGTCATTTTGGGTCATAATGTGTCAGGGTCAAGCTAACTATATCTAGAGAACGGCTCAATCAATTTTGACTGAATTTTGTATCTGACCATTTTCGGGCACGAAAAGACCATTGGGATGGGTCTCATGTTCGAGAAAATTCGATTAGGGGGTCATTTTGGGTCATAATGGGTCGGAGTCAAGCTAATTATATCTAGAGAACGGCTCAATCGATTTTGACTAAATTTTGTATCTAACCATTTTCGGACACGAAAGGACCATTGGGATGGGTCACGTGTTCGAGAAAATTCGATTAGTGGGTCATTTTTGGGTCACTGTGGGTCTAGCTATTTTTATCTAAAAAACAGCTCTAACGATTTTTACTAAACTCTATATTCTGCAGTTTTGGATTATGAGAAGACCATTAGGCTAAGTCACATGTTCAAGAAAATTCGATAGTGGGTCATTTTTGGGTCACCGTGGGTTAATCTATCTAGATAACGGCTGTAACGATTTTGATGAAATTTTGCACCCTACTGTTTTCGGGCACGAAAAGACCATTGGGATGGGTCTTGTGTTCGAGAAAATTAGATTAGTGGGTCATTTTGGGTCATAATGGGTCAGGGTCAAACTAATTATATCTAGAGAACAGCTCAATCGATTTTGACTAAATTTTGTATCTAACAATTTTCGGGCACGAAAAGACCATTCGGATGGATAACGTGTTCAAGAAAATTCGATTAGTGGGTCATTTTTGGGCCACCGTGGGTCTAGCTAAGTTTATCTAGATAACGGCTCTACTATTTTGACGAAATTCTGTAAGCTATTGTTTTCGGGCACAAAAAGACCATCGGGATGGGTCACGTGTTTGAGAAAATTCGATTAGTGGGTCATTATGAGTCAGGGTCAAGCTAATTACATCTAAAAACGGCTCAAGACATTTTCACAATTTTTTTTAATATACGGCCGTTTCTGGTCATGAGATGACATTTTAGCTAAGTCACATGTTTGAGAAAATTCAATTAGTGGGTCATTTTGGTTCACAATGGGCCAGAGTAAAGCTAATTGAATCTAAAAATATGCTCAAAACATTTTGACCAAATTTTATATTATACCATTTCTGGGCATGAGAAGAGAATTGGGGTAAGTCAAATGTTCGAGAAAATTCGATTAGTGGGTTATTTTGGGTCACAATGGGTCAGGGTCCAGCTAATTTTATCTAAAAAACGGCTTAAACGATTTTGACTAAATTTTGTATTCTATCATTTTCGGGCTCGAGAAGACCATTGGGCTATGTCGCATGTGCAAGGAAATTCGATTAGTGGGTCATTTTGGCTCACAATGGGCTTCAAAACATTTTGTATAATACCGTTTCCGAGCATGATAAGACCATTGGGCAGGGTCGCATGTATGAGAAAATTCAATGAATGGGTCATTTTGGGTCCTAATGGATCAGGATCAAGCTAACTTTATCTAAAAAACGGCTCAAAAGATTTTGACAAAACTGTGTACTACACCGTTTCTGGACAATATAAAACCAGTGGGCTGGGTCACATGCTCAAGAAAATTCTATTAGTGGGTCATTTTGGTGATAATGTGTCGGGGTCAAGCTAACGGCATCCATCTAAAAAATGTTCAAACAATTTTGACAATTTTTTTTGTTATACCGTTTCACAGAACAAAAACACTATTGAAATAGCCCACACTTTCGATAAATTTCGATTAGTGGTTTTTTGAATCAACATGGGTCAAGCTTATTTTATCTAGAATATGACTAACGATTTTCACTAAATTTTGTATTCCATCGTTTTCAGTCTCGAGAAGAACATTGTATTAGGTCGCATGTTCGAAAAAATTCGATTAGTGCATCATTTTGGGTCACTATGTCTCAGGGTCAAGCTAATTGTATCTAAAACAGCAAGAATGATTTAGTGGGAATAATATATCGAGATAAACACAAAGCTCATTTTGACCGAGCTTAGCTCGGTCATTCCTGCTAGTATTATTATAATTCATATTGTCATAATTTTTCTCAAGTAATCAAATTATTTATTCTTTTATATAAAAAAAGGCATAATAAATTAAACGAATATATATATATATATATATATTTTATATGCTACTCTTACAAATAAACACAAAACAACAAATTGGAGCAGAAGGAGAATGAAAATGCATCTAACATCAAAGTTCCTAACATCTGATCGACAGCTATTGTGAAAGAATGTATGGGAAATTTAAAACACAATTAATATAAAAATAGTATAGCTAAGGCTACTTCAACAGAAAGTGAAAAAAAATTTCCATTTTTAGATTTAGACTTATACACATCAAATAAAAAAATCAGGAATGAAAAAGGTTTTTCTTTGTTCAAAGCACTAAATGCCAATAATGCTCATTGTGTGGATTACAATGCTAATATTTATTATTTTGATAAATTAATATAGATTGCAAATACGACTGGTCATTTTTTAAAATTATATTTACACTATGTGTATGTATGAATAGATAGTGTAGATGTGCCAGTAATGGACACCCTTAAGGAATTTCTTTAAAAATTATTTTTTTATTAATAGTTATAATTATTATATTCCAGTTTTTTCAATATTATATTAACCTAACAACACTATTTAACCATTCTTATAGTCTCATTTCCCAATATGAATCGAAATTTAATTTTAAATAACAGAAATATATCAAAACACCCAAAAGCCCAGTAATGGACACCCTCTGTTCCAGTAATGGACACCACATAAAATGTAATAAATATAATTGTTTTTATGACTGTATTTAGAACCAGAATTTAATGAATACATATTAATGAAACAAAATAGTTATTTTCACATAAATTTAACAATTTGGATACCAGTAATTAATACAATATTTGTGATAATCATTTACTGTTTTGCATCAATTATTGTAATTATCAGAAGATCGATGCTTTAATTATTTTAGATGGATAGTTTAAAATACGAAATATCAGGCAATTACAGCTCTATCAAATTATTGAAACAGTGGGGATTTAAAAGGTAATAATAATAAAAAAAAGTTTTGGAATATTAGTGTTTAGTTTTGTCTCACTATTTTTAACAATTAATCTTCCAGAGACTACTTGATATATCATTTATAATAATTACAAATATGAAAGAACTTATATTGTGAGTTGAAAATTTTAAATATTAAATAAAATAATTTAAAAATAAAACTATAGAAAACTGATGTTTGAGGCCACTGATCTGCAGATTTATTAGTTTCATGAATATTACCTATAACTTTCATTAATAGTACTTTTTTTTTTTTTAACAATTTGGAAAAATGGTTATTGTTCTCGTCAGGGTAGGAAATCAAAAGCATATCTGAAGGTTTTTATTGGTTTAATCTGCATTTTATTCGTTTTCTGACTGGTCTATACAGTAATCTGTATTTCCCTTTACTTTCAACAGAGATGGATACCTTCTGTTGCCACTATGACAAAAAAGTAATAAAAACTACAAAAAAAAAATTAATAACTCAGAAACAAATTGAAATACAACTTTCAAACAAATTGCATTTAAAAGTACATTTTTTTCTCTATCCGGCGGTGTAAAAAGTAATACTGTCGGATGTTTAGAAGTTTAAGAATGAAATTTCATTTAAAATTGGTAGTCAGATTTCTTGGAAATCTGACAATGGAAAAGCCTTTTCCCGAACAGCCAATGAAATGTTTGGATAATACGTAAGTTTCAGGTGGATAATAACTAATGAAAATGAAAGAAAATGAATAACAATTTCTGCCAAAGAGTTAATTTTAATTTGTAAGATTTTCACGTGCAAAAGAAAAATGGAATAAGCCCATTAAAAATAAAAAGATTGACAGAAATGAATACATATAAATATTTCACACCAAATACGAGTCGCAGGCGATTTTTGTCGCTTGGAATTTTTACGTGTAATAACACAATTAATGTTTAATTCATGGCATACGTAATGTGTATGATCAACTCCGTGCGATTTTTTATGTCTTAAATTTTAGTCTTTGAAAAAATCATTTTCCAAATGGTCGTTGTAATTTGTTAAATTGCTCTCTTTTTTTTTTTTTTTTTTTTTTTTTTGTCAGAGGAAGGAAGCATTTAAGACAGAAAAAAAACTTTTAATAGCTTCTGTAACTTAATTGTTTTTATTTAAACGGAGAGGGATTAAGCCCTATGAACCCCTCTTTGACTGTGCTCTTAAACCATATTTGGTACTTTTCCGTAATATGGACACCATTGTCAGCAAGCGGAAAATCACGTGAATTGAAACCAGAATTGGTAAAAATCACGATTTTTTTTTTAAATCATAAAAATCTGATTCATTTGATTTAAATCAGATTTTTTTTTATTTAAATCTGATTTTTTTTTATTAATATTATTTGTGTACTTATTTATGTATGTGCATGTATTTATTTACTTTTTCTGTATAGATTTACACATTTCTATTAATTTCATTACATTTCCTAGATAAGAATTCAAGATATTTTAATTAAAAATTGTTTCAAACAAATTTAAAAGATTCACTTGAAATTTAAACTTTTATTCTACTATTAAATTTAAATTGTTATACATAAATCTATGCATGTTCTGTGTATAAATTTCTAGTTAATTTAAAGTTATTTATTTTCCATTAATGTGTTACTCCAATAATATATAAACACTTAATAAATGTAACAAATAATTTTAAATGTATATGCGTATTCCACTGCAGATTCAGATTCATGAATGTTATCACATAGACTGCAAGTTTATTTGTGTTTTACATTCTTGCCAGAATCCCCATCATTTTATCACTACGCTATTTGCATATTACTATTACACCTTTTCCAAAAATAGTATTTTTTTCGGTAAAATAAAGCCTCATTGGATCTTTTTTTCTGCGAACCATTTTTCTTATGTATCAAAAAATCCAAAAGCTCTCTGTTACCGTACTTAGTATTGGTAAATGGCATTGTTTCAATTTTTGATTCACACGATACTATACTATACTAATCTAATAATTGACAAAATAGTAACCAGTTGAAAAATAATCACATAACTGAAAGCTTAAAACTATCAATTGTCAGTGTTATCTCCTCAGCCGTTGATAATTTCAACAATCAATCACGCTTACTGACAGTAAAAATCACTGCTTAGCTTAGAAATAACAGGGATTTGTTTAAGAAAAATTTAAGGCCTTTAAAGGGGCTTTCACAATTTTTTAAATATTTAGACAACACACTTCACGCAAATTTTCATCTTAAAACAGAGCCCTTCACAAAATTCTTTGTCTTCAAAATAGACCTTTCCCTAAACTTTTCTGTCATCACAAACTTTCACGAATTAATTATTTTAATAAAAATTTAACTTGTCACAAAATAGCTGAAGTCAACAAAGTATCTATTACGTACTCTTTATATATATATATATATATATAAATAAATGATCCTATTAAAAACATAAACAAGAATCTATATACAGGGTGTTTATACAGTCCCAGACCCATTTTGATGTTTAATAACTCATAAAATAATGAAGATAGAAACAAATGGCATTTATTGATGGAATAACTCATATATTTTCCTTTTCACGTTTGAATATCTTTACTTTTGTAAATATCACCTGCACGTGTGGTTAATTTCAGATACTTTCATTTTCCAGTCTAAATATCTGTACTTTTCTAAATATCATTTGCTTATTAATTGCATTTTTCTCTCTTTAGTTTTTTGGCAACTATTGCAATGTTATATTTACTTTTGATGTGTTTGTTCTATGTTACTTTTGTATGTGATGTTTTATTCGAGCGGATATTAAGGAGAATGCATACATCACAAGAGAAAGCACAGATTTTATGGTGGTTCATAGAAACAAAATTGATTGTGCAAACACAGAGAAATTGCAGAAGAATTTACCAAAAAGATCCTCCATTCAAAAGCAGCATCTTGCGGCGGAAAAAGAATATTCTAGAAACTGGAAGTATCGCAGATAAGAAACGTTCCGGACGTCCCTGCACAAGTGATTTTGATGTTGAACATGTCAGATACATTTTTACATAATCCTAGAAAATCTGTGAGATCAGCGGCAAGAGAATTGGATATGCCAATTTCAACGGTGTACAAGGTTATTAAGAAAAAATTAAGACTGCATGCATACAAAGTTCAAATTGTTCAAGTTTTGGAACCGGACGATGGGCCTAGGAGGATGGCCTTTGCAACAGATATGCTAAGGAGAATAGAAGATGATGTTGATTTTCTGAAGCACATAATGTTCTCCGACGAAGCATCCTTTCATGTTTCTGGCATTGTTAATCGCCATAATAATATGTGCATATGGGGATCTGAAAACCCCCATGAATACCATGAGGCAGTAAGGGATTCCCCAAAGATTAATGTGTGGTATGGACTAATGCACGGCCGAGTCATTGGGTCTTTATTTTTTACAGAAGAGACTGTCTCATCAGTCGTATACTTAGACATGTTGGAAAACTTCGTATTTCCACAACTAGAAGAGCTTCAGCCACATGTCATTTTGCAACAAGATGGTGCACCACCTCATTGGGGTACCCTCGTTCGTACTTCTTTGAATGACCATTTTCCAGGAAGATGGATTGGGCGAGGAGGTCCAATTCCTTGGCCACCCAGATTACCTGATATAACACCGCTGGACTTTTCCCTTTGGGGATTTGTAAAGGGCAATGTTTACACAGGAGGAGAGTGTTGAACATTGATGACTTAAAAGCCACAATTACAACCGCAATAGCCTCTGTGGATGCCGACATGCTTGCCGCTACCTGGCGTGAAATTGACTATCGACTTGATATTCTCCGTGCGACGAAGGGGGCACACGTGTAAGTTCATTGACAAGGGTCATGAAACTTTTTGAGTCTATCTAACCATTTATGTTATTAATTTTAATCTATCTTTATTATTTTATGAGTTATTAAACATCAAAATGGGTCTGGGACTTTATAAACACCCTGTATAATGATTTTTTCAAATTCACAAAATTGTAGTTAGATTTTTCAATAAATAAAACTTCACAAATACAGGGCAAATCCTGGACAGGCGCATGAATAAGGTACTAACTATAGCTTAAGCATTTAACTTGCAAAAAGGAACTGATCATCTAAAAAAGAAAACCATTTAAAAATGAGAGAGCATTTATCAATATTTTTGAGGAATACACAATGGATTGATAATATTTTTAACACAATTGCATTTACTTTCATATAATAATAGTATTTTGAACTTATAAAAGTTTTATTTAATGTTATTACAAGATAATTTTTAATCTGAAATGAATGATTACTTTTCTTATAACATAAATGATGAATTTGATTCTTATTTAACCTGTAAATATCAATGTTTAAAAAAAAAAAAAAAACTGATTTAAATCAACGATTTTTTAAAAAAATCATTTGATTTAAATCGAACAACCCTGATTGAAACATTTGAAAAATATAAGAAAAAACATTGTCGATAGTAAAGTGAGCATTTTAAAAATATAACATTTGAAAATTACAGACTTTTGTGAACTATTTTAATAAATCACAAATATATACTTAAAATAAGTGAACAAATAACTGTTATACAATAAAGTAATAAAATAAAACTCATATTAAACTTAAAATTTAATATAACATTTAACATAATAATATAACATTTTGATAAACAGCAAATCACAATGTCTCGCATGGTTTACAATAAAAATTCTTTTCACTGTCAGGGTTGAAATAATTGCCACATTAGCACATTTTGGCATGGTGTCCGTATAACGGAAAAGTACCCAATATTTTCTGCTTCCTGGCTGGTTTGATTGCCAGATTATAAAATATGCAAGGTACATATACACTTAAAAAAAAAAAAAAAAAAAAAAAAGAATAAAATATTAAAATTTTATTAATCACATAAAATATCTTAAAAGCAGCTATTTATAAAAGTTTTGGTGTTATTACATTTTGGTAAGTATAATTTAAAAATTAAATTTGATTATTTAGGTTTGCAGTTAAGTCAAAATATTTTCTGCATTAAAACATTACTGAAATTGCATTTTTAGCAATTCTACATGGGGTGTCCATTACTGGAAAATGACTAATTAACCATCCCAGTAATGGACACCCCCTCTTAAAACCATAAAAATAAATGAAATTTTGTAAATGGTGTTAGTACATAAAATTCTAAGTTTTCTATTGCTACTCAAACAAAAACATTCAAATTTTGCAAGAAAATAGATAACATAAATTAATTAAACGAAGACAGCTCTTAGCCTCTTCATTAAGATTTTCACAGAAAAACAGCGAAACTTTGAAACATTATTTTCTGCTTCCTGATTGGTTTGATTAAAAGTGTCAACAATAACCCAGTTTTATAAAAGATGCAAGGGGAAATTATAAAAAAAATAATTAAAGCTAAATATTTATTTATTTGTTATTTTTTTATGAACCGAAAACATCAAGGAGTGTCCATTACTGGCAAATCTACCCTATATATACATTAATAACATACACACGTGTATATGTTTAGATTTATGAGATTGCAGTTATTTTATAAAGTACCAGTGCCAGAAGAACTGCCATAATATTTGTTTGATTTATAATTTATGCTATTAATTAATGAAGTTATTTATTTGCAGTTTTTACTATTTCTATATAACTATTAAGTGTAAGGTTATAAAACACAAAAATATAAATTATGCTGCTTAATACCATATAATTGAAGGTTTAATTGTTTTGGAACCCTGTAGTTTTTGGCAGCTATTCAATACTTTAAAGTGGGAAAAAAAAAACTGATTAAATATATATATATATATATACGGTTTAAAAATCTGTAGGCTAATTTCTTTGAAAATGTTCAGTTTTTGTGACAGTGGCCTATAACATATTTGCCAAATGTGAGCTCAATCAAAAGCATAGTTGGGGCACAACTGTGTTTACTCACACCACACATACATACATAATGCCATCATTGAAAAACAAGAGGAAATGCTATACACCCATACACATGAAATAGGTTTAAAAATAGCAAAAATGGATTCAAGCACCTTACCCTGTACATGTACGAAAAGCAAAATGAAGTAATATCTATTAGAACAATAAAATATTATGCATATGTTATCTTAATAACTGTTCTAACCAGGGTTGGAAAAAAACCAAAAAAACCGGTTTATTTGGTTTAAACCAGGTTTTTTTGGTTTAAACCGGGTTTTTATAAATATAATTTCCCATTGCATACAAATGCATATCTGTTGATAAAATAAACATTTTTGGATATTATATATGTAATATAACTTTTGAAAATATTTAAATTAAATAATTGAACAGTCAATTATATAGAAAATTGAAATAATTTCTAATTTAAACATTAGTAACACTAACAGCTGTGTTTTATGTTCAAAGTAAACTGCTCTACACAGTGAAACATTGATACCTTGAAAATCGTATGAAGAATCCTTTGATTAATAATATAATAATCAATCAATAAACATTTGATGCAGTTTCATGAATATAATATATTATTCTGTGGCTGTTATTATTATTATTATTTTAATATCCAAATACTTCTGGTTATTTTGTTTTCTGAGTGATAACTCCAAGTGTCCAAGTCAACATTTTTGGCCATTAGATTCAGCAACTAACAGAAAAGATTGATTGGTATTATTGAAATGCTATAACTAGCACTCAATTTTTGAAAGCTGTGTTATTCAATTTGATATCTTAAGTTACACTTTCAAATTCTTTAAGGATACTCTTCCCCAATCCCAATCCAGAAAATTTTATGTTACAACTTAACCAAAATCTTAAAGATCATTGTATTTTGTTATTAACTGCTGTAAATAATCTGCATTTTTTAAATGAAAATATTTTATGCTAAATATTGAATATTATTTATCTATTTTATGTTTTCTAATTTCACATGCTTTAAGAAAAATCTTTAGGGTACCAGACATGTTCATCAGCACATGCTAATTTTCATTCTACATGCATAGAAACATGACCTAGACTCATTATGTCTTATGTTGATTGCTGAGATGGAGTGTTGAAAGTAGAAATTAATTCTATCTACAATTTAAAACAATTAAATTACAAAAAAGAGAAAATATTATATTAGCTTTTTTCTAAAAAAACCAAATGGTTTTTTTGACAAAAAAACCAATTGGTTTAAACCGTGGTTTAAACCATGGTTAAAACCACTTGGTTTAAACCGTGCCAACCCTGGTTCTAACTGGAACCTTTCAGTGGCAGTTATTACAAATTATTTTAGGTAAATATAGATTGCAATTTGATTTTTCTTCTCCCAGCTCAGAAGTTAAAGCAATCTATTTGTCAACTACTTTTATTACTGGCAGAAGAGAGAGTTATAACAGGAAAGGGTTTGAGAGAGCAGTGGTAAAAAATAAAAATAATGAGTTTAAACATACCACAATGAAAGTGCAATTAATATAGAAACGAACAGCAATAATATTGAAATAATTTTAAAAAAGTGAAAACAATTTATATTTTAATATAAAATTATTTGTAACTAAAAAGATTTTCATACAATTATATATACGGTGGTGAATCACATGTAATAAAGGAGACTTTTTTTTATACATTTTTAATATATAATTTACCAAAATTACACCAATGTTATTTTTCTAGATAGTTTTCTTTAATATATATACACATTTTCCCAACATATTGAAAGTTTTATTTTGTTTTTATAGCATATACATATGAATCCAATTGCACAAAAATTCTTTGACTGATTGCAGCAATCCATCTGTAAACTGCTTTTATAAATCTTTCTCCTATTAAAGCTACTTTAAGGAAATCAAGCAAATGCTAGTCCATAGTTTTAACTATAAAAAGGACAATAAAATGTTGTTCAATGAAATTTTTGTTCTGTTACACCAGTTGTGTGAGGTCTTGCATGGTCCCAAAGAAAACAAACATTTGAATTGGAATGGCACTTTTTAAGGATTAACATGCAGCTTTAATCTTCATGCAAAATTAACATTACTTACAAAATATGTACATTGATAAAGGAGAAAACTGACATATAAAATATCAGATAAATCCCAAAAATGATTAATAAGAACTTTATCAGTTTTTCCTCCAGTGAAAATTTCTCTTTATATATGCCATTCTATATTAGATTGCCTTGTTTCACCTTTTTCATAGCCATTTAAAAATAAATTGCACATTTCCATAGGTGAGATTTGGATAGGTGATCCATTTCCGAATTGTAATCCCATCTGTGTCAAATTTCAATAGGTTTGAGACTTTGACATTATCACTTTTAAAAAGTTTTATAATTATACTTTGTACAACTGCAAGTAAGTTTTTTGTGTTTATTCATAACTAGCAAACACGTCCGTCATTGCTCAGGCCTAGAATAATGCCTTAAATACACCATACATTTAAAATTACCATATAACTTTTCAGGATTACTTTAATATATCTCGCTGCACTGGTCAGTGTTTCCATACAACGAATAATTTAAAAAAAGCTCCTGACTGTGAAACCATATGCATCATCATAGTATTTGTTTTTAGTGACAAAGAATTACTTAGGAAACTAACACTGGACTTTTTTAATTTGCTGCATTTCAAGGGAAAAAAAGAAAGAAATCTATGTCCTTACTTTCTTTAATAATTAACTAAAAAACTGCTTCATATTTTTAAAATAAAAAAATAATAATTATCAAAAGTAGTATAAAATATAAGATTGGGTAGAGTTAATAAGTTAAAAAAAAATAAATAAAATCTTATTTTTCAGGAAAATGGGCTATAAAAAAAAGATCATGAAAAATTAAAAAATTACTGTACAAATTCCAAATAAACTTTATTGAAAAAAAAAGGACAAAATTTACTATACTGGGCTAAAAGAATTAATTTGATTGCTTTTATGAGTGGCTCAAAATCGCCAGCAAACTTTGAAAATTGAGGAAATATGTGAATTATTCAATTTAAAATAACAAAAAAAAAAAACTAATAAATCTAAAATGTGAGTCCTAAGTACATTTGGACATGTCTTTGTCTATCCAGAACCAAATATGAAGAATGCTATGAGTAACACCGTGAAAGAGAAAATGGCACAAGGGACAGAGTTTCAATTTGCCACACACACACACATGCACATTCTCTTTTTGACAGGTGTCACAAAATTGAAAAGGGCAGAAACAGAAATAAATTCTATTGAATACATATTTCTTGTTTATTTTGAAACTTTAAAGGGCTTAATTTTTATTCAGAAATACAAAAATTCCAAACAACTAAATAACATAAGAGAAAATTGCACTTATATTTTGGCAAATAGAATATACAGCGAGATTTAAATCTTCAACCAAAATTACCATTACAGTGGAACTCCGCTAATTCGGACCCCGTTAATTCGGATCTCCGGATAATCTGGATCGGTCTGGTCGATTTTTTTTTTTCAAGTTTGAGACGCGATCGGCAAATTTCCATAACATTCATTTATTTCATCCACGTATTCTGAATAAAAAAGTCTTTTCTGAAATCTTTAGAAGAATACCTTAAGCATTCTTATTTAAACTCTTTGATGTTATCCTTCAAAGAAACAAGAATGTATCACTTTAAGTTTGGCAATTTTATGGTTCCGAGTGTTACAAAACATTTAAAATCGTGCAACTTACCTATCAAAGCTGTCCTTCTAATTGATAATGCCCGACACATCCCGAAGAAAGTCAACTGACAAAAGGAAACATAACGGTAAAGTTTTTACCACTTAATGTGACAGCGCTGGTACAGCCAATGGATCAAGCGGTTCTTCAGAACATTAAGAAAGTTTATAAACGAGAAATGCTGAATGAACTTTTAGAATATGATGGAGAACATGGAGTGGTAGAGATTCTCAAATCAATCAATATCAAGAAAGTAATCAGTGCGGCCCGCAAAAGGTATACAAAACTGGCACAGCAGAAGATTACAAACTTTATAATTACAAAGTAAACATTTTTTACTGTCTGTAAATATTCAATATGTTTAATATAAAGGTGATTTTCTGTAAGTATGTTTTACTTTATTTCATTTTTTTTCTCATTCTCTGGATAATCCGGATTTTCGATATTCCGGATTGGGCCTGGTCCCAATTAATCCGAATTATCGGGGTTTTACTGTACTTACATTATATGTACATTAATAAAGGAGAAATTTGTCATATAAAATATAAGATAAATAAATCTCAAAAATGATTAATGAGAACTTTATTAGTTTTCCCTTCAGTGGAAGTTTCCCGTTATACATGACATTCTACATTAGATTGCCTTGTTTCACAGCCATTTTTAAATAACTTGCACCATTTCCATAGTTGAGATTTCAGTAAGGTATCCATTTCTGAATTGTAATCCATCTGTGTCAAATTTCAATAGGTTTGAGACTTTGACATTAACACTTTAAAAAGTTTTATAATTATACTTTGTACAACTGCAAGCAGGTACTTTGTGTTTATTTATAAACTAACAAACATGTCCGTCACTGCTCCATCAGCAACAGATTTTCCTAGCTATTATGAACAAACAAACAAGCATGCACACGCAGACAAAAACAATTTCTTTTACTAATATAAATTATAAATGCTAGTGTCTAAATTAACATTAGTGACTAAATAAATACATAAAACAATGTCAAGCGAATTTTTAGACTGAAAACAACTTATCTGATTGCCATCATAACCAGTATAAAAAGCTTCTATTGATATTTAAAAAGTCTCCTTTACATTTGATTCACCCTTATATATATATATATATACAGTAGAAGATCTTTATAACGCAATTCTATATAACGCAATTCTCTATATAACGCACAACTTCTCAGATGTAAACAATGAATTTTGCAGTTAAAAAGCACCTGCATTTTCACATTGTAAAAATATTGCTACGCTCTAGAGAACTAAATTTGATACGTTAGTTCAACTTTATCTCCTAATTCAAGACTTTTTTAATGAAAAAATGCTATTAGTACAATAAACATTTTTGAAAATGTCTAATATAAGGGATAGTTGTGTCAGTTATATTTGGATCATGTTTATAAAGTAAATTTAACAATGTCTGATCTATATTATGCAAAAATTTATAATTTGAATAACTCTTGGTAACAAGGAATGCAGTATAAAGATATTCTAATGTATTTTGATATGTTTCAGACATATTTGGCCATATTTACAAGGTAAATTTAATGATGTGATCCATATAACGCAAAATTCTGTATAACGCACAACCTTGCGTTTTTAGGTTTGCGTTATAAAGATCTTCTACTGTATATATATTCATACAAGAAACACAATATTTTAAATCATACCATGTTCCTTTGATCAAATTCTTCCAGATTTAAAGTATATTCGTAATTTAAAAATTCTTCTTCACTGAAAAAGAAAACACAATAGCATATTTAAAATACAGGCTATTATAAATTTGTTTTTAAGAAAATACAGTTTTTGCGCAAACATAAGTAATGAAAATAAAATTGCAGAAAATGCATGGTGTATTAAGAAATTGCGGTACTACTTGATTATCTCGTCGAACAAAAAACTTATCAGCAAACTATAAGATTAAATGCCAATAATTGATCATCATAAATGTCACATTCACTTGACTTGACATTAAACATGTTAGGGGCCATCCAGAAATGATGTCACGCTTGGAGAGGGAGGGGGGGAGGAGGATTCGTGAAATTGTGACATGGGGGTGGGAGGGGGTAAGAAGAAGTGTGACATCACACATTTTGGTTAAACATTAGATGGCTTACTATCATTGCATTGACATTAGAGGTCTTACTGTCCCTGATGATGAAAGTGATGACAAAATGCCTGTGTACTCTATGGATGAGCATATACCTTCTCCTAGGGAGGAAGAGATGTAATAGTAAATGATTCACAGTAGACTCCCTTAAATCTACGACCCTAAAATCCGCGTATTTTTTCACATATAAACAATGAAATCTACAGTTAAGTTGCAGGAACAAAATTCAAGATGGCGCCAAAATCAGCGACTACCGCAATTTTTTTTAATTAATTTTTTTGTTAATCATTCCCTTTTGGCTATTACAGCTTATTTATTACTAAATAAATTTATATTACTTTTGATTTTGATATAAATTAGCACATCTATATCAAAAATTCCAGGGTTCGAAATGGAAAAATCCCCGAACCGGAATGCTATTTTAAAATTACTGTTCACGGAATTTTTTTTAAAAAAATTATAAACAAATTTATTTTTAAACATACAAAGCAGTATAAGAAAAGCATTCAAGACTCTAATAACAATGAAAAAAGTTACTAAAGTTAAAAGTGCTAAGAACAAATAACAATGTATCGATCTTACGATCGCTTTACCACTAGATGGCAGCATAGGACTTTTGGAATCGAATTGAATCGATTTTATCCATAATAATTTAATATTTTTCAAAATTTTTATTTTACATAATTATTTCAATAATTACTCACTTTTAATCTAATAAATTGTTTTAATATTTTACTTATTTTAATGTTTCACTTTATTGTAAGCATTCATTATAATTTCTCTTGCTTAGCTACCAATCAAATTAATGTTTCAAAAATGTAAATAAATCAATGACCAGAAATCCGCAAAATTCTAAAATCCGCACAGCCTCTGGTCCCAAGCTGTGCGGATTTGAGAGAGTCTACTGTATTAATGTGACAAATGAAATGTGATGACAATTCCATTTAAGGAAAACTAATATTGAGGCTTCTTCTTCCAAATCAATCTGTTTTAAAGCATTTTGTGTTCATAAAGTAAATATAAGACCAAATATATTAAATTCCATTTCAAATTCTAAAATACTATTCTTTTTAATTGCTCTTTCATATTAATATTTTATTACTATTGTATATTAATTATATTTTTTGTTGTAAACCTTAATCTTATTTCAAACAAAATAAGTACACAAATCATTTTTATTGTTATGCTCAGAAATGTCATTAAAACACATAGTTAAAGTTCAAAGATAAAATTTGAAATATGATCTATAACGTATAGTGCTTTGTTTATGAACTGCAAGTATATGTTTACATAATATAGCGTGACATGTGACGAGGGGAGGGGGTATGGTGAAGTGTGACATTTTGTGACAAAGGGGAGGAGGGGAGGGGGTGGTAAAACATATTGAAAAAAGTGTGACATCATTTATGGATCGCCCCTTATGTGTGTTTGTTACATCATTAAGTGAATTTGACCTTTCATCCGCATAATAATAACAATTCATACAACATAAGGCAAGTTTCCTCTTTTTTTTTTTTTTTTTTACGTAAGCAGACAAAAATAAGCTGCATAGTGACACAAGCAAGAACAGCTTAAAGCTTACTTATTAAAAATACTTTGTTAAAGTTAATAGTTTCTTTAGAAAATATCATTCACACAGGTATTGAAAAAAAAAAATCTTGCACAGAGTGCTACAGCTACTAAAGTTATCCCTTGACACAAGAATACAGAAAAATGACACTGATGAGGTAGCATTAAATTTCTTACTCAAAATTTAAAGAAACTATTGGCCACAAATTCTCACAATGACACTTTTATGTTCAGCACACATAAAGTTGTTGATGTCTTAAAGATAATAGGGTATATGTGCCAGTAATGGACACCCTTCCAGTAATGGACACCCCTTGATGTTTTTGGTTTATAAAAAAAATAACTAATAAATATTTAGCTTTAATTATTTTTTTTATAATTCCCCCTTGCATGTTTTATAAAACTATGTTATTGTTGACACTTTTAATCAAACCAATCAGGAAGCAGAAAATAATGTTTCAAAGTTTTGCTGTTTTTCTGTGAAAATCTTAATGAAGAGGTTAAGAGCTGGCTTCGTTTAATTAATTTATATATTATTTATTTTCTTGCAAAATTTGAATGCTTTTGTTTGAGAAGCAATAGAAAACTTTGAATTTTATATACTAATGGCTATTTACAAAATTTCATTTCTTTTTAAGGTTTTAAGAGGGGGTGTCCATTACTGGGATGGTTAATTAGTCATTTTCCAGAAATGGACACCCCATGTAGACATTGCTAAAAATGCAATTTTAGTAATGTTTATAGTGCATAAAATACTTTGGCTTAACTACAAACCTAAATAATCAAATTTAATTTTTAAATTATACTTACCAAAATGTAATAACACCAAAACTTTTATAAATAGCTGCTTTTAAGTTATTTTATGTGATTAATAAAATTTCGATATTTTATTTTATTTATTTATTTTATTTTTTTTTTATGTAGTACATATATATACCTCACATATTTTATAATCTGGCAATCAAGCCAGCCAGGAAGCAGAAAATACTGTTTAAGAGCACAGTCAAAGAGGGGCTCATAGGGCTTAATCCCTCTCCGTTTAAATAAAATTAAGTTACAGAAGCTATTAAAAATCCATTTTCTGTCTTAAATGTTTCCTTATTTAAAAAAAAAAAAAAAAAAAAAAAAAAAGTAATACTATTAATGAAAGTTATAGGTAATTATTCATGAAACTAGTAAATCTGCAGATCAGTGGCCTCAAACATCAGTTCTACAGTTTTATTTTGAAATTATTTTATTTAGTATTTAAAATATTCAACTCACAATATCATTTCTTTCATATTTGTAACATTAATTATTATAAATGATATATCAAGTAATCTCTGGAAGATTGTTAAAAATAGTGACACAAAACTAAACATTAATATTCCAAGACTTTTTTTTTTTTTTTTTAACCTTTTAAATCCACCATTGTTTCAATAATTTGATAGCTGTAATTGTCTGATATTTAGTATTTTAAACTATCCATCTAAAATAATTAAAACATCGATCTTCTGATAATTACAATAATTGATGCAAACAGTAAATGATTATCACAAATATTTTATTAATTACTGGTATCCTAATTATTAAATTTATCTAAAAATAACTATTTTGTTTCATTAGTATGTATTCATTAAATTCTGGTTCTAAATACAGTCATAAAAACAATTATATTTATTACTTTTTATGGAGTGTCCATTACTGGAACAGAGGGTGTCCACTACTGGGCCAGAGGGTGTCCATTACTGGGCTTTTGGGTGTTTTGATATATTTCTGTTATTTAAAATTAAATTTCTATTCATATGGGGAAATGAGGCTATAAGAATGGTTAAATATTGTTGATAGATTAATATAATATTGAAAAAAACTGAAATATAATAATTATAACTATTAATAAAAAAATAATTTTTAAAGAAATTCCTTAAGGGTGTCCATTACTGGCACATGTACCCTATAACCTGGAATCAAAATTTAAGTACTCTTGTTTTATGTCAATCGCATAAATAATATTATTTGTGCAGTATAGTACTATTTGTTCTTCTATAACATTTAAAATATAATATTACTTTTTAAGATGAAATACGTTTAATATGTAAATGCTACATAGGGTAGATGTGCCAGTAATGGACACTCTTAAGGAATTTCTTTTAAAGCTATTTTTTTATTAATAGTTATAATTATTATATTCCAGTTTTTTCAATATTATATTAACCTATTAACAATATTTAATCATTCTTACAGTCTCATTTCCCAATATGAATTGAAATTTAATTTTAAATAACAGAACTATATCAAAACACCCAAAAGATGGACATGCCTCTGTTCCAGTAATGGACACTAGGGTGGGCTGAAAAAAAGTTTTTTTTGGACTTTCGATGATGGGTAGTGTGGAAAAGTTGCCACTGGTGGCACTAAGTTCACACAAAAGAATTGAGATTTTTTGGACAATTCCTTCATTTGCCGCAAATGGCTTGAAGTTTTGCTCAAATGCTGATTTTTTAACTTTTATAAATTAAAAAAAAAAAATCTTAAATTAAATTTATTTTAGCTGAATTTACTTGAAACGTCATGTTTAGTGTGCGAAATGTTTAAATAAGCTCTGATTATGTATTATTTAATAGTTAATTGTATTTTGAATTAGGCGATTTTTATAGCCTTTTTGCATATAAGTGAGCAAAAGTAGTAAGTATTGTTTGATTCGTTCTTCGGTTTCTCTCTTTTGTCTTTATTATGTACTTTGCTCTTCCTTCTGTTTTTCGAAGCGTTCAGAATCACATATTTGAATGACGGACCACAGCGATTCTGGAAGGAGAGAAGAATGTAGAGCTGTAACCAATGAGAACGCATTCAGTCATCATGAGGATGAAAGAGGAAATATGAGATGGGAGAAACTGCGAAATGGGATGTTAATTATTTTTCTGCTCTAAAATACAGATATTGTCAGAAGATATAAATAGTGGAAACTTTGAAGCAGGCAGTTCGTCAGAATCAGAATTTGAACGAGGGATTTCAAAAGCAGACACTCCAATACGTATATCTCTTTTTCACACAGTGTTCGTTGCATTTAGAGCTGGTATATCAGATAAGGAAATTGCGTTAAGAGCTTCATGCTTCGAAATGCAGGAATTATGACAGCAGAGGAGAAGAATCTTGTCATCACTAAAGACAAGGTTAGGTATCAGAAAAGAAACTTTGACAGAAGATATAGGAGGGGGAATATCTTGGAAGGCGAAAGTTTAAAATCATATTCTTTGATCGTACAAAAGATAAAACGATCTTCATAGAATGAAAAGGGACAAGCGGCATCGTCGAGAGAAAGACGAAGCACATATCACTAATGGCGTGCGAAATGTACGTGTCGCTTTCTATGAGCCTATTCCTGTTTCCTGACCTTGTCTTTATCGATGACGAGATTATTATTCCCTGTTGTCCCAATTCCTGCATCCTGAAGCACAGATGAAGCTATTAATGAATTTGACCTATATGATATACCAGATCTAAATGCGGTGAATGCTGTGTGTTAAAGATTATATGTGTTTGAAGGCCCCGGTTCAAATTATGATTCAGACGAACCGCCTGCTTCAAAGTTTCCACAATTTGAATCTTCTGACAATATCTGTATTTTAGAGCATAAAAATGATTAACATCTCATCTCGCAGTTTCTCCCATCTAATATTTCCTCCCTCATCCTCATGATGACTAACTGCGTTTTCATTGGTTTCTGCTCCACATTCTCCTCTCCTTCAAGAATTGCTGTCAAAATGCTGTGTCATCCGTCATCCAAATATCTGACTCTCAAAAACAGATCTATCTGCATCGAAAAACAGAAGGAAGAGCTAGGAACATAATAAAGACAAAAGAGAGAAACCGACGAATGAATCAAACAATACTTACAATTTTAGCTCCCTTATACGCAAAAAGACTATAAAAATCACCTAATTCAAAATACACATAACTATTAAATAATACATAATCAGAGCTTATTTAAACATTTCATAAATTTAACATTTTTAAAAAATTTTCTAAAAAGTTCAAGAATCAGCATTTGAGCAAAACTTCAAGCCATTTGCGGCAAATGAAGGAATTGTCCATAAAATCTCAAATTCTCATAGTGCCACCAGTGGCAACTTTTCCGCACTACCCATCATCGAAAATCTAAATAAAGTTTTTTTCGGCCCACCCTAATGGACATCCCATAAAAAGTAATAAATATAACTTTTTATGACTGTATTTAGAACCAGAATTTATTGAATATATACTAATGAAACAAGATAGTTATTTTCAAATAAATTTAACAATTAGGATACCAGTAATTAATAAAATATTTGTGATAATCATCTACTGTTTGCATCAATTATTGTAATTATCAGAAGATCGATGTTTTAATTATTTTAGATGGATAGTTTAAAATACTAAATATCAGGCAATTACAGCTCTATCAAATTATTGAAACAGTGAAAGATTTAAAAGGTAATTGAAAAAAAAAAAAAGTTTTGGAATGTTAGCGTTTAGTTTTGTCTCACTATTTTTAACAATTAATCTTCCAGAGACTACTCGATATATCATTTATAATAATTAATATTACAAATATGAAAGAAATGATATTGTTAGTTGAATATTTTAAATACTAAATAAAATAATTTCAAAATAAAACTGCAGAACCACTGAGGCTACTGATCTGGTGTTTGAGGCCACTGATCTGTAGATTTACTAGTTTCATGATTACAGTAACTTTCATTAATATTACATTTTTTTCTGTCAGAGGTGAATAATGAAACATTTAAGACAGAAAATAGATTTTTATAGCTTCTGTAACTTAATTATTCTTATTTAAATGGAAAGAGATTAAGCCCTATGAGCCCCTCTTTGACTGTGATCTTAAACAATATTTTCTGCTTCCTGATTGGTTTCATTGCCTGATTATAAAATATGCAAAATACATATACATTTAAGAAAAAAAAAAAAAAAAAGAGAGAGAGAGAGAATAAAATATTGAAATTTTATTAATTTCAATAGGCCCAATTTTATTAATTTCAAAGGGCCCGGCTGCCCTTTTTAACACTTTCTATGCGCTCCGTGGCAATTCCATTCATACCGGGAAAATATCGCAAATTCTAGGGACTCTAAACAAACCAGTTCAAAATATTTTTTGTGAATATGGTACAAGTGTGCCCTTTTGTTAGAATAGTGTTCCCTTTTTGAAAAATGTACCCCTTTTTTAGAATAATATTCCCTTTTTGAAAAACTCCCGCCCGGCAGCCCTTCTTTTCTAGAGTCAACACTAAAATACCTATTACTGAAATTGCATTTTTAGCAATGTCTTGATGGGATGTCCATTACTGGAAAATGACTAATTAACCGTCCCAGTAATGGACACCCCTCTTAAAACCTTAAAAATAAATGAAATTTTGTAAATGGCCGTTAGTATATAAAATTCTAAGTTTTCTATTGCTACTAAAACAAAAACATTCAAATTTTGCAAGAAAATAAACAATATATAAATTAATTAAATGAAGCCAGCTCTTAGCCTCTTCATTAAGATTTTCACAGAAAAACAGCGAAACTTTGAAACATTATTTTCTGCTTCCTGATTGGTTTAATTAAAAGTGTCAACAATAAACCAGTTTTATAAAACATGCAAGGGGGACTTATAAAAAAAATAATAAAAGCTAAATATTTAGTAGTTATTTTTTTATGAACCAAAAACATCAAAGGTTGTCCATTACTGGCACATCTACCCTATATGTGATTTAGACAAAATATAATAACAAAAATAGAAGAATGACAACTCAAAGACAGAATAACTCGGCCAAATTTAATCTATTACATATTAATGTAATCTTAATCTTCTACAATACCCCCTTATAACCAGCTTTGCCAGGCACATTTTGTTTCTCTTTACTAATTTTAATTATTTATTTTAATGCTGTAAATATTTTCTTTCAAATTTTAATAAATTTCTCTTTTAATTTTTTTTCTTCTCTACAGCAGAAAATTATTTACTTACTAAAAATAATTAAAGTAGTTTCAATTTGGAGACCCCAGAAAAATGTTGCATTAAAAAACTATAAGAAAAGGGCGCAATATTTTGAACTGAAAAAAGCTCAAAGCTCATCCGGCGATACTGTCAGCATTATGTATTAAAAAATATATAAATTGGGCTCCGATTCAGAAGCTTTCCGACTCAGGTCGTCCCAAATGAATTCAAAATTATCTCTACTGTACATAAGATTTCAAACAGCATACGATGAAAATAATAATAATTTACATACTGTAGCCCGGTAGTTACTTACTAAGATAAACAAAGAAAACTATCACCCAAAACATTTTATCTCTCTGCAAACATAATGGGTAATCGCAGATCGCAGGTGGCATGGCAAATGCACCTCATTATCATATCGCGCAATGTTTATATGAACGTCACGGAATCGAGACAGCCGGCGCAACGCCGGAAGTATTGAAAAAATAATATACATTAAAACAAAAAAGAATCAACTAAAGGGTTGCCAGATTCGGCTATTTCCTGCTTGATTGGGCTACTTTTACGATTGCAGTTAAAATTTTCTATTTATGGGTTGATGAATTTTCTATTTATGTAGGGGTTTTTTTTTTTTGTTTTGTTTTGTTTTGTTCTTTTCCGTTTTACTTATTTGTCATTATTCTGCTTAAATTATTTTCTAAATTTGATTTTGTGTTTATCTTTGGTTCTCATGAAAGAGTTTCATAAAATTTCGACTTTTATTAATATTATTATTAACATTAATTATAATGCTATTATTATTATTAATAGTTTATCACATTAATTTCCTTAATACCACTAAACATGCTATTAGTCGTACAATGAAAGGATAATGAAATTTAGATAAAAGATTAAATTTTAGTTTGTGGGGCTAGATAAATTCAAATTAATTTTTTTTATCAAGTTACCTGAAATTTTATAAAAAACGTGTGAATAACATTAGCTGATATGTTCGTGTCGTCAGGTAAGGCAAATTCCGTCCAGAGCTATAAATTGCGCCTCTCTCTTCTTGCTCCACCCCCACCTATATAAATTGCATCCGGCAGAGGGTTGCCAAATGCACATAATCGCCAAATAAGTAAAACAAGTTGATATAAATATTTAGCAGGTTTTTTATTCAGAAATTTCTTGTTGACGCAAGAAAATTTTTAATACTAATTTCCCTTTATTTTATTCACGAAATATCTATCATTATAATAACCAAAAATAACTATTCAAACTTTCTGTGGAGAATTTAGAATTTCTCAAAGCTTTATAAATGACGCATAAATGCGTCAAGCTATAGTGGTAAGATGATTTAAAACTGTTTTTTCCCACCACTTAATTTTATGCGTTACTTCTTTTAAGGGTAGCCTTTTAAAATACTGCTCATCTTTAATTTACTTAGAATACGATTACTAATTTTACTAAAATATGAATAGTAAAAAAATGTCCAACACATGATCAATTGAAAACAGTGGAGGACATCTTTTTAAAGATAATATTTAAGATCTTCGTCCCAGGCCTAAGCCCTAAGCGTGGTGAGACCTCGTGAAAAGAGACTAAATTGTAAGAAAAAGAGACTTAAAGCGACTTAAAAAAAAAAAAAAAAAAAAAAAAAAGAGAGACCATGAAAAAGAGCCAATTTCAGATGTCAATCAGTTACGAAAAATAATCGCGAATTTCATAAATCGGCCATCGAAAGATATCGTGAATCTCGATAATCGGTCGGAAAAAAAAGTTCATCAAATGATCTCGGGGAAAACTGCAAAATTCTTCGAATGATCTTAGGGGGGGGGGGGGGGGGGGGGATCACTAAATTCGTCGAATGGTTTTCGGGGGTAAAAAACCCGAAATTGATCGAATGGTCTTCAAAGAAACTTGCGAAATTTCTCAAATGATCTCGGAGGAGGAGGGAATTGCAAAATTCACCAAATATTTCGTAAAAAAATCGCGAAATCCGTCAAATGGATCTCGGGAGGGAGGGGGTCGCTTAATTCGAAAAATGATCACATACAAAAATCTCTAATTTTTTTTTCAATGGATCTCGGAAATAAATAGTGAATTTCCTCAATTGGTAGAGAAAAAAAAATATCACGAATGTCACCAAATGTTTGCATAAAAATAATGAATTTTGTAAAACTATAGTCCCCCCCCCCCCCAAAGTCAATCAGTCGCGCAAAAATATCGCAATTTCGACATTTGGTCATGAGAAAAAATTACGAATTTCGTCAAATTATCTAGGAAAAATACCACGAAATTCGTAAGATGGTCTCGGAAAAAAACCCCGCAAGATTTGCCAAATGGTGTCGGGAAAAAAAAATCGCAAAATGTATTAAATGATCTCAGGGAAAAATCGCGAAATTCTTCAAATGGTCTCGGGGGGAAAATCGCGAAATGATCTCGGATAAAAAAAGCAAAACTCGTCAGATGGTATCGGAAAAAAATTTGCGAAATTTGTCATATAATCTTGAAAAAAACCCTCACGAAAATCATCAAATGCTTTCGGAAAAATAATCGCGAAATTCGTTAAATGGGTCCTACTGAGGTCGAAATTCGGAAGAGCGATCGCGGAAAAAATCGCTAATATTGTCAAAGGATCGCGGAAAACATCGCTAATATTGTCAAAGGACCGCGGAAATAAATAGCGAATTTCGTCAATCGATCGCTAATTTCGTAATGATTGCATCAAAAAATATATTTTTGTAAAACTATTGTCTCCAAACATCGCGAACTTCGTAAATTAGTAGCGTAAAAATAATGCAAATTTCGTCAAATGATCGCAAAAAATCGTGAAATTTGAAGAGTGATCGCGGAAAAAATCACTAATATTGTCAAAGCATTCCAAAATAAATAGAGAATTTCGTCAATTGGTCGCGAAAAAATATCGCGAAATTCGTTAAATGGGTCCTGCTGAGGTCGAAATTCGAAGAGTGATCGCGAAAAAAAATCTCGAAATTCGATAAATCATCGCGAAAATCCGAGAAATTTGAAGAGTGATCGCGGAAAAAATCGCTAACAGTGTTGATTTCAGGGGTGGCCCGAGGGGGAATTACCCCCCCGGAGCAGTGAGATCCACCCCCCCCGAAAGATTTGAGATTTTGTGTTTTCAATGGTCAAAAAGTGCAATTTCCCACCCGGAACTCTATTTCCCCCCCCCCCCCCGCAGCCACAGAAATCCCTCCCGGAGAAAAGTGTCTGAATTCAACATTGATCGCTAATATTGTCAAAGGGTCGCGGAAATAAATAGCGAATTTCGTCAATCGATCGCGAAAAAATATTGGGAATTTCGTAATGATTGCATAAGGAAACTTTTTTTTTTTTTTTTTTTTTGTAAAACAAACTATTGTCTCCCAAACATCGCGAACTTCGTAAATTAGTAGCGTAAAAATAACGCGAATTTCGTCAAATGATCGCAAAAAATCGTAAAATTTGAAGAATGAACGCGGAAAAAATCGTTAATATTGTCAAAGGATCCCGAAATAAATAGCGAATTTCGTCAATTGATCAAAAAATATCGCGAAGATGCAAATGATTGCATAAAAAATAATGAATTTCATAAAACTATTGTCCCCTCAAAATCAATATTTCGTAAATTGGTCATTTAAAAATATCGCGAACTTCGTCGAATGATCGCAAAAAATTGCGAAATTTGAAAAACAATCGCGGAAAAAATCACTATTTTCAAAGCATCGCGGAAATAAATTGAGAATTTCTTCAATCGGTCGCGAAAAAATATCAAGATTTTCACCAAATGATTGCATAAAAAAATAATGAATTTCGTAAAACTGTTATTCCCCCCCCCCCCACAAAATATTGAATTTCGTAAATTGGTGGAGTAAAAATATCGCGAATTTCGACAATCGGTCGCGGAAAAAATACGAATTTCGTCAAATTATCTAGGATAAGATATGAAATTCGCTGAATGGCATTGGGAAAAAAACGGGAAATTCGTCAAATGGTCAGGGTAAAAAATCGCAAATGCATGAAATGATCTCGGGGAAAATCGCAAAATCCTTCATATAGTCTCGGGAAAAATAACAAAATTCGTCAAATGGTGGCGATAAAAAAGGCAAAATTCGTCAAATGGTCTCGGAAAAAATAGTGAAATTCGTCAAATGATCGCAAATTTCGAAGAGCACTCGAGTAAAAAACGCTAATTTTGTCAAAGGATCGCAGGAATAAATAGCGAATTTCCTCAAACGGTCTTGGAAAAATATTGCGAATTTCGCCAAATGAGTGAATTAAAAATAATTTCGTAAAACTATTGCCCCAACCTCCCCCCCCCCCAAAAAAAAATCGCGAATTTCGTAAATTGGTCGCGGAAAAAAATTACGAATTTCGTCAAACCTATCTAGCGGAAAATATCACAAAATTTGTCAAATAGTATCGAAAAAAAGCAAAATTCGTTAAATGGTCTCGGGGAAAATCGCAAAAGGTATGAAATGATCTCGAGGAAAAACAGCAAACTTATTCAAATGGTCTCGGGGGAAATCACGAAATTCGTCAAATGGCCCCGATAAAAAATTCATAATACGCCAAATAGTCCCAATAAAAAATGCAAAATTCGCCAAATGGTATCGGAAGAAAATCTCGAAATTCGTCATATGATTACAAAAAACGCCGCGTAAAAAAATGCTAATTTTGTCAAAGGATCGTGGAAATAAACAGCGAATTTTGTGAATCGGTCGGAAACAATATCGCGAATTTCGCCATGTGATGATTGCATAAAAATAATGAATTTTGTAAAATATCGCCCCAAAAATCGCGAATTTCTTACATCGGTCGCAGAGAAAAATTTCGAGTTTCGTTATTTTATCTAGGTAAAAATATCACGAAATTCGCCACAATTTATCTAGGGGAAAATATCACGAAATTCGTCAAAGGGCATTGGAAAAAACGCAAAATTTGTTAAAGATTTCGGTAAAAAGATAGCTAACTTCATCAAAATATCTCGAGGGAAAAAATCGCGAAATTCTTGAAATGGTCTCGGGAAAAAATCGCGGAATTTGTCAAGCATTTGTGAAAAACGTTAATTTTGTGACAGGACCGCAGAAATAAATAGCGAATTTCGTCAATCAGCCGCGAAAACATTACGAATATCCCCAAATGATTGCAGAAATAAATAATAAATTTCATCAAACTAACGCCCCAAAAATAGAGATTTCTCTCAATAAGTTGCGTAAAAATATCGCGAATCTCGATAATTGGTCACGAGGAAAACAGAAATTTTTTAAATGATCTCGGGGGGGGGGTCTCAAAATTCGTCACATGACCTCAGGAAAAAATCGCGAAATTCGGCAAATAACCTCGTGAGATAAAACCAAAAATTGTCAAAAGATGATTAGTTTCCTGAAACCCACTGACGAATTTTTCGATTTTTTTCATATGATCGGTTGACAAATTTAGCGATGTATGCCCGTCGCCGACTGACGTTATTTTCACCGCGATCTAATGACGAAATTTACGATTCTTTCCTATGTTTGATCATCAAATCTCGCTATATTTTCCTGGGCGATTGGCGAATTTCGCGTTTTTATCTTGCGACAGAGTGATCAAATTCCTATCTTTTTCAATGTCTAACGGAAAAATTTTGCGATTTTTGCCCATGGAAGACAGACGAATTTCGAGATTTTTTTCATGCGATCGACTGTCGAATTTCGCAATTTATTTTTCGAGCGACAAGGAATTTCGTCATATTTTTCACACGATCGAATGACAAAATTTACGATCTTTTCCTCGCTCCTAGTTTTCCAGTATGCCAACGAAAGTAAAGTTAAAAATCCAGACCCAATTTCGGAAAATGCCCAGTCCGTTGAGACGCCGGCCAACTCAAGTTCGGTAGGGGAGGTGGCGCCATCTGCTGTAGCGGATGCAAACCAAACTCCTTCTTCGAATAAGAGAAGGTTGGAGTCTTCAGCGGACTCTGAAAATTTTAGCCCCACTGATGAGGAAAATTTTCAAACTGTCAGCTCAAAAAAGAGCAAAAAAAAAGAAAATTCTGATAATACTGACAATGTTAGTGAGATGGAGATATCTGATACGACGGTTAGAATTAAGAAAACCAGGATCCCCCCCATCAAAATTATACCACCTGAGAGGTGGTCTGCTCTTTTAGATGGCCTTAAAAGAATGGCACCATCTACCCGTTCCAAAGCTAAGGGAAAGTACCTTAGCTTATCTTTTGATACTGTCGAGGACTACAGGACTGTTCAAGCTACTTTGCTTAAAAGCAATATTAAATTTCACAGTTACGTTCTCGAAGATGCAAAGCCAATTAGAGTGGTTCTTCGGGGACTTCCAGTCAACACCTCTGTCCCGGAAATCCAAGAGATCCTGGACATTGATTTCCCGGGCATCACGGTGACCCAGATGTATAGGGGTCCCGTGAGCAATAAAAGATTAATGCCCCTTTTCTACTGTTCGATCCCTCAGCAAGAAGGTGTTGACAGCATCTTTGAGATAACGGAATTCATGCAAACTGAGGTCAGTTTTGAGAAATACCGGGGGAGGAAGGGTCCATCACAGTGTCATAACTGTCAGGGATTTTTTCACTCATCTCTCTCGTGTAACCTACCTCCAGTGTGCCTTAAGTGCTCCGGAGGTCACATTACAAAGGAATGTGCGAAGAGTTTTGATGAGCCCTGTCGGTGTTGCCACTGCGGACTCGACCACCCCGCGAATTTCAGGAACTGCCCGAAGTTTCCCAAAACTAACCCCCCTAAGAGAGGCAAAATTTTAAAATCTAATAGTAATAGCAAACCTAATGTTGTAAATGTAAAGTCAAATAGGACTTTCACCAACAGGAAAGTTGATTCTTCCCGATCATTTAGGGAAGCTGCAATTGGTCGTAAGGTCGCATCACCTCCCCCCCCCCCCTCCAACCCTCAAAATTCAAAAAATTCGGCCCCAGCTAAGGATGTCTTTTCGGCTGCCGAGTTCATTGAAAATTTGATGAAATTTGAATCTAACTACAGTGCAGACGTTGTCTGCAAAGCATTTTCGGAATCCCTTCCGGCCCTCCGTTTGGCATCCACGGAGATTGACCGGATTTTTATTCTTTATTCCAAAATTGTTAACTTATCCAAAATTGGTTAGGTAATTACATCTGCGGATGTGCATTTTTTTCCCCATTTTTAGTTCTGTTTTTGTTCCCCATCATGTTCCCAGCTACTAGTAATTTGGACTCTTTCGCCATTGGTATATTTAATGCCAATGGACTAAAACGTCAGGAAACTGAATTTCAAGCTTGGGTTTACAGTAACAATTTAGACATCGTTTTGGTCAGCGAGACCCATTTTTCCCAGGGAAATATCTCCAAGGTTGCCAACTACGAGTTATTCAATGTAGACAGGGCTCGTAGGGGCACCAATGGCCACAGTTGGGGCGGCACTGCTATTTATGTTAAAAGAGGGTTTAATGCGACTTTCATCAATCTTCCCCCTCAAAATTGCATCGAAGTTACTTCTGTTGTTCTGGACTTTCCCAATATTCCAAATCTTCTCATAGCAGCCATTTATGTACCTCCTTTAAATGATAGAAACCTGCTGGAGCAAGAATTATCCCGGCTCACTAATGATTTTCCAAATTTTATTCTTGCGGGTGATTTTAATGCTACTCATCCCTCTTGGCACTGTAGATCAACTAATGGGTTTGGAACCAAACTCAGGAAGTGGGTGAATCAAAATTATGCGCAAACTATTGCGCCCCCTTCACCCACATATCCACCTTCTAATAATTATCTGGACTTTGCAATCACCCGCAACTTCCCTTATCCTTACAGCATTCAAACGCTGAACGATCTAAGTTCAGATCATTTGCCAGTGATCCTTCGATACCGAGTTGACACTTACAACCTAGACTTAGGTAGGCTTCTCCGCACAAGGTGGGAAGACTTCACCTTCCTGCTTGAACAGCGGGAGACTCCGAACATTGTCCCAGAGACAAAAGAGGAGGCGGAGGAAGCCATCAGTCAACTCGGGGATGTTCTCAGAGAGGTGTATGAGCAGTGTTCTCAACCGAGAACCAATACTGCCGACACACTCCGTCTACCGTTGGAAATCAGGCAATTGATAACTGAACGAAATCGTGCTCGTAGGATGTGGCAGGTCTATCGTACTCAGTATTTTAGGACCCATTTAAATCAGTTGCACAGGAGAGTCAAGGCTGCTATCTCCAAGTTTAGAAGTGAACGCTGGAACACATTTGTTGAGTCATTGTCAACACAAGACAACACAATTTGGAAGGCTGCTTCCCGCGTTCGTAGGACACGAACACACATTCCGGCTATTACTAGCCCTAACTGCCCAAATGGCACGGGCATGGCATATACTAACACTGAAAAGGCTGAAGCTATCGCTGAAAGTCTTAGAAGTCAGTTTACACCTAATTCTGGTATGGACAACCCTAGGGTTGCCACTGTGTTGGAGACCACAGTTCAAAATTTTTTAAACACTGACACACCTAACACACTATCCCCGACCACACCTTCTGAGGTTCGGGAGTACATCTCAGGCTTAAAAAAGGACAAGTCTCCGGGTGAAGACCGCATCTCTACTAATATGCTTATTAACTTACCCCATAACTTTATTCTCTATCTTGTCATTCTAATTAATTGCATGTTAACTTTAAAAATTTTTCCTGATTGCTGGAAGAAGGCTATTGTTGTCCCCATTCCCAAGAGTGGGGCGGCTGATAGTCATGACCCTTCCAGCTTTCGCCCTATTTCTTTATTATCAAGTCTATCTAAAGTTTATGAATATGTTCTTGTCAACCGCCTTAAGGAGTTCTTAAATTCTAATGACATGCTTATACCGGAGCAATTCGGTTTTCGGGCACGTCATTCAACAACTCATCAGTTGTGGAGAGTTTCTGAACTTCTTCACGATGGCATTAAATCCGGCGGTGTGACAGGAGCAATCTTTCTTGATGTGCAAAAGGCCTTTGACAAGGTCTGGCACATCGCTCTCATCTTTAAATTAATTGCTCTCGGCGTTCCTAGCCAACTTGTTAAAATCTATAATGACTACTTTAAACTTAGATCTTTTGTCGTTAGAGTTGGAAATTCCTACTCTAACTCTCATCCTATCTCTAGCTCTGTGCCCCAGGGCTCTCTTAGCGGTCCCACCCTCTTCAACATCTATGTTAACGATATTCCAAAAATGCCTGATGTCGACTTAGCAATCTTTGCCGACGACACTGCCATGCTTCACAAACACAAACATGCACTATCAGTGTTCTCTAAACTTCAAAATTATCTTAATATTCTTTCGGCCTGGTTTAGAAAATGGAAAATTAAAGTGAACAGTGCCAAAAGTGCCGCCATCTTCTTCACCAATCAACGTACCAACCCCGTTGCTAATTTAAACTTTAAACTGAACAATGAAAATATTCCCTGGAAGACAGATTATAAGTACCTAGGCATTCACCTGGATTCCAAATTATCATGGCAACAGCACATCACGGAAATCCTGCATCGTGCTGATCGTGCCGTGGGCTCCCTTAACCCCCTCTTGGCTTGGAATAGCCCCCTGTCAATCAAGAACAAATTGTTACTGTACAAATCTATGATTCGACCCATTATAACTTATGGTTCTGCAATCTATGGATGTGCTGCTAAAACTAGACTTGATAAAATTCAAGTCTTTCAAAATAAACTTCTGCGTAGGTTTGTGAGAGCGACCCGCTATGTCGGAAATGACGTCATTCATCGTGACCTTAAAATTAAACCTATTTTTGCTGAAATCAGAAAACTTGCGATGAAGTTTCACAGGTCAATCCCAGCTGTGCGGAATCCTGCGTTAAATGCCATTCAACATTATGATGCAAGAGTGGGGAGAAACCGGAAACGGCCTCTCGCTATTCTCACTCGGGACGATAACTTCGTCCCACCCTCTAAAACTTCCAGAAGAAATCCTTCTGCTGTCACTTAAACGCAGGATTCCCCGGGAAAAATTTTATTTCCCCTAGATTGAAAGAAATTTTCATCTAGAATTGGCATTTTCCCCTTTGACGTCATGCAGCAAACTGTTTATTGATAACAGCCGCGTATGTCAACTTCCCTAATTTTCTGTTTTATTTTAATTTTATCATTTTATTATAATTTTGGAACTTCCCTTCCTTCATGCATTTTTGTACTTGGGTGCTTACTATCCTGTTGCAAAATTTCAGTTTTATTTCTTTGTGATGTTACGATACTCCATCTTGGGCGAGGTTAGGCTTGCCTTCCTCGCTCCAGTCCGGCCTTGGGGTGTTTGCTCACTGCACCCCGGCCAATTTTATTCATTTTACCCCATGTTTGGACTTTTCGACCAGGAGTTAGAAAAAAAAAAAGAAAAAAAAAAAAAATTTACCCGGTCGCAAAATTTCATTTCCCAGTTTATAGTTATATTTTTATTAGTTGTTTTCAGCTTTTTAAATTTTTAACTTGTCCCCATTTTCGACCTTTGTCAGTGCCGAAGTGTTAATTGCACTAGCGGTGTTTTTCACTCTTGCTCAGACGTAGCCGAACTGGCTGTCCGAAATGTTAGTATTCTCTCACGGGGATCTAAATCCAGGCCTTTTTCAAGGCTTTACCGTTGGTGCATGAGGAATGCGTTTTGAACCGTGATGAGATGCTAGCACTAGGCTGTCAGGGCGACTGCTGAAGAGTTTGCAGCTGGGAGACCCACGAAATGTGATGCGCACCAGGCCTGACACTCAAAATTAGTGAGCTATATGGCCCGCCTTTTTTTTTTATAGGTTTTAGAGTTAGTTAGGCTTGGCTACCTTATGCTATGATTTTTCTGTGCTCGTTGGTACCCTACTGTCTTTGCATTCTCCGATCTTTACCTACGCCAGTAAGTGAAATGACATCGAAGTGTAGGGCAACCAAATTCATTTGGATGCCTTATGCGCCCCCCTTTTGGTGGTTATATTTAACCCCGTGCTTCCAACTCTGGAATGGCCCTCGGGACTCCTCCAGAGTATCCAAATTATACTTTTAGGCCGTGCATTGTTTCGAAATTCATCTCTAGTTCCCTTTCTCATTTTTAGTTGGAGGTTACGCGCGGCGGCGTTTCACGCCGCGTTGGCACTCCTTAAGCACCGCGATGTCATGTCATGATTTAGAGACAAACTTCGAGGATTTTGTTTCTCGCGACGTTGTGGCAGATTCGCAAATTTCGCGATTTTTTTAGACTGACAGTTGAATTACGTGACTTTGTTTTATGAAACTGAGGAACTAATTTCGCGATTTTTCTAATGATAGGCTAAAGAATTTTGCGATTTTTCCCTTGAAACCCCTTGACCAATTTCTTGATTTTTTCATGCTATCGATCGACAAATATAACAATATATTCCCGTTATCCATTGACGGATTACTCGTTATTTTCCCCCGGGACAAGATAACGAAATTCGTGATCTTTTACTCAGGACCGAATGATGAAATTTACGATTTTTTTTCCATGATTGATTATCAAATTTCGCATTTTCACCTTGCGGCAGATTGACTTAATTGACGATTTTTCCGTCTTTTTCTGGCTGAAAAATTTTGCGATTTTTTACTCGCGACCGACTGAAGAATTTAGAGTTTTTCATGCGACCGATTGACAAATTTTGCTATATTTTCCCGCGACCGATTAACGAATTTCGCGATATTTTCCGAGATCGAATGACGAAATTACGATTTTTTTCTGCGACCGAAAGACAATTGGGGGCGATGGATGAATAAGAAACGATCGAGAAAAAGAGACTAAATCTGAAAAATATAGTCTAAGACAGACAAATGTCACAAAAAGCGGGACATAGAGACAAAAAAAGCAGGACAGCGGATTCTAAATCGGAACTGAAATTGCGCACGTTGAGTGCTACCATACAGATTTGCCAGTTTGTCCTCCATTTTCTTCCAGAAATTTAGTGTTCATACCAGAAATAAAGAGCAGTATCTTACGCTTTATTTAATAAAAGACATTTACCGATAACAAAAAGTAAAATATCTTCTTTCGAAATTTCCGGTATCAATTTAAAATTTCTGATCACTTTCACTGCCGATCACGACGAAACCTGCTTGTAAAGGAATTCTGCCTTAAACGCAAAAAAACTCATGGTCCCTCCGGAAAGAACACTTTACCTGTTAAAGGGACTCTTCAATCACTTGAAAACACCCGCTCCGTCATGTTAAACCTATGAGTAGGTTGTTTTCGAATTTCTCATTTAAATTTGTATATTTTTAAACGTTTTTTTTTTTTTTTTTGCATAGGGGCTATACTTATATAACGTTATCAACTTTTTGGTAATTTTAGACTCCCTCCCCCTTACGATATCATACATTATCATTCCTCGACACCCCCCTCCCCACGCCCTAATGATATCGTTATCAATGTCAAAAATTTCTTTTGATTTTTGTAATTTTTTTTCGTTTGTATGCAGTGATTTACAGATAGGATTATACATTTATTATTTGCATACTTTATTGATTCAAATGAAGAGAAGTCAATAAAATATCACTATTATATATACGAAATAATTTTATATCAAAGAAAACTTAAAAAAGAAATAGTTACTATTTAAAAACCGCAAGGGTAGGTGGGCGAAAGGCAGAACTTTTTATCATCAAAAAAGGTGCACAACATTCTTTATCTTTTCTTTATTGGTAAACACAAGCATCATTTTAAACATACTTCGCACATGGCTTCTCGATCAGCGGATTATATATGATACATACATCACAAAAGAATAGTAATGCCAAACGTTGAGGTATTCCATATTTATAACATATATATATTCTAAATTCGTCGAATGGTTTTCGGGGGTAAAAAACCCGAAATTGATCGAATGGTCTTCAAAGAAACTTGCGAAATTTCTCAAATGATCTCGGAGGAGGATGGAATTGCAAAATTCACCAAATACTTTCGTAAAAAAAATCGCGAAATCCGTCAAATGGGTCTCGGGAGGGAGGGGGTCGCTTAATTCGAAAAATGATCACATACAAAAATCTCTATTTTTTTTTCAATGGATCTCGGAAATAAATAGTGAATTTCCTCAATTGGTAGAGAAAAAAAAAAATATATCGCGAATGTCACCAAATGATTGCATAAAAATAATGAATTTTGTAAAACTATAGTCCCCCCCCCCCCCCCCAAAGTCAATCGGTCGCGCAAAAATATCGCAATTTCGACATTTGGTCATGAGAAAAAATTACGAATTTCGTCAAATTATCTAGGAAAAATACCACGAAATTCGTAAGATGGTCTCGGAAAAAAACCCGCAAGATTTGTCAAATGGTGTCGGGAAAAAAAAATCGCAAAATGTATTAAATGATCTCAGGGAAAAATCGCGAAATTCTTCAAATGGTCTCGGGGGGAAAATCTCGAAATGGTCTCGGATAAAAAAAGCAAAACTCGTCAGATGGTTTCGGAAAAAAATTTGCGAAATTTGTCAAATAATCTTGAAAAGAAAAACCACGAAAATCATCAAATGCTTTCGGAAAAATGATCGCGTAATTCGTTAAATGGGTCCTGCTGAGGTCGAAATTCGGAAGAGAGATCGCGGAAAAAATCGCTAATATTGTCAAAGGATCGCGGAAAACATCGCTAATATTGTCAAAGGACCGCGGAAATAAATAGCGAATTTCGTCAATCGATCGCTAATTTCGTAATGATTGCATCAAAAAATATATTTTTGTAAAACTATTGTCTCCAAACATCGCGAACTTCGTAAATTAGTAGCGTAAAAATACTGCAAATTTCGTCAAATGATCGCAAAAAATCGTGAAATTTGAAGAGTGATCGCGGAAAAATCGCTAATATTGTCAAAGCATTCCAAAATAAATAGAGAATTTCGACAACTGGTCGCGAAAAAATATTGCGAAATTCGTTAAATAGGTCCTGCTGAGGTCGAAATTCGAAGAGTGATCGCGAAAAAAAATCTCGAAATTCGATAAATCATCGCGAAAATTCGAGAAATTTGAAGAGTGATCGCGGAAAAAATCGCTAACAGTGTTAATTTCAGGGGGTGGCCCGAGGGGGGACATTACCCCCCGGAGCAGTGAGATCCCATCTAGTGATGGGCGATTTCGATTTTTTTAATCGATTTAATCGATACTATGGCCAACTCGATTTAATCGATACTATGAATTTTTTAATCGATGTCTCTAAGACAAAATAAGGTAATATCATTTTCATTTTCCTTCAAAAAGTGAAGATAAAGTAGTTGGATGTGCCAATTCCAAAACTTTTATCTGCCTCATCTATCTATACTCCTATTATAAAGAGGTAAAAATTGTTTATTTGTAGGAGGTAAGCTCTGGAACTACCGAACCGATTCCAAAAGTAATGGTATCAAAATGATGGTGTTAGTCCAACTTAGAACATAGGCTATATCTTATGTCCGTGCCACTGGCCAAAAGGGGGTGCAGAAGCAAAAAACGTTCTAAAAATGCAATTTTTGTGTTACTGGATGGCCTAGAAACATGAAATTTGGAATATTAGTTACTTATAAGATATAAATTATGTCTAAGAACAGTTCTTAAACAATACAAAATTAAAAAGGGGTGAAAATGCACAAAAAGCGTTCTAAAAAACGTTCTAAATGGTAGTTTCTACATAATCTCAGGAAATACCAAACTGATTTAAAAAATATTGGTGTCAAAATGATGGTGACGACGATTGCTCCAAGATAGACTATAATTTATGTCGGTGCCACTAACCCAAATGGGGTGCAGGAGCAAAAAACGTTCTAAAAATGCGATTTATGTGTTACTGAAGGGCCTAGAAATATGAAATTTGAAATATTAGCAACTTATTAGATATAAAGGATTTCTAAGAACAGTTCTTAAACAATTCTAAATTTAAAAGGGGTGAAAATTCGCGAAAAGCGTTCTAAAAAACATTCTACATGATGGTTCCCACACAATCTCAGAAAATACCAAACCGATTTAAAGAATAAAGACGTCAAAATCATGGTGACAACCCTTGCTCCAATACAGGCTATGTTTTATGTCGGTGCCACTAACCCAAAGGGGGTGCAGGAGAAAAACGTTCTAAACTGCGGTTTTTGCGTTACGGAAGGGCCTAGAATCTTGAAATTTGGAATGGTAGTTAGTTATAAGATATCAATGATCTCTAAGGACATTTCCTTAAAAAATCGAAATGTAAAAGGGGGTCAAAATGCGCAAAAAGCGTTGTAAAAAACGTTCTATTGTTGCTGACAGCCTCTGCTCTAACATAGACGCTATTTTATGTCGGTATCACTATCACCTAGACGTTGCAAGAGCAAAAAAGCGTTCTAAATTTCGGTTTTTGTGATCGGTTGGGGCTCGCAATTTAAAATTAGACAAGGTACATATTTATAAGATATAAATGATCTTTAAGAACAGTTTCGAAAAAATTAGAAATTTAAAAAGGGGTGAAAATGCGTGAAAAGCGTTCTAAAAACGCTCTAAATTGCGATTTCTACTCAATCTCAGAAAATACCAAAGCTATTTCAAAAGTAATGGTTGAAAATCAATGGTGACAGTCCCTGCTATAACATAGGTTATATTTTATGTTGTTGTCACTACCATCTGAGGGTTGCAAAAGCAAAACATTTTCTAATGTGCGTTTTTTGCACAACTGAGGGGTCTAACTCTTTGAAGTATGGCATGGTATTTTCTTACAAGATGCAACTGCTTTCTAAGAGTAGTCGAAAGAAAATTCTACATTTAAAAAGATGAAGTGAGTGAAAAGCGTTATAAATTACAATTTTTATGCAATCTTATCAAATACCAGACCGATTAAAAAAATAATGATGACAAATTGTTGGTGATAGAACCTGCTCAAACATAAGCTATATTTTATGTCTGTGCCACTACCACCAGAGGATTGCAGGAGCTAAAAACTTCCTAAATTGCGATTTCAGTGAATATTGTGTTGTGTTATTAAATTGTGATTTTCAGTGAATTGATACTGAAGATGCTAGAAACATTAAATATGGCATGGTAGTTACTTATAAAATATAAATGCACTCGAAGGATAGTCGAAAATAAATTTGAATTAAAAAAGGGTGAAGCGAAGGGGAGGAGCGAAAAGCATTCTAAAAAAGTCCTAAATTACGATTTCTATGCAATTTCAGGGATTATAAAGTGATTATAAAAGTAATAGTTGCGAATCAATGGTAAAAGTCTCTGATCCTACACAGGCTATATTTTATGCCAATGATTCTACCACCTGGGGTTCACAGGAACAACAAACGTTCTAAAAAGGCCTTTAAAAGCTTTCTAAATTACGTTTCTGTGGAATATTAGGAAAAAAACAAACCGATTTAAAAATTAATGTTGTCAAATTAATGGTGACAGTTCCTATTTCAACATATCCCTTTATGTTGAGAGAGGTGGTAGGACTTGGAATTTGACATGATAGTTAATTTTAAGATGTAAGAAGATGGTTTCTAAAAACTACAAAACTTTAAATGAATACTGAAATGAGCGTATTAATTGAGCATAAAAGTTTCAGAATATTTTCTAAATTATCATTTATGTAGTTTTATTTCGTTTTATTAATTTAAGTCTCATTTATGCCTAATACAGTGTAATAATGACGTTTAATCAAACTGTGTTTTAAATAGTAATTTTTTAATTATTCTTAAAAGTACCTTTTAATAAAAAAAAAAACTTTTAATAAAATAAAATATTACCTTTTAATAAAATAAAAATTTAGTTAGTACCTTTTAATAAAAATTAGACATATAAATATCACTTGGCATATTTCACCTATTACGCGAGCAAAGCCGCGGGGTTTGCTAGTAAATGTTAAAACTTCAAAATTCGCTATCACAGTGTCAAATTTAAATGATAATCTATGCGCATCATGAGGATTCAAAAAGCATAGGTTCGTTGAAGTATGTGCATTTTAAAAGAAAATATAAGCATTGCATTTTCCCAACAAATCATTGAATTTCGGCCCACACCCTCTGTGAGAATACTTCTCACAGTATTTAAATTTGGTTTATTTTTATTTCCTTTCAGCTATTTTTTTGCATCGATGTCTATTTAAACTCAATCTTTACGCCGCGATGTTGACGCTTTTATCCCTCACCGTAAAGCAAGTTCATTTTTCACCGCCGATATTCATATCTGCGTTGGGAGCGAATCGGCAGCTTGCGCATGCGCACTCCACTATTTTAGGAGCATATCTTGGAGCTCTCGTTTCGTCGGAGTCATAGACTTCTCATATAACTGGACTCAGAAATAGCAACCTTTTCTTGACGCCGGGATCGCTACCCACCGTCACGTGATGGTGGGCAGAGAAAACGCGCCAAACCGGTTTTTCTCCTCTGGTTCCCGCTGAAACTTTCTTGCATCGGCGTTTCTCTCGCATAAATCAAATCAGACAGTTGCCAATAAGGTGATCACCGCCATAAAAGACAACCTTTTGGCGATGAAAGCGAGAAACATGTGTGCCTCAAGTTCTGACCGAAATAACAATGGGATTCGGCCTCTACTTCTTATCTTTACTCTGAGGTCGGAGTCGATTTGATTATGATGACATCATTGGATTATGCGTCGCCCCCTTTTGACGCCGATCGCTGACAGGAGAATCGTTTGGTTTCGTTTTCCAATCAGTGAAACATTTTTAATTCTGTAGCTTGTAATTCGATTCTCATTAATTTCCCGTAAATGTTAATTTAGCTAATCAATTTAAAGTTTGCCTTTTAATTACTTTGTCAACCCCGTATTCATAATTTAAATACTAAAACTCATTAATTTTAAGTTCAGAATTTGTTTTGACTAGTCAATGATCTCAATTTTGTTAACCCAGAATATGTTAACATTTTTAGGATGATAATTTTATGAGATCAAATAGAAGGTTTTGCCAATGTTACTGTATTTTTGGCATTTTTATTGTATACTTGATGTATTGTATACTTTTTGGATTATGAATGTACTTTATGCAATGTATATTCTTTTTCTCTCTCTTACTTTTGGTCCCCAATTTTTTTTTTTCTAGCACCAATATTTTTTTTCCAGCACCAATTTTTTTTTCAACTGTTAAATCACCAATTTTTTTTTTCCAGCACATTTTTTTTTCCAGCACCTTAACTTTGAATTTTATTGTTCGACTTTAATGATTTTTTTTCGCTTTGGCAGTTCAAAATTTTGTCATCCCATTTTCTGTAAAAGGTTTTTGATCAATTTTGCCTTTTACATCTCCTGGTCTTACAAAATTTTCTCGGTGAAGGGAGGTAATGTGAGAATACTTCTCACAGTATTTAAATTTGGTTTATTTTTATTTCCTTTCAGCTATTTTTTTGCATCGATGTCTATTTAAACTCAATCTTTACGCCGCGATGTTGACGCTTTTATCCCTCACCGTAAAGCAAGTTCATTTTTCACCGCCGATATTCATATCTGCGTTGGGAGCGAATCGGCAGCTTGCGCATGCGCACTCCACTATTTTAGGAGCATATCTTGGAGCTCTCGTTTCGTCGGAGTCGATTTGATTATGATGACATCATTGGATTATGCGCCGCCCCCTTTTGACGCCGATCGCTGACAGGAGAATCGTTTGGTTTCGTTTTCAGTGAAACATTTTTAATTCTGTAGCTTGTAATTCGATTCTCATTAATTTCCCGTAAATGTTAATTTAGCTAATCAATTTAAAGTTTGCCTTTTAATTACTTTGTCAACCCCGTATTCATAATTTAAATACTAAAACTCATTAATTTTAAGTTCAGAATTTGGTTTGACGTTGTCTGAAAAAGATGTAGTCTTTTAACGTAGATTTAGCGGAGCGCCAGCCCGCTGGCCGGCCGTTCGAATGTCGTGCCGCTTTTTTTTTGGCCGAATGAGTTTGATATTTTATTTAAGTGGATGTGTTTTTTTTCAAAGTTTAATCCTTTAAAGTTGTGCTGCTCTCATTAAAAGGAATCCCATGGATTTATTCCGTGTTGGCTGCTATTTTTCTTCTTAAGGGATTAGTTCTTCTATTTTAAAATGGTGACCAGAAGCAAGTATTTTCGTAACCTTCTACTGCTACTAACATAAGAAATAAAGAATATTTGTTTTCATCAAATTGCCTCTTCATTGTCTACATTTCAAGTAAGAACTCTCCAGTTTATTTATTTCTTTAACAATCAATAGTAATTTATTAAAAGACCTTCGCAATTTGTTCTAAACCACTTAAACGATCATTAAATATTCTCGTCACACCCTCTTAGGCTAATGTCAGACGAACGTCCTTTTGCACGCTTTTTTCGCTCTTACGCCATCCCTACACCTTCGCTAGCATGTGTAGGGACGGTGTAAGAGCGAAAAAAAAGCGTGCAAAAAGACGTTCGTCTGATATTAGCCTAGATGTCTGCAACGTAAAATCCCAATTCAAAGAGCATAAAAGCGACAACTGTTGGGCAGTATACACCCAGCCTAAATAAGGATCTATTTATCTGAAAGTGTAACCGAATATGAAGTTTGATTAAATTCCGTGCATTAGTTTTGAGATATGGCTATCACGAATATCATGCAAAAAAACAGTATAGCAGAGCAGCCTGTTACATGATTAACACGAAAAACTCAGGAACAACTTATGTCAATGACACATAATATTAAGTTTTATGAAATTCCCGTCATTACTTCTTGAGATATTATCGCTAATATCGTGTAAATTCTGAAAAACAGTGTTAAATTCAGGGGCTGGTACGGATGGACAATCCCCCCCCCCCCCCTCGGAACATTGAAATGTCCCTCATGAAGATTTGAGATTTTATGCTTAATGGACAAAAGTCCAGCCCCCCCCCCCCCCCGAAACTCTAGAATGTCCCTCTCCAGAACCATAGAAATCCCTCCCGGAGAAAAATGTCTGAATTCAACACTACTAAAAAAAGCAGCATGGCAGCACAACCTATATCATTTACACGAAAACCTAATCATGAACAACTTATGACAGAATATTAAGTTTGATGAAATTCCGTTCATTAGTTCTTGAGATATGATCCCTAAAATCGTTTAAATCCAGAAAAACGTGTTGAATTCCGGGGGTAGCCCGGAGGGACATGTCCCCCTTCCCCGTGCAACATTCAAATGTCCCCCCAGAAGGTTTGAGATTTTATGCTTAATGTACAAAAGTCCAATCCCCTTCCCTCTGAACTGTCCCTCTCTGGATCCGCAGAAATCCCTCTCGGAGAAAATTGTCTGAATTAAACACTGCTGATAAAATCTGCATAATAACGCCCCTGTTGGGCGATTTACACCGAAATCTAATATGCAACAATTTATGCCAACGTCTAACTCAATGTGAAGTTTGATGAAAATCCGTGCATTAGTTCTTGAGATAGAGATATTGCGAAAATCGGGGAAAATGCAGCATAGCAGCGCCACCTACCGGTAGATTTACATCAAAAAGTAATCAGAACCAATTTATATGAAAGTCTAATCTAATTGAATCTAAAGTTTCAACAGATTCCATGCATTAGTTCTTGAAATAGACCGCCCACAATTTTTTTGTCAGAGACAAACAAATAGACAGACTGACAGACAGACAGTGTATAAAAATAGTCAAATCGTATTCCAGACAAGATCTTCTAAAACTATAAATCTTTCGAAAACCGGAAGTCGAAATTTTTTCACGAATCCAACGCTTTCTTTTTCAAAAGACAAAAGAAAGCAAGAAAAAAATGAACGCATCGATTCTGCCCGTAAATTAGGATCAGAAAAGGCGAATCGATTCAGTTCAGATTCGATGCCGATGTCGATCTTTAGATGCGGGCAGAATCGCTATTTTTTGATTTACTTCAATTCTTTAGATTCGGGCGAATCGATTCAGTTCAGATTCGATGCTGATTTTTTTGATGCGGGAGAAATCGTTATTTTTGATTTACTTTAATTCAAATCGCATCGCGCATGATCCACGATTCGGGTTGAATAGATTCCTCCAATTTTACTGTTTTAGAGGCAGAATTGCAGTAAAATTTTATATAAGAACTTTTTTTTTTTTTTTTCTAGGTTTAGTGTTGAATGGCGGGTTGATTTCTTGACTGCTCCGGTCGGGATGGGGGGGGGGGGGGGGTGATTTAGAGTTCGTAAGGGGGGATGCAGATTTGTCCATTAAAAAGCATAAAATCTCAAAACTTTGGGGAGGGACATTCCAATGTTCCCCCGGGTCACCCCCTGAATTCAATACTAGGTTAAATCGTTATACTTTTGTTTAGAAGCCTAGTTATTCGGGTTACTAGCTTATTATGTTGTATTTTTCAAGTTCGTCTCTTCTAATCCTTTCCGCCCCCCCTCCCCCCTGCCTCACCAATCTTAATTTACAGGGCCGTTCAAAATATGCATGCTATTTTAAAAATGCCCAATTCTCGTTCTATTTTATTATAAATCCACATTTTGAAACCTTGACCAAAGGTCATTGAGGGTACATTTGAGGTCGCCCCTCCCACTGTTTGAGGGTTACCTGTCCCCCGGGGGGCATATTTATTGTTTCTTCCAAACCATCTCGTGTAACATAGTGTTGGAAAGCTTTTAATGTCCTCTTTTATTTTCTGTCCCTCCTCCCCCCTCCCCCTAGTTACAAGCTCTTGGCACTTTTTAAGCTCACAGGCTATCAAAGCCTGAGATCTAATGTGCCCGTCGGTTTTGTATGCATGTATGCATGTACGTAACGCGATAACTCTTGATAGAAATATCCGATTTGCTTCAATTTTTTTCTATGTTCATTCTGCTAAGGTGTTTCCCTGATTAGTTTTGGGGTTTCATTGGTTAAGTATAAAGTGGGGAACGGGGGCTAATCCCCCCCCTTAACTTAGATAAATGGGTTTTTCATGCAGAATTATCAGATTTTCTTCGAATTTTGGTGTACCAGTTAATTTTGATAACGAGTTTCTCTGATTATATTTGAAGGTTCATTGTTATAATCTAAAGGGGGGAGGGGGGGGAACGAGGGGATAATAACCTCCCTAATTTAGATAGATGGGTTTTGCTATCCGATTTACTTCAAATTTGGTATAACAGTTTATTCTGATAAGGCGCTTCCCTAATTAGATTTGGAAGTTCATTCGTTAAATGTAAAGGGGGTAACGGGGTCTAATACCCCCTTAATTTAGATAAATGGGTTTTTCTATCCGATTTGCTTCAAATTTAGTATACCGATTTATTTCGATAAGGTGCTTTTCTGATGATATTTGGAGGGTCATTGGTTAAGTATAAAGAGGGGAAACGGGGCGGGCCAGTCCCCCCCGCCCCTTAGTTTATTTTTCGAGGGGCATTATTCTTTGAAATAAGAGCATAATATACAATTAGTGTGAATAGCCTGTGAGCTCAATGCCATCAGTTTAACTAGGCACTTTTCTTTTTAGCTCACAGCCTATCAAAGCCAGAGAGCTAATGTTCCCGCAGTTTCTGTATGATGTATGTACGTACATACGTAACGCGATAACTCTCGACAGAAACATCCGATTTGCTTCAATTTTTTTTTCTAGGTTCATTCTCCTAAGGCGCTTTCCTGATTAGTTTTGGGGTTCATTGGTTAAGCATAAAGGGGGGAGGGAGTACGGGGGCTATTTCCCCCCACACTTAGATAAATGGGTTTTTCATGCAGAATTAAACCCCCCTTAATTTAGATATATGGGTTTTTCTATCTGATTTGCTTCAAATTTGGTAACCAGTTTATTCTGATAAAGTGCTTCCCTGATGAGATTTGGAGGCTTATTGTTTAAGTATAGAGATGTTGCGGGGGGGGGGGGTGATTCCCCCTTAATTTATTTTTCGAAAAGCATTCTTTGAAGTAAGAGTATAAAATACAATTAGTATAAATAGACTGTGAGCTCAATGCCATTAGTTTAACTCGATACTTTTCTTTTTTATTTATTATTGTTTCAGTGAGTGCACTCTGCATGTCAGCGGATGAGTCAATAACTGTTTATAGTTTTTAGATTACTGCTGGGGAAAAAAAAAAAAAACGAAAAAAAAAACCATATAATCAAGGAATATACTTTTATTTATTTGTTAACCAGAGAAAAGTATGTTATTTCATTGTTAATGGCTCTAGGATGAGAACATTTTTTTTTTTCTTAACAGCTGAAAATTTGGTAAACATTAAAAAGAAAGATATTTATAAACTGTAAATGAGATAAGGAGATATTATTTTAAAAAGGGACAGAAATTTTAGTTAAATATATTATTAAAAGGAGAATTTTGATTATTAATTGGGGGATAATTAGTACGTGATGATTGGTTAATTACATTCATCACAGCTATTTTAAAAGAAGATTTGCAATACTTGCATTTCCCCCACGCTTATAGGAAACCCTAAAAAGACTGAAAAACCATTTAACTTTTAAAATAAATTTAGAGCCTTCAAAATTTCGCTCATCTGCGCATTTTTAAGAAGAATGACGTTTATAAGAAGTAAGTCTCCATCTGTTTGGTTGAAGGAAATAAGAGTTACAGTAGCCTGTCTTTTCCGGATGACAAAAAAATCATTTCTTTCTTTCTTTTTTTTTTTTTTTTCTTTTTTTTTTTTTTTTTTTTTTTTTTATCTGACCGAGATCTTTTTTAAAGATAAATTTAAATATAATATAAATTATTATCCAAAATTACATCGTAAAAATAATAATTTTAAAAGTTTAAAAACCTTATTATTTGACTTAAATGTCTGTAGTAACTTACTTCTGGGCCGCTAACATTGTCTAGGGCACCCATAAATGGAGGAGAGGGGGAGAGAGTTACGGCCCTGTTGATTCGCTACGTTTTGGAATTACCATTTTTCAGCTTATCTGTGTGAATGTGTGAACATCGAAATATCGATTCAAATATCGATTCTAGAATTTGGGAATCGATTCTTATTGCGATCGATTCTGTTTTATACGATGTCGATTTTAATCGATTCTCAAATTTTCCAGAATCGCCCATCACTAATCCCATCACCCGAAAGATTTGAGATTTTGTGTTTTCAATGGTCAAAAAGTGCAATTTCCCACCCGGAACTCTATTTCCCCCCCCCCCCCCCCGCAGCCACAGAAATCCCTCCCGGAGAAAAGTGTCTGAATTCAACATTGATCGCTAATATTGTCAAAGGGTCGCGGAAATAAATAGCGAATTTCGTCAATCGATCGCGAAAAAATATTGGGAATTTCGTAATGATTGCATAAGGAAACTTTTTTTTTTTTTTTTTTTTTTTTGTAAAACAAACTATTGTCTCCCAAACATCGCGAACTTCGTAAATTAGTAGCGTAAAAATAACGCGAATTTCGTCAAATGATCGCAAAAAATCGTAAAATTTGAAGAATGAACGCGGAAAAAATCGTTAATATTGTCAAAGGATCCCGAAATAAATAGCGAATTTCGTCAATTGATCAAAAAATATCGCGAAGATGCAAATGATTGCATAAAAAATAATGAATTTCATAAAACTATTGTCCCCTCAAAATCAATATTTTCGTAAATTGGTCATTTAAAAACATCGCGAACTTCGTCGAATGATCGCAAAACATTGCGAAATTTGAAGAGCAATCGCGGAAAAAATCACTATTTTCAAAGCATCGCGGAAATAAAATGAGAATTTCTTCAATCGGTCGCGAAAAAATATCAAGATTTTCACCAAATGATTGCACAAAAAATAATGAATTCCGTAAAACTGTTATTCCCTCCCAAAACATTGCATTTCGTAAATTGGTGGAGTAAAAATATCGCGAATTTCGACAATCGGTCGCGGAAAAAATACGAATTTCGTCAAATTATCTAGGATAAGATATGAAATTCGCTGAATGGCATTGGGAAAAAAAGGGAAATTCGTCAAATGGTCAGGGTAAAAAATCGCAAATGCATGAAATGATCTCGGGGAAAATCGCAAAATCCTTCATATAGTCTCGGGAAAAATAACAAAATTCGTCAAATGGTGGCGATAAAAAAGGCAAAATTCGTCAAATGGTCTCGGAAAAAATAGTGAAATTCGTCAAATGATCGCAAATATCGAAGAGCAGTCGAGTAAAAAAACGCTAATTTTGTCAAAGGATCGCGGGAATAAATAGCGAATTTCCTCAAACGGTCTTGGAAAAATATTGCGAATTTCGCCAAATGAGTGAATTAAAAAGCGAATTTCGTAAATTGGTCGCGGAAAAAAATTACGAATTTCGTCAAATCTATCTAGCGGAAAATATCACAAAATTTGTCAAATAGTATCGAAAAAACGCAAAATACGTTAAATGGTCTCGGGAAAAAATCGCAAAAGGTATGAAATGATCTCGAGGAAAAACAGCAAACTTATTCAAATGGTCTCGGGGGAAATCGCGAAATTCGTCAAATGGCCCCGATAAAAAATGCATAATACGTCAAATAGTCCCAATATAAAATGCAAAATTCGCCAAATGGTATCGGAAGAAAATCTCGAAATTCGTCATATGATCACAAAAAACGCCGCGTAAAAAAATGCTAATTTTGTCAAAGGATCGTGGAAATAAACAGCGAATTTTGTGAATCGGTCGGAAACAATATCGCGAATTTCGCCATGTGATGATTGCATAAAAATAATGAATTTTGTAAAATATCGCCCCAAAAATCGCGAATTTCTTACATCGGTCGCAGAGAAAAAATTTCGAGTTTCGTTATTTTATCTAGGTAAAAATATCACGAAATTCGCCACAATTTATCTAGGGGAAAATATCACGAAATTCGTCAAAGGGCATTGGAAAAAACGCAAAATTTGTTAAAAATTTCGGTAAAAAGATAGCTAACTTCATCAAAATATCTCGAGGGAAAAAATCGCGAAATTCTTGAAATGGTCTCGGGAAAAAATCGCGGAATTTGTCAAGCATTTGTGAAAAACGTTAATTTTGTGACAGGACCGCAGAAATAAATAGCGAATTTCGTCAATCAGCCGCGAAAACATTACGAATATCCCCAAATGATTGCAGAAATAAATAATAAGTTTCATCAAACCAACGCCTCAAAAAATAGAGATTTCTGTCAATAAGTTGCGTAAAATATCGCGAATCTCGATAATTAATCACGAGGAAAACAGAAATTTTTTAAATGATCTCGGGGGGGGGGGGGGGGGTTCCTCAAAATTCGTCACATGACCTCAGGAAAAAATCGCGAAATTCGGCAAATAACCTCGTGAGATAAAACCAAAAATTGTCAAAAGATGATTAGTTTCCTGAAACCCACTGACGAATTTTTCGATTTTTGTTCATATGATCGGTTGACAAATTTTGCGATGTATGCCCGTCGCCGACTGACGTTATTTTCACCGTGATCTAATCACGAAATTTACGATTCTTTCCTATGTTTGATCATCAAATCTCGCTATATTTTCCTGGGCAATTGGCGAATTTCGCGTTTTTATCTTGCGACAGAGTGATCAAATTCCTATCTTTTTCAATGCCTAACGGAAAATTTTTGTGATTTTTGCCCATGGCCGACAGACGAATTTCGAGATTTTTTTCATGCGATCGACTGTCGAATTTCGCAATCTATTTTTCCAGCGACAAGGAATTTCGTCATATTTTTCACACGATCGAATGACAAAATTTACGATCTTTTCCTCGCGATTTAGAGACAAACTTCGCGAATTTTGTTTTCCGCGACGTTGTGGCAGATTCGCAAATTTCGCGATTTTTTTAGACTGACAGTTGAATTACGTGACTTTGTTTTATGAAACTGAGGAACTAATTTCGCGATTTTTCTAATGATAGGCTGAAGAATTTTGCGATTTTTCCCTTGAAACCCCTTGGCCAATTTCTTGATTTTTTCAGGCTATCGATCGACAAATATCACAATATATTCCCGTTGTCCATTGACGGATTACTCGTTATTTTCCCCCGGGACAAGATAACGAAATTCGTGATCTTTTTCTCAGGACCGAATGATGAAATTTACGATTTTTTTTCCATGATTGATTATCAAATTTCGCATTTTCACCTTGCGGCAGATTGACTTAATTGACGATTTTTCCGTCTTTTTCTGGCTGAAAAATTTTGCGATTTTTTACTCTCGGCCGACTGAAGAATTTAGAGTTTTTCATGCGACCGATTGACAAATTTTGCTATATTTTCTCGCGACCGATTAACGAATTTCGCGATATTTTCCCGAGATCGAATGACGAAATTACGATTTTTTTCTGCGACCGAAAGACAATTGGGGGCGATGGATGAATATGAAACGATCGAAAAAAAGAGACTAAATCTGAAAAATATAGTCTAAGAGAGACAAATGTCACAAAAAGCGGGACATAGAGACAAAAAAAGCAGGACAGCGGATTCTAAATCGGAACTGAAATTGCGTTAACACGTTGAGTGCTACCATACAGATTTGCCAGTTTGTCCTCCATTTTTATCCAGAAATTTAGTGTTCATACCAGAAATAAAGAGCAGTATCTTACGCTTTATTTAATAAAAGACATTTACCGATAACAAAAAGTAAAATATCTTCTTTCGAAATTTCCGGTATCAATTTAAAATTTCTGATCACTTTCACTGCCGATCACGACGAAACCTGCTTGTAAAGGAATTCTGCCTTAAACGCAAAAAAACTCATGGTCCCTCCGGAAAGAACACTTTACCTGTTAAAGGGACTCTTCAATCACTTGAAAACACCCGCTCCGTCATGTTAAACCTATGAGTAGGTTGTTTTCGAATTTCTCATTTAAATTTGTATATTTTTAAACGTTTTTTTTTTTTTTTTTTTTTTTTTTTTCCCATAGGGGTTATACTTATATAACGTTATCAACTTTTTGGTAATTTTAGACCCCCTCCCCCTTACGATATCATACATTATCATTCCTCGACACCCCCCTCCCCACGCCCTAATGATATCGTTATCAATGTCAAAAATTTCTTTTGATTTTTGTAATTTTTTTTCGTTTGTATGCAGTGATTTACAGATAGGATTATACATTTATTATTTGCATACTTTATTGATTCAAATGAAGAGAAGTCAATAAAATATCACTATTATATACGAAATAATTTTATATCAAAGAAAACTTAAAAAAGGAATAGTTACTATTTAAAAACCGCAAGGGTAGGTGGGCGAAAGGCAGAACTTTTTATCAACAAAAAAGGTGCACAACATTCTTTCTCTTTTCTTTATTGGTAAACACAAGTATCATTTTAAACATACTTCGCACATGGCTTCTCGATCAGCGGATTATATATGATACATACATGACAGTGGCGTGGCGTCCGGTCATCGCTAGATGCGGCGATGACCAAGCAATATTTTAAAACTCTTAATAAGCTTTTAAAACTCTACGATCCAGTTTTAGCAGAACATTTGGAGTTCATGTATAAGTGAAGGTAAGATTTAAAGTTTCTTTTTTGAACATTCAACCATTGAATTTTAGAGTTAATAATTTTTCACCACAAACTTAAATAATTGCGATGACCACCAAAAATTTTCACGCCACGCCACTGATACATGACAAAAGGATAGTAATGCCAAACGTTGAAGTATTCCATATTTTGGAATTAAATAATTTTATAATAATTTAATGATAATAACAACTTTGTATTTTCATAAAAATAGATAATAGACGCCCCACCTCCCGCTAGAGATATTTTACGATATCTATACAGACACACCCTCCCCCCCTAAAGTGATAACGTTATATATGCAATTATTGCAATTTTTTTTTAAAATAAAGGTACTTTCACCTTTCGAAACCGGTTCCGAAAGTGAAAGTACCTTTATAAAAAAAAGCCTGCAACCGAAATCGAAAAAGTAAAAACAGAAATTGTTAAAAAAAGTTCCCTGATTTTTTCACGATTTCCCTGACTATCTTTATCAGACTACCCTGATTTCCATTATTAACAATACACATACAGTATTTTATATGCCGATTCCTCATATAACACACTTATCCAGCTTGCTGAAATCTCGTTTGGGAGAAAAACATAAAAATTGCCTAATATTCATTAAGTATTTGGTTGACAGTTTTATAAATCTAAACTGAAAATTCAGTCCAACAACTTGATATAGTGGCCAATGGATATATGGCGACCAGAAATTTTTTTCATTTTCTGAAAAATATTCAATTAAGACTTATCTACATCTGATGGGATAGCTAATTGGATTAACTCTGGCCACCTAGTCAGGTTATGCTAATGTATCATTTAAAAATGGGTAAATTTAAATTACCTTCAATAAAAGCGTTAGAAAATGAGGACATCTGATCACCTTAATTTACGTTAAATATCAAAAACTCATACCATTTTCATCTTTTTTAAAATATTGGCAAACACTAATCAGCATGTGAAAAAATATGGTATATAAAATAGATGAATCAGTCTCGTTGGCAAGGTGAAAATGCAAATAATTTTGCATATAGACAAATTTCCCTGATTTTTGAGTATTTTTACAAAGTTCTCTGACTTTTCCAGATTGATAAACCTCCCTGATTTTTTCATGATTCCCAGATTCTGTAGACACCTTGAATAAATAGCCATATTAGAGATCGAGCTCAACTATCATATGCAAAAAGAAAACGTTTAAAAATATTCAAAATTAAACGAGAAATTCGTAAACAACCTGCCCATAGGTTTAACATTACGGAGCGGGTTTTTCAAGTGAGTGAAGAGTCCCCTTAACCCCTTAACGGTCCTTTAATATTTGGAAAACCATCAAAAAAGTATCTTCTTTTTTTATTACAGAAACTGAATAATTATAAGGTTCATATATAAAATATGCAATTAGTTTTTTTTTTTTTGTTTTTTGTTTTTGTTTTTGTTTTTTTAAAGGCGAAAAAAAAAAAAAAAAGATGCTATAGAACAAATTCACATTTGTGGAAAGCCATCATGCGAGAATTCTGTTTTTAATGTTTGTTTTACACCATGCAAATTAATGCGAATAAGACCTTTATTTTTCATATCTTAGATCTTTATTTATCATCATGAAACAAATTTTTACAAATAATATTCGAAATAATATAACATACATTAAATTTTGATTATTAATAATTTTTTTGAGTGTGATATATTTCGAAACATGCAATACAAAGTCCAACATCACAATCAGCGCCAAAAACCAAACCCGATCGCTAATATTCAAAGACTTCACACGGAAATACCAGTTAAATTTTTCTGGTTTCAGAAGTTTTTTCCGGCAATAAATCTCTAGCCCGGAAATATGACCGGCACGAGAAATAACGAACGACACCTCAGCCCGTGATATTGACGGGAGCGACAATTAAGGGGTTAAGACGAAAATCTCTCTGAAAGGAATCTTTTTCCTGTCACTTGTCTTTCCGTTTTAATAGGTCTTACTGTACTAAATGAACACAATAATCTTATACAGTCAAATTTGTGAAAGAGGAATCGCTACGGACAGAAACAAAATTACGTTTTGGAGAGGTTTTCTACTGAGCATTTTGCATAGTATTCCTTCCATTTGGGTTGTGAAATTTTTACGTTGTGTTATAAACCTCGGAGAACTCTTGTGATTATAAACATGTTCCGTTTTACCGTTTTAACAGGTTTTACTACATTAAAACCTGTAGAAACAGAATAGCTAGGAACTGAAAAAGTATTTCGTCTTAACAGATAGACTTGCACGGTATTTCTTTCCGCGGAATCATAAAAATTGTATAGTACAGGCAGGTTCTGTTTTCACGGGTTTTACTACATTAAGTTCCACTCCATGTAGACTAACAAATAGCCTGGTACTAGCCAGGGCCGAAACTAGCCTTTATGGCGCCCGGGGCAAGCATGGATTTTGCCCCCCCCCCCCCCCCATCGACTACAAAGTAAATTTACAAAAACAATTTTACTAAGTATCTAATAGACAACTTATTATTAAATTTAAAATATATAAAACTGAACTACGTAATCAGCTTTGCCAAACATTGATTCATTAAAACCTTGAAAACGGAATCAAAAGGAATTTTTTTTTCTTGTATAGGCCTAAATGAGGTCAACATCTTGCTGTACGTTTGTATTTTTTCATCATAGTAGGTTTATTGTGTAATAGATGTGTTACCTGCTATGATAAAAAATGTTTAAAGCGGAATTTTTCCCGATTCTTGTGATTCCCTCTTAGAAACTTTTACTACACCTCACCCCCCCCCCCCTCAGAAATGATGAGTCTAGATACGCCACTGCAGGGTGGCAAAACGCCTAGAAATGCCAGAAAGACGAGAACAAAAAAATCATTTTGGGCGATAAAGGCGGGGGGCTTTGCTTTTCTAGATATGACGTGATGACGTCCTGTGCAAGATTTTTTACCGTCCCACTACAAATGCTGTACTCTTAAACAAAAAACGATTTTACTAAGAATTTTACTTTGTGCATTTCCCCTCCTGTTCGTTTTTATTGTCCGGGCAGCCATCGCCCATAGCAAGACGGAAAAAAAAAAAAAAAGAAACTCAACGCTGCTTAGCGGAAAAACAACAAACAGCTTTCATGGAATTTTTTTTATCTAATAGAAAACTCAGACTGTGAGGGGTCGCTTCGCACTTGGTAGTTATCAGTAGTGGACAGTGTCCGACAATAGAGATTGACCTTGAAAAATGGTAGTGATTTTCCTACACAGGAAGTGAAAGATAGAAGGCAAAGGTGAAGATGAAAGGCATAGTCATGATACTTTTGGAATGGGAGAATGAAAAAAGCCTTTTTTCTTATTCATTTGCAATTTTGTATTGTAGATGAATCTTTTTATCTATTTCTAAAGTGTAATGCATTTGATTAAGTTTTCCTTTAAACTTTCCGGCTGCGAGACATTTTTGTACAAATTTCGTATATATATATATATATACATTCTTGTGTCAAACGTCAAACAAAATCTTCATTCTGGCGCCCCCTTCACCTTCTGTTAAAGCGGCGCCCGGGGCACGTGCTCCCTCTGCTCCCCCCCCCCCCTAGTTTCGGCCCTGGTACTAGCAAAAATTTAGAAGAATTCGTGCATCCTGAAATATCGGGATTTTTTGCGTCCCGCGCAGTGGTTCTGCGATACGGGTCTTGGAGAGCCTGAAAATCGGGACGTCCCGCACAAATCGAGACTGGCAACACCGGACTCCCCACATTTACGCCGCACATGCGCATCATCATCTATTCAATCTTGAAGGAAAAACTTTTTTTTATTATAGATTATTTAAACCTGCCAAACCTCTCAGTATGATAAACAGAATGTAAGCCAATTCTTTAACCCTTTGAGGGGCGGTGGGATATATTTTATCCAACCTACGATTAATGAAGTTTTGCACCAGAAAAATTTTATTAAATTTTACTTTTCTAACTTTAGTGGGGAAAAGTCGCAAAATGGCTTTTCCTTATTCTGCAATAAATCTTTTTGGAGATTCCGATGCGAATTCGACATTACAGAAACACAATTACTTGCCCCTCAAAGGGTTAAGGTAGAGGATACGTTAACAGGGTTGTTATGATTTTGCCCGACCCAAAAAACCCGGGTGGGTTTTTTCTGAAAAAACCCAGGAAAAAACCCAAGTGGGTTTTTTCAAAATTTCAACTTTAAATTGCATATAATATATTTATATTACATATATATTGTAATATATTTCTTAATATCAGTACACCACTCATAAAGTTTATCACCATCACCCCCATACCACAAGGAAAATAACGTCCCAATTATACCCATGACAATTTTTAAAAGAAATAATTGTTACTTAATTTTCTGTAAGTATGTGTCGTGACTATCACAAACATAAACAAAGTTTTTTAGATTAAAAAAATACTTTGATATATAATCCATTTTATGTTATACAATGGAAACTCATAACAAAATACCATATATGCTGAGAATCCTAATTATGTAGACATGTAGAATTACTTGGTTTATTCTATTAATTAGTAATAATAAAAAATACTTACTTTACAAAAAATATTTTCTCCCAGTACAATGAATTTTGTTATATCCAGTTTCAATTGTATAAAACTTTGCTTAGCTTAATTAAATATAAACTACCACAGCAACTTAATTTAATAACAACACAAACTGATCAAATAATCATTAATTTATTCACATTCATTCAATAAAAAACAATTTCATTTATCTTAATCACCATTCTGTCTCAACACCTTTTGACTTTAAATATTTATACACTTTTACTATTTTTTTTGCTTTTTCGCAACCAAGTTTATTTCTGAGTTTGGACCACACCAAACCAAAAGTAGAAAAAATTCTTTCGATTGATGCTGATGTAGATGTAGTAGTGTGGAGGTCTTCTAAAAATTTGCAAAAATCTGTATTTAGAAGTATTTGATAGTTTTATTGTTAAAATTATTACTAATAATCAATTTATCTAAAAGCAAAGCATAATTTTGATTATTGCCATTAATTATATATATTTGTAATCAATTAGCTGCTATAAATTTAGTAGTAAGTACTTTTTTTTTTTTCAAACATTCTGAACCACCTCCTATAACACCAAAAAACCTGAAAAAACCCCCAAAACCCTGAAAACCCCCCCAAAAACCCTGAAAAAACCCAGTGGGTTGGGTTTTTTCTGAAAAAACCCGGGCTTTTAACAACCCTGTACGTTAATGATTTTAAGGCCCCAGCAATCGAATGCGTTTGTATGTGTACATTCTTAAAAATCCAAAATAGGAGACTCCCTCTCTTTCTGTGTCTGTTCATACGTATGTGAAAACATACACTACCTATTTCGCATATAAAATAATTAATTCTGCAAAAAATATAAAAACAGATTTTCAAATGAAATTTTTTACCTTGAATCTGTTAGTAGAACTAAACTAGTCTGCAAACATGATTCAGAATTCGCATTTACGGACTATAGTGATTTTTCTGTTATATTGAAATTCATTTTCATAAAAGAAATATGAAAAGTTTTACAATTTCAGCTTTAATTTTGGGTGCCGCAGACTCGAGACTCAGTCCTGAGCCAGGCAGGTTGAACATAACAAAAAAACTTTTGCCAATTTAAGTAGTCTACAATTAAATATGTAAAACCCAGGGTTTGAAATTAGTTACTGAATTTTAGGAGGAGTGTGTGTGTGTGAGGAAACTCACCTCTATTGTTCAAATTTAGAGGCATTCATACTTCAAGTTTTTAATTATTATTTTTTTAATTAAAGCCTTATCAGATTATTTGCTTTATTAAATTATATAACAGAAAGTAATTAATGAAAATATTATTATCCGTATGCAAATTTTGTGACCGATTGAAGAGATTCGTGATTTATTAAATTTCCAACGTAATTTCATGATTTTTTTCTACAACCGATTGAAGAAATTTGTGATTTTTCCATGATCATTTGACGAAAATAGTTTTATTTTGCTCGATTGTTTTGAAGAATTTCGCAATTTTCTTTGGCGCTACCGACTGACAAAATTCGTGATTTTTTTTATTAACGATTACTTGACGAAATTCGCTATTTTTTCCCTGCGACCAATACATGAAATTCGCGGTTTTCACAATCAATTCACAAAATTTGCGGTTTTTTTCTGATCATTTGGCGAATTTCGGGATTTTTTCTACAATCGTTTGACGAATTTCGAAATTTTCCCCACGATTATCCAACGAATTTCAAGATTTATTTTACGTAACCGATTGACGAAATTCTCTATTTACGTGATATTTTGACAAAAAAAAAAAAAAAAAAAAACGACGAAATTCGCGACGTTCTTCCCGATCGTTTGACGAAATTGGAGACTTTAATATTTCCTTTAACATATTTTCCCAATTTTTAAATTGCTCAAAAAAGAAGAAAAGTATCTCAATTTTTTAAAAATTACATTAATAATAATTTAAAAAATGTATAATTTATGCAGCTTGTACATAGTTAAGAAATTTAAAATTTATTTAATATAAAAGTAAAGGATAAACGCTCATTTACTAAAACACAAAACGTATTACAAATAAAGTCCTGTGGGACAAATTACAAAGTTCCTAAAATGTAATATTACAAAGTCCAAAATTCTCATTTAAATATCAAAGCATTTATTTATTAATATTTTTTTCAACTCATTATTATTATTTTAACTTTAATAATTATTCTAAATACAGGTTAAATAAGTATGTAAATTTAAGTCGAGGTCTTCGAGGTTAAATTTCAAGAAATCAATTTATATTTTATTTTATCTGCACATTTTGAAACAGTAAAGTGTCTAGAATATAACTTCTAAAACTTTTTGCTGTTGTTGTTCTACCCAATATTTAAGTCATGGCAACCTGTTAAACAGACTGATTTTATAGCTGATAAAATGGCCAGTGAAAACTTCAAACACATTTTTTAGGTAGCTTTCATTACAAAAAGCTACCAATTGCAGCCGTTCGGAGGAAAGCGATTTCAAAAAATTTTGGTATATTTTCATCGATCATGACCCCCAGACCCCGAAACCACCCTCCGTTCAAAATTGATATATATATATATATATATATATGACCTATGTCACACTCTAACTCTCGTAATTATGAACCGATTTCGATGTAATTCGGTGTGTACATAGTACATACCAATGTCTCGACCGAGTTCGTTGGCCAGCTTCATCCGCCGTTTTGTTTCAAAATGGCGGCCATTTAAAATTTAAAAAAAAATTTAAAATTTGAAATGTGGTACCAAAAAATTAAAAATATTTTTTTCTTATGTATTTAACCTTTATACAAAGATTCTGGAGCAGTTTTGTTTCGTCTATATCTTAAAAAATGGCTGAGTTATAGCATTTTGAATTTCTAGCGTGGCTGGCATTTTGAAACGTCCTGAATTTTGTCACGCTATAAAAGGCGTATTTATGAACCGATTTCGATGTAATTCGGTGCGTACATAGTACATACCAATGACAGAGTTCGTTGGCCAGCTTCATCCGCCATTTTGTCTCAAAATGGCGGTCATTTAAAATTTTTAAAAAAATTAAAAATTTGAAATGTGGTACCAAAAAATTGAAAATGAAAAAATATTTTTTTCTTATGTTGATCTTGATATATCTTGACCTTTATACAAAGATTTCGGAGGAGTTTTTTGTTTCGTCTATATCTTAAACAAGTGGGTAAGTGTGATCATACATCGCACAAAGGGTTTCGTTTAATATTCCTTTCAAAACACTTTCTTTCAAAACGTCCAGTACATTTATCGCCATGGAATACCTTCTAAATTTTGGCAAACACATCCTAAACTATGTTAAAGTTTCAAACATATTCGCCTTGTTATATTTCCTAATTTTGTTCGCCCCCCCCCCCCAATGCTACGATATATCACATGACGGGTATCTGCCAAATTTAGAAAAGTGCCCCCCTTGGGGGGGAGTGGGCAGATGGTCACCATGATTTTTGACGCGGCCTGATTTTAAAAATTTATGTTATGTTTTATAAGCCATATTAAAGTTTCAAACAGATCGTCCAGTTATATTTCCTAATTTTGTTCGTGCACCTCCCTCAACCCCTCCCCCCTCCTCGAAATGCGACGCGCCCTTCTTCTTTATAATTTATTATCGTGTGTTATAAAGTATCTTAAAGTTTAAAACAGATTGAATTGTTAGATTTCCTACTTTAAATGAAATCGCGGTCTGTTAATTCCACATTCCACCACCAGGGAGCGCACTGTATTCTTAACAAAAGCGTATCTGAACGAAACTCCTTTACACAACCCATTAGTAGATATGTTACTCGAGGGGGTGGCGGTCTTCAGCAAGAATTTAAGATAATTGTTGAAATTACTATTCGGAAATAGTGATAATTTAACTTTTGACATATTTATATTTAATAAGTATAAGTAGCATGTATCTGAGGACTCCATCAAAAAACGCACCTGAAACGGTATGAAACAAAAAAGAAATATTTTGCCCCTCCCCCTCTCCCCACCTTCCCGAAATTTCACGTGCCATTTTTTATAAACTTTTTCTAATGTGTTATAAATTATCGTAAAATTTCAAACAGATCGCCTTGTTATATTTCCTAATTTTAACAAAAATGTTAGTTCCACATTCCACCACCAGGGAGCGCACCCTATTCTTAACAAAACTGTATCGGAAGGAAACTCCGTTAAACAACCTATAAGTAGATATGTTACTCGAGGTGGTGGCGGTCTTAATAAGAAATTAAGATATTTGCTGAAATTACTATTAGGAAATGGTGGTAACTAAACTTTAGACAATTTTATATTAAATAAGTAGCATATATCTCAGGACTCCCTCAAAATTCACCTAAAGCGGTCAGAAACGCTAATTTTTTAAACAGAAATCTAGCGCCCCCCCACCCCCTCCCCGGAATTTCGCGTGTCATTCTTTCTTACACTTTATCTTATGTGTTATAAAATATCTTAAAGTTTCAAACAGATCGACTTGTTAGATTTCCTAATTTTAACAAAATAGCGTTATGTTAGTTCCACATTCCACCACCAGGGAATGCACTCTATTCTTAACAAAAGCATATCTGAACGAAACTCCTTTACGCAATCTTTCCGTAGAGATAGATGGGTCGGGATGGTGGCGGTCTTAAACAAGAATTTAAAATATTTGCTGCGGTAACAAACGCTAAGATTTTAAAAATAATTCTAGCTCCCCCCCCCCCCCCCTCCTCGAAATATCACACTCCATTCTTTTTTACACTTTTTTCTATGTGTTATAAACTATCTTAAAGTTTCAAACAGACTGAGTGGCGGTCTTAACCAATAATTCAAAATATTTCCTGAAATTACTATTAGAAAATAGTGGTACGAAGTAAACTTTCTGATGATGAATGAGTTATACTTATCTCATATCGCTGTTCAAAAAGCCCAGGCAAATTATTAGATTTCCTAATTTAAGTTAATTCGTGGTTAAATAAGCGCGTCTCTTCATTTTAATCGACGCATTTGATAGGAATAAACCGATTAATTAAATAATAATTAATATTTCAGCTTGTAATTAAGATAGGACTTAGATATGGGTATCAATGAAATCAGCGAGAAATTTGACATCGGGATGCCAAAAAATTTAATCAAAAAATTTAATATTTAAAAAGTTAAAATTTCGTATTAAAATATGCTATTATGGAAAACCGCAGCGTCGTCATGGCTACCTGCTTTCCCGCCGAATTGAAATCTTTTTATTTCCTTGTCTTTCCAATTAAAGAAATTAAATTTTTATCGATCGATTTTTAGTGGATATTTTAACTTATACACATCGCAGAAATGTGAACTTTATACCAAATGAAAGTAGATTTTTTTCTGCGTCTGTCTATTCCATTTACAAATTTCTCGGACCAATATTTTCTGATATACGATTTCGCATTAAAATCTCCACTTCATTTTTCGGCTTAATTTCCTCCGTGGTAACCGTGCATTCGGCTGATTTTACTGGCAACCCTTAGGAGAAACATGGATGATTTCGAGAAAGTCCGTTTGAATTTGCGTTAAAAAGGTGGATTGGTTAATTTTAGAAGTTAATTAACCCGTAATTCGGTTAATTACCAACTTTTTCAAAATTTTATGATTTGTTGTTTGATGTGAGGTGTTCAGCTATAAGTACCCAAAATTTCAAGTCTCTAACATGTATAGTTTCTGAGAACGGGCTCTGTGACGGACAGACAGACAGAGGAGCGAGACGAATAGGGTTTCGTGAGATGAACGAAACCCTAAAAATGGCTGAGTTGCAACATTTTGAATTTCTAGCGTGGCTGACATTTTGAAACGCCCTGAATTTTGTCACGCGATAAAAGGCGTATTTATGAAAAGATTTGGATGTAACTTCGTTTATACATAGTAGATACCAATGTCTCGACCGAGTTCGTTGGCCAGCTTCATCCGCCATCTTGTTTAAAAATGGCGGCCATTTAAACTTTTAAGAAAAATTTAAATTTGAAATGTGGTACCAAAAAATTGAAAATTGAAAAAATATTTTATTTTTATGTGTTTGACCTTGATAAAAAGATTCGGGAGCAGTTTTTGTTTCGCCTATATCTTAAGAAATGGCTGAGTTATAGCATTTTGAATTTCTAGCGTGGCTGACATTTTGAAACGTCCTGATTTTTGTCACGTAATAACAGGCGTATTTATGAATCGATTTGGATGTACCTTGGTGTGTACATAGTACATACAAATATCTCGACCGAATTCGTTGGCCAGCTTCATCCGCCATCTTGTTTCAAAATGGCGGCCATTTAAAAAAAATAAAAAAATTAAAATGAGATACCAAAAATTGGAAAATGAAAAAGATTTTTTTCGTATGTGTTTGACCTTAATACAAAGATTCCGGAACTGTTTTTGCTTCGTCTATATCTAAAAAAATGGCTGAGTAATAGCATTTTGAATTTCTATTGTGGCTGACATTTTAAAACGACCTGATTTTTGTCACGGGATAACAGGCGTATTTATGAACCGATTTGGATGTAACTTGGTCTGTACATAGTACATACCAATGTCTCGACCGAGTTCGTTGGCCAGCTTCATTCGCCATCTTGTTTCAAAAGGGTTGCAATTTAAAAATAAATTAAATTTAAAATTTAAAATGAGGTATTAAAAAATTGGAAAATGAAAAAGATTTTTTTTATGTGTTTGGCCTTGATACAAAGATTCCAGAGCAGTTTTTGTTTCTGAAAATTTGTTCTTTTGTTTATATCTTAAAAAAATGTTTGAATTATAGCACTTTGAATTTCTAGCATGGCTAACATTTTGAAACGATCTTGTATTTGTCACGCGATAACACACGTATTCGCCTATTTCGATGTGAGAAGGCATGTGGATAGTATACATCAATACCTCGACCAAGTTCGCTGGCCAGATTCATCAGCCATCTTGTTTCAAAATGGCGCCCATTAAATATATATATATATATATATATATATTTAAAGTGAGGTGCAAAAAAAATTAGAAATTGAAAAAGGTTTCTTTCTTAAGTATTTGACCTTGATATAAGGATTCAGGAGCATTTTTTGTTTGTCTTTACCTTAAAAAATGGCTCAGATATAGCAGTTTCAATTTCTATTGTGGGTGACATTTTGAAAAATCTGACTTTTTGCATGCGACAGCACTCGTATATATCAATCGATTCCGATGTGAGTGAGCATGTGCACAGCAATTACTAAGATCTCGACCAAGTTCACTGGTTAGCCTCAACCACCATGTTGTCTTAAAATGGCAGGCACTTTAAGAAATTGACGAATTTGGCAGCCAAATATAAGTTACTTTAAAGAAAAGCAGCTTGGATAAAGCTGACTAATTTCGCGAAATTCTCATTCATTATATTGATAAAAATTAGTATTGAATCTCCTATATTCGGTTTCCACTAAATTGAGCTTCGTGTGTTTGAATGATATAAGTTGGCTTTTTAAAAATAAGGAATATGAAAGCTACCTCTTCCTCCCGGCACTGGCCGGAAGGACTTTCTTGAAACAAGTTTTTAACACTTTCCAACATACAGTGAAACTTCCATTTAACGAAGTCTTATCGTTACCCTTAAATATTTCGTTATGAAGAAAATTCGTTAAACAGAAATCAACTGAAATTCATGAAATTTGTATAATAAAATACACATGTGTAAAATGAAGAAGTACACATAAAATGGAAATATTGGAAAAATGTATTTTAATTCGGGGAGTAATTTTTTTTAATGCAATGGAGACATGTGAGAAAAATTTAATTAGAATAATGTCTAAAAAAAAACCTGTAATAAAGAGCGGTAAACAAAAACTGAAGTGTAGCGTAACTTTTCTCTTTTTTCTCAGTATTTTAATTCCTTAACTGTAATATTGCTTCGAACAAGTTTCTTATAAAAAATTATTCATAAAAAATTTCGCATTTTTGTAAGTACTCGAATAATTCATTTGTAACATTTTCGTGAAACTGGAATCCCTTCTTGTATCGAAGGCTTTTAGCATTTCTTTTGTTGAATGGAAATGATTAAATAAATAAAAAATTTCATTTTCATACAATCTGCTGAAATGAAGTCTTAGATTCATGGCAACAGCAACATCTCCGTTTGAATGTTGTACATGCACGAAAGTGGAATAAGCTTCGTTATATAGAATATATTTTTCGTAATATGGAGATTAATTTGTATGTTAATATTGTTCAAAGTCAAGGTGCAGCAGAAAATTTTGTTAAGTAGAAAACTGCGTTAAAAGAAAGTTCCACTGTAGTTGAAAAGTGTTTATGACTTCGGTTTGTCTGGCCATCTGTATGTATGTCCAAGCTCTAACAGGGTTCCTACGTTTCAGGGAAAAGTCAGGGAATTCGAAAATTTAGGCAAAAAGTCAGGGAAATGTCAGGGAATTATTTTAATATTTGAAAAGGTCAGGGAAAAGTCAGGGAATTTTTGATATACTACTTCCATCAGAATTTCTATTATCGTCGTGAATGAAGAAATTTTGAATTAATTATTCATCCAATCTAAAATTTTTATATAAAATTTATGAAAACTGTTTAAAAATATGAAAAATAATTAAAAAATCAGAAATTCATAAAGCACATACTTTTTTCTAGCATTTATCTAAATTAAAGTCCATTGTGAAGGGTTTTACAATAATATATAAGCCGAATTTTTTACTGAGAAAGGTCAGGGAAATTTTTGAATAAAGTCAGGAAAAACCTGGAAAAGTCAGGGAATTTTTTTACCAGAATTGTGTAGGAACCCTGTCTAACTCTCGTAAATATATACTTGGATTGCCCTGAATTTTTTTTATGTTATTGATGCTTACTATAGCATGACTGGTATTGAAAATGAAGTGTGTAGTATTTGTTGTTCATTTACAGGAATGGTCAAAAGTTTTCTGTTACATTATGGTCAATGGATTTCAAGTTCATTTTAATGATGTTTAGACAGTTTCAAACATAATGAAATTGATATGCATTTATGTAGTGCACTGAATAATGCATTCTGTAGAATATGGAGTGCAAAGTATTTCCTATTTGTTTACAGGGCCACACAAAAGAATTCCGTTACATAATGATCTATACGGAAAAACTGTTTGCAACATATTTCTGTGCTGTTGCACAATTTCAACTATAATAAAATTAATGTACATTACTTAGGCATACTATAAGACATTTGTTGTATGACACTATCTGCATAGCATTCATCGTTCATTTACAGGGACACACAAAAGATTCAGATACAGCACTGTATCTGAAGTTGTCTATTAGCTATAAAAACTAGAAATGCGATTTGTGGTATGAGTGTTTAACTAAATTTTTACTTAAAATGTGGTGTGTATAAATGCTATAGATACAGGGCTATACATAAGAATCCATAAGCATTGCACATTATCAGCGTGAATGGCTTAAAGGCAGCTTTTAATTGAGTTATGCACTTTCAAGTTGAACTACATTTAGTATACTAAGTATAAGAGATGTTTGTACAATATAAATAAAATCATATACAGGGCCATGCAAAGAACTGGATACATGACCTCCTTAGGAAGATGATGTCTGGAAGTGTGATTTGAGTTGTTTTAACCAGAATTAAATTTTAATTAATATGCCGCGCATATAAATATCTATTGATAATATATAGAGCTGTACAAAAGAATTTAAGCATGTTTCCATATACTGTTAGAAATTACTGAAGTTGAATTTTCAACCTACTACGAATTTTCTAACTAAACTAAGTTTTAGCATATTATGTATAATATGTACAAATTGTTAATTACATACAGGGCTGCACAAAATAATTGGACTACTTTTCTAGCCATGGACAGTAATCTGTTTTCCTAATGTGTTATGAATTTTATGGAATGTTTACTTACATTTTTTTTACCTTATTAAAAAGCGAAGTTTCGGTAAAGAATTCTGGAAATATTGGAAAGGGTTTCATAATCTATGCTTGACGCATGATTTTTCTTTCTTGTTTTGAATCGTAATCAGTGTACGTACTCATGCTTAAATTGTTCAAGCTATCAGCGTTTTGTTTAGAAATCAATCTTTTAATTTAAAAAAATCATGAATCTGGAAATGAAAGCATTGTGTCATTTTTACAAACTTTCAGGCACACGATTTTATAAATACGTAGTATGGAGAAATTTTTATCAGTGCATTTTACCACTATTAAAAAGGACAAGTTGCATTCTGCTGATTTTAAAATAAGACTTATAAAATAGGTAGGCTAATAAATAGGCTGCATACTTTAGAAAGGTCCGAGAGGGAACACTATAGAAGACAGTAAACAGGGTCATCTTAATGCACTAAAGACCTGGGCTTGATTGATTTGGGGATCTCTTCAAGATTGGCATGATTTTGCCCAATCTAAAAACATCCACTTGAAAAAAATCCAAACGCATTTTTCAAAATCCTTATTTACAACCGAATGAAGGTTTTTCTTGTTTCATAGTTTTTCAAGTTAGAAATGACCAGAAAACAAGGAAATGACCAGACATGTTTAGGGAAGGAGGAATTTGTGTGGGTGGGCGAGAAAGGAAAGGGAAAAGTTTCATTGGTGGAAGTAGTTAACATCTTTCCTCTAACCCTTTATGCTTCGACGGTACTTTTAAGTATCATTAAAGAAAATGCAATATAAAATTTATTTAATTTGTCTACTAATAAAAGTAGATTGTATTTTTTATACAAAATACTTTGCTCAATCACATTGAGAAAGCACAGTGGAACAGTCTTATCTAAATATTTTTAATGAGGTTATTTTCGCAACCATTTACATAGGTGTAGCTTTTCTCCTATTAAAAAATGTTATACAAAAAAATTTGCAACTACAAAACACTGCTTGGTTACAGAGAGGACCACAATACATTTAATCACATTTTTCTTATACAAATTGTTTGATTTTTATAACAGTATTTTTTGTTAATAAATCTAATTATTTTTGTAAATATTTAAAGAGCTCTAACTACCAATTTATTAAATCAGTTTTAATTAAAAAAAATTATCTAAAAATCAAACTATTATTATATAAGTTGTTTTGGATATCTTCAGACATTAGCTAATATAATTATTGAGATGAAACAATTTTTTTTTATTAATAATTTGGGATATAAAGGGTTAAGGAAAAAATAGTTTTTTTTGGGGGGGGGGGGGGGGGAGGAGTAAGGAATTATTTTCGAGAAGTAGGATGTGAATTATATTATCATGTGTCTGTTACGAATACGAGAGATTCCTTCCAGAAACTTCTCTTTTCCTGTCCTCTTGGGGCAGAGGACAAGAAGAAAAGCATGATTAAAGATTGACTATACATAAAATTTGTTTCTTCACACAGATTTAAAACTCGGGATGGATGTAAATCATTCTTTAAATATAAAGATTTTTTGACTAAAAGTCTAAAAGTATATAAACAAATTAATTTTGTTTCAATCTAGACTTAACTGAAGTAGATTGTATGTATTTTTAAACAGATAAAAATATTTATAACAAAAATAAATCAATGTGAATAGGAGAATAATTTATAAAAATTCTACTACTTATTATCACATATTAAACAACAAATCAAACAAGAAAATATCTGAATTATTTAACAACAAAGTAACTGCTAATTAGAAGTAAAGCAATAATTCAAAAAATTTGAAGGAATTCTATTGAATAAGAAAAATCTAATAAAACAAAACTAAATAATTTTCTATTTAAATCCAATTTTTATATGTAACATACAGAAAAACAAAATTTTATATTGTTAATTATTTTTACTTTTCAAAATTTCCAGTCATAAAATGTCTTTAAAAACTTTAAGTATTTTTTTTAATTTGATATTAATAAAGGATTAATATTTATTTAATTTTAATCATCCAATAAATTTCATACAACTTATTACAAAACAAAAAATCCTAAAACCATGAAAAAACCCTGAAAATACTAAAACCTTGAAAAAGAAAAGCCGATTTCTGAAAGAAAAAAAAAAAAAAAAAAAAAAACTGGGGTTTTGCCAACCCTGTGGACTTTTTACAAACTAATCTAAATTCACTTATTTATTTCTCTAAGACAGGGGTTTTCAACCACTGTGCTGTAAAAACTTTTGTAGATTACAATTATTAACTTTTGGTTATGTTAGAAGCCATTTCTAAAAACTACAAATAAATAAAATAAATAGAAAGTACTTGTACCATTTTCAACATCACATTTGTGTGGTATAAACATTTCTTCAATGAAACTATTAAAAATAATGATCAGTCACATGTTACAGGGTTTCTACAAAATTCTGGCAAAAAAATCCCAAGACTTTTCCAGGTTTTCCCTAACCTTTTTCAAAAATTTCCCTGACCTTTCTCAATAAAATTTTGGTTTATATACTGTTATAAAGCCATCCACAATGAACAACTTTAATCTAAATAAATGCTAAAAAAAAAAGTATGCGCTGTATGAATTTCTGATTTTGAATTATTTTTCATAGTTATGCTATTGATATATAGTTTACATAAATTTTATATAAAATTTTTAGATTGGATGAATAATTAATTCAAATTTTTTTCATTTACAATGATAATCAACATTCTGATCTAAAGTAGTACATCAAAAATCCTCTGACCACTTTAAATATTTAAAAAATTCCCTGACTTTTCTCTAACCACTTCAAATATTTAAAAAGTTCCCTGACATTTCCCTGACTTTTTGCCTAAATTTTCGAATTCCCTGACCCGTAAGAAATCTGATGTAGAATCTTTGAAATAGAAATTAAGAATATATTAATACCACATATAACTTTTAAAAATTTAAGTTAAAATTGTCATACTCATTAATTTCACTAAACATTAAGATCACATAAAGAGGGAAATAAAGTAGTCAAGCTTTTAAAATTATCTTTGGTATTTCCTTTATAGCAAATTACAATGCTTTTATGATTTTTTCATATACTGATGTTCATTTTGCTTGTAAGAACTAAATCATAAAAACTTTTTTTTTTTTAACACTAATTTCATTATTATAATATAAATGTATTATGAGACAAAAAATGTTGAAAAACACTGTTCTAAAAAGGATTCAGTTGTGTGAAATAAACTACAGTAAAGCCTTCATAAAGGGCACCTTTATTTAGCGAACACTTTTTTAATCATAAACACCTGTATAGTATTTGTAGATGTTTACCTCTGAATAGCAGACAAATTCCACATTACTGAGGTGTCTGTTATTTAGAGGTTTTATGGCTATTTAATGAACTCTGCTAATGTTCATCATATTCTATTTTTATCAACCTATAGTAAAACTATCCAAGACAGTGATAATAACAGTAGTAAATAAAAAGATTTTGAATAATTACTATTCACTGAGATTTAATTACCGGAATTCTAAATATATAACTTTTGCTTTAAGATTAAATATCTAAATATTCCTTTAATCTGGGGTCACCAATGAAGCAGTAAGAAAGGGCTTTGCTGCCCTTAAAATGGCACCAGGAAAGTAGAATAATGTATGGAGGGTCAGAAAATGAAATTATTACCCCCGACCCCAAGCATTAGATTTTTAGCGATACTAGAAATCGGGTACTTTTCCACTATAGAGGCCTTGGCATTTCTTTAAAAGCTCGTCACAATTCGGGGTTCAGAAAGTAAGAGATGTTGCTAAACAATATAAATGGCTATAAAAACAAATGTAATGAACTTATATGTCCGTTAATACATATACGTATACTAGCTGACTGTCCAGTGTTGTCCGGGCCTGTGATGACTGATGAACAGGGGCGTCGCCATGGGGGGGAGCCTCCCCCCCCCCAATATATGTGAAGTTGGGAAATTTGAGCTTAGAGTTGGGAAATTCTAGATTTTTGAGACATTTACTTTTTTAAAAGTAATAGTAAAAAAATTACGAACTTTTTATTGTTTTGGTGATTATTTTGAGTACTGCAACAGTAAACAAATTAAATTATCAAAAGAAATACAAAAAGAAATCAGCCACACTCAATCTATCATTGTATTTTTCAGTTCTACAAAAATATTGCATATCTACCAGACCTAAATTTCTCTACTCCTGTTCATCAATAACTGACTAACTAGTTCCTTTATTTCCTCCAAAACATTGTTCCTTTCTCAAAAATTTCACCCTACCTCCCCTTCTCCTCCCAAAAGAGAATCCAGCTATTTTAATCCAAAGGGATTGCAGCTTCTTTTGAAAATTGGAGATCACTTGTAGCACAATAGAAAGGAATGTGGTAACCAACTTGAAACACAGCTATGGACAAGAAGATTTGATGAGTTTTCACAACTTTTTTTAATTAATTTTGCGATATTTGGACAATATTTTACTCATTCTCGTGATTTTTTTGTCGCAAAAATTAGTTAACCCTTCGCTGTCAAGTAAAAAGCGTTATATGAGCAAATGCGGATATAAGAAGTCGTTAGTTTAGATAAATTTGTCACATTTTACTTTTATTTGCGTGCGGAAATATATATCAGTCCTGTTCGCTTATATTCATATGTGTTTATAAAATTTTAAACCAAAAGTCCAGTGTTCTGTGTTTAAAGCTGTTCTAAAAAGTTACTATAAATCTCAGCACGAAGAAACCCTTGATAACAGGAAAAGAGTTTTCGTGCAAGATTTTGGAGCATCTAAAAATCCATTCGAGGATGAAAAAGGTAAAAAATGGACGATTTTAATTTGGAAAAGAAATATGACCACGAAAGCAGTCCATCAACTGAAGAAAAAATCGACATGCACTGTAACACTGACACGTTGCACTTGAATAAAATTTTAAAGAAATAAAGATTTCCTTACAGACAAGCTCACAAACAATTTTGAATATTAGGATGTGACTGGAGAAGCTGAGTTCCGAAAACACCGTAGGAAAATGGTTTCACCAAAGGCAATAGATAAAATTAATAGCACAGCAATGGACATTGATACGCATAAGTTTTACAGTAAAGAATTATAAGAAATACAAGAAAATTTCGCGAATTTAGTAATGGGCTTACATGACAATGTTCCCTATATCAAGAGAATATTACAGCAATGCATTCCATATTTAAATTAAAATTGTGCAAGGGAAAAGTTAATAATGTTTCCACCTGTATATGAGAAACCGGATGTACATGACTTACAGAGTCAAATAGAAATAAACCAAATCCCAACTCACTTAACAAACCTTTTACTCATGCCATGAAATTCAAAGACTATTTGGGTCACGCCGTCAAACTATATACTTGTACCTTAACATTCACAGCAGCTTATCTTTATAGCATTGTATCTAATGAAAGAATCTTTAGTCAAATAAAAATTTAAAAAATATGTATTGCAAGCTACAATGAGGGATGACAAACTTGACAGCCTAATGCTTTTAAAATATGAAAGTGAAATAGGAAATTTTATTAAGCTAAGCGATGTTATTAACAGGTGGGCTTCTTTGAAGACCACAAGAATTAATATTAAATGGAAACTAGTCGGATGTGCCAATCCCAAAATTTTCTTCTACTCCATACATGTTAATGCCTCAAAATTTGCAATCACAGTGCCAAAATTAAATGACAATTCTTTTCCTATTATAACAAACTCTAAAGGTATAGATTTGTTGAATTGTGTGCATTTAAAAAGGAGATATAAGCATAGCATTTTTCAAACAAATCATTGGATTTTGGCACCCAGCCTCTTAGATGTCTGCAACCAAAATTCCTTACTCAAAGTCACAAAAGCGATAGCTTTGGACACTGTAGACCCAAGCCTAATAAGGATCTATTTATGTGGAAGTACTACTTATGTGGAATATGAAGTTTGACTGAATTCCGTGCATTAGTTTTTGAGATACAGCTAACGAAAAATCGTGAAAAATGCTGCACCACCTGCTGTATGATATACATAAAAAGCTAATCTGCATCAAATTATGTCAAGGTTTAACTAATATGACGTTTGATCAAATTCCGTGCAATAGTTTTTGAAATATAATTATCGCTAAAATCATGTAAATCGGGAAAAATGCCGCATAGCAGTGCCACCTGTTGGACGATTTACACCAAAAACAAATCAGCACCAATTTTTATCAAGATACAGTCAAACCTCGTTAACACGAACTGTTTCCGATTGCCTCGTCCAGTTGTATGTAATGTAGTTAAGTTCCGATAACACGAACTACTTTTAATACGAACAAAAAGAGTTTCCCCTTGAGTGTTCGTGTTAACGAGGTTCGACTGTATAAGTGAATCTCTAAAGTTTTATTAAATTTCGTGCATTAGTTCTTGTATTAGAACGCCCACAAAATTTGTATCACATATAGACAGACAGATATTTTCTAAAAACAGTCGAATCGTGTTCAGGACTTACTAAAACACATAAATCCGTCTAAAACCGGAAGTCAAATTTTTTTCACGAATCCAATACTTTCTTCTTGTAAAGAAAGTAAAAAGCGTATTTATTTTTTTAGTAAACAAACCCATAATTAGTATTTTTATGTTTTCAGTTTCAGAATTTTTCTTTGGAAAGGAATTTTTAATGCAAAAGTATTATTATAATTATTACACATGTTGTGCATATCATTTTAGTCGAAAATTGGAGCAATTTGTTTCAAGTTGGGAAATTTTCGAATTCTCCCCCCCGAAAAAATATCTGTGGCTACGCCCCTGCTGATGAATCACCCTTAAATGAACTTCAAATTTGTATTCTTTTACATCTTTAACTCCTATTGTCTGAATTTATATTTTTAAAAGAAAAAAAAATCATAATGCTATTTTGCATAATTTGATTTTTGGAGTCTATCGTACCGAAAGTGAGCGAAAATGTGACAAAACACACAGGTTTTTACTGATTTTGTCAACATTTTAACACATTTTATTTTGTAAAAAAAAATTTCTACCCGTCCAAACATTTAAAAATATTTGTAGGTTATGTAAATCTGGTTATGTTAAAATAAGGACATTTAGTTACTTTTAGCGAAAAAAAAATATCATCTGCAGGAAGTGTTCTGAGTTCGCCAGTGTATTTAAGGGTTAAAATTCATATTTTTTAAAATCGAATGCACCAGCGATTAGAAGAAGGCTTCAGCTTCAAGAACATATTTTTGGCTTGTACCTCTAAAATTGTGCGCTGGATGGGCGAAACCGCTACGAAACACTCTGATTTTTACGATTTAGTCGAAATTTTCACACATTTTGTTTTGTAAAAGGTATTTCTATTCATCCGAATGTTTTGAAATTTTTGTAGGTGATTGCAGCATTTGAGACTTAAGAGTATGATCTTGCAGAATATGTCTTTTAATTTTTTTAAACTGTACTATGCAGTTTGGTCGATTTGAATTAAAACAAAATAATCTAAAACAGAAATAAAGTCAATTAATGTTTATTCACTAGCAGCAAGGTTGATTCTGAGTGAAAAAAAAAAAAAAAATTTGGAAAATCACATAGCATTTTCAGAAATACGGGGGGATCCACTCCAGACACTAACTAGGTGGGGGTTTTTTTCACGCCCCTTTGACAAAATTTGCGTTTTTTCGCAATCTTATGATGAAATTTGTCGTTTTTTCGCGATCTTTTGATGAAATTTGCCATTTTTTCTGCGATCTTTTGATGAAATTTGCCGTTTTTTCGCGACCTTTTGACAAAATTTGCTGTTGTTTCACGATCTTCTCACGAAATTTCGCGATTTTTTGAAGAAATTTGTAGTCTTTTTGAGATCTTTTAACAAGAATTGCGGTTTTTTTCGTATCCTTTGAAGAAATTAGCTTTTTTTTTCATGATTCCTGGACGAAATTCGCGATCCTTTAACGAAATTTGCGTTATTTTCGCGATCCTCTGACGAAATTCGCATTTCCCCCCCGATCCTTTGACAAAATTTGCCATCTTTTCGCGATCTTTTAACGCGGTTTTTTTCGCGATTCTTTGACGAAATTAGACAAATTCTTCTATTTTGATACATATTTTTTTTCTTGAAATAGGCTCATTCTGGTGGTTTTCCAAGAAGAACTAAAGAAACAATAAAAAGTTTTAATTAAAAATGGCAATTTATGGAAAATCCCTTGTCATTCAGCTACTTTTAGAGAGCAACTACTAATCAGCTCACTCTATCGCTGATATCTTTATGAATTTTCACGATATTTGACTTTTCTTTTTAAATGAGTTGCTCCATAGAGTTCATTATTAAATCATGAAAAAAAAAATCTTTATCGTTTGCACAAGCACAGATAAAAAACATTTCATACAACTGTATTTCATCAAATATTTAATATACTTATATTGCAGTTGTACTACATTGTTTCTACTACATGTTTCCAAATTTTCTGTAACTGGCATTAAATTTGGATGAAAACCCTGCATGATATAAGCAATAAGCAAACAACAAGTTTTTGAACTTAAAAAAAAAAATTGCTATATCTCCATAAATGTAAAGTGCTATTCTTACACAAATGAATACACATATTGTACGATGCAGAGATAGATCATTTTGTACATTTTATTTTACATGGTAATGCCAAATATGATTTTTCTTTGAATTTTTGTTGGCCCCCTAATTGCCCTCCTTATCAAATCGAACATGATAAATATGAGATGAAACATATTCTTTAGAATCCTATAGTTCCAGAACAATCTGACGAGCACATTCTTAAATATTCGACAAAATGTCTACAATTGAAAGTGTCCGGTGATTAATGGCTATACAGTATATATTGATTATATAAAATGTGAATATGGTATATATTTTTGAGAAAAAATGAAATATATAAAATGAATGCCCTTAGGTGGAATTACAGATATCTAAATTCATTTCAGAAATTTTTCATTCAATTTCAAATGTATTTATAAGATGCTAGATATACAGTCAACTCTGTGAAATCTGCACACTTAGGAACCGAGGGTTTTGTGGATTATACATTTTTGTGGATAATAGATAATCCTTTTGTTCACATTTTATTTTTAAAGTCTGACTATAAGTTAGGAACAACAAGAAAAACATAATGCAACATTGGTTTAACCCTCCGAGCATCTTGAGGGCTTTCCTGCATTTTCATTAAAATGCTTATAAAATAATCTTAATTTAAATTTTCTTTCCCTGTTTGTTTCTAAAATACACTTCATGACCCTTTAATTGAAATAGATTTTAAAATACAATTCTTTTTAAAATATTTTTCTCTACAAGAGATTTAAGTTGTTTTTGGGAGATAAAAAAATACGTCCAAGCTGTTCAGAGGGTTAATTTATTTAATAAGTTAATTTAAAGAAAAAGTAAATTATATACAATACAAATTTTACTGATTACTCATTTTTTTTAAACATTAACACAATGGTAGTTTAAGTTTTGGTTTGTTGTCAATAATTTTTTTCTGTGGTCTATGAACATTCATTACTTCTTGCTCCAAGATAAAATTATGCTGCTCAAGGAAATTTAAATATTTATATCCAAATTTTTAAATATTTATTCATTGAAAAATTGATAATTTATGGAAAAAAAGCAACTTTATGAGCTTAATTGGTAATGGCAATTTACATTGTTTACATTACAACGTGTAGTGCAGATAATAGACGTTTGTGGATTATACATTGGTGAATTTCACAAAGTTGACTGTATTATAAAAAATATAAAAAACATTTTTTTTTAAGTAACATCATAATTACAGCTACAAAATTCTGAAACAAAATGCATAATTTATAACAAAACAATATGAATGAACTACACAAAACTTACTCCTCAATGTCAATAGAAACTTCATTGTCTGCCACAGATATCTTGCACAATAGGTCATCTTCATCTGTAAATTCTAACATGCTATTTAACATGGCTTTTCTTACAGCATGCTCAGGTAATTCAGAATCTGACTGCTTTGAAGGAAATTTAGAATTAACTTCCATACTTTCGGCATTACTTCTAATTGAAGACGATTGCAATTCACATTCATTTTTTGTGACTGTCCCCTTTGCCATAATGTCAAAACTTTGTTCAGATGTTTTTAAATTTTCATCACAAGAATTTTTCAGGATAGTATTTTTAGCAGTTATAGACAATCTAGATTTTCCCAATTCAGGTAGCAGAGACTGCAAATCTTGTGAACAGTTTCCAGACATATTTTGTCTTTTTTTGTATTCTTTAAGGAAGATTTATAACTCTAGAAAATCAAAAGAAAAAAAGTTACTTAATCAGTCAGTTTTTTAATTAACACAAAAATTTAGAAGGAAAACAAGATTTTTACAAAGAGAAAAAGAAAAACAAAACTAGATAAAAAAAAAAGAAAAGAAAAGTCATTGCACATTATGTGAGTATTTCTAAAAGATCTAATTAGGGATTGATTTTAAATAAAATGCTTTTGACACAGTACATAAATTTTGTAAAATTTGAATGGAAAATGCTTAATCTAGAAATTTTATGTTTTAAAAAGTCTTTCAATTTATTCAGTAATTAAAACATCTTTATATTAGGTTACAAATAAATTAGGCCAATTTTGTAATTTTAATATTTTTGAATCTTCACATCATTTAAAAAAAAAATGAAAAAATATAAGATTAAAAAATCATTGATATCCTGATTCTCAAATGATTTTCTTTTGGCTACATTATTAAAATATAAAAGCTCTACTCTCTACTTAATACCATCTTTCTTTTACGAGAAAACAATTTAATTTTATAATAATTTTACAAAAATTTAATAAAATAAAAATATTTTTTATTGTCATCATTATAAAGATACATTATTTTTTTTATATGCATTTATTTTAGACCTGAAAATATCCAGACACCACATTCAGATGGCTGCTGAACAAATATATATATATATATATATCGCGACTAAATAAAATGAACAATCAAACACTTTTTCTTAAAAAACTAGTTTGAAGTAGATCATGGTGGTCTGGTCTCCGACCCATTTTTTTAGGTAATTATAGTAAGAAATCTATGTTTTAAGTGATCAGTTTTAGCAGAAAATCTGTTAACAGTTGAAATTCATTTAAACATTTTAATATGTTTAATTTTAATTTAATTCAACAAGAGTTAATATTACAAAAGAAGTAGCTATTAAGCTAGAATAGGCTATTAGTCACTGGCTACTAAAACTTTCGATATTCAGGTCTAATTTATCTATGATGGTACTTATTATTTCCAGCCACCTTTTCTTGTAGATTTTTTCATAACAAAAGCAGCTTAGATAATCAAAATTAAGTCATACTCATAACACATCATAACTAGTTATTTTTGAGGGAGGTTTATTTATGTTTGCAAAAAATGAAATTTCATTTAAAAAGTAACGTATTAAAAAAAAAAAAAAAATTATTAGCTACATTTTAATGCTTTTTTTGAATGTCAAAGTTCTGTAATTTTCATTATGATTTTTTTGACATTGTCAGAAATGTTTTAACTTTCTTAAACCCTCGAAAAAATTAGTTTTAATTTTTATCATTAATTCATCACTTTTAAATATCTCAGAATTTCAATTTTTACTTAAAAATGTACTTCTAAATGTTGTTTGTTTAAAAACTCTGGCTCAACATAAGTGATTTTTTAAATAATGTTTGATCTATCTAAACAAGAAACATTTGTCTGCTACAATAATGTTAAACTGACTAGAAGCAAAGTTACCACAACTGGCAATTGATAGCTCAGAACAAATTACAAAGAACAAAAAGCAAATTTTTAACTGTAAGATCACTGTGGCAGATTTTATCTGCAACATATCAAGTTCACCCCCATTTTTCAATATCTACTTTAAACAAGTAAATTCACTATAACAATTCCTTTTCCTAAAACAATTCATAGTTCTACATTCATTTATTTTTTTTTTTCCTTTCACAAGGATCTTTACTCAATACATATAAAGATTTATAGTTTCATATTTTTTCTACTTATTCAAAATTCTCATTCTCGCATATTTATTTATATTTTCATTCCTAACGGTTTTTATTTAAAATGCAATCATGATCACATTTAACTCCGTACAGCTGCACTTTCTTTTAACCGTTCATTTTCTTTAACGTATTTTATTTGCGCTATAAATAAACTACTCTCATTTCCTATTAGAACTTGACGGGTAAAAAATGAAATAAAGAAAAGATGTATTTATTGGAATTGCAGTTTTAAATTATATTTTCAATTATCATTATGCTTTCTACAGTTCACATACATTTATTAAAGATTACTCAATCACATTTAACTGCAATCTGTTAATGTAAACATAATCGACACTTTTTGTCGCTCTTAGTCTTGAAACATGTAGGGTTGCTTCACATCTGGTGGGTGCGCCGAAAGGCTGAGCTGCCACGTTATTTGTCTGCTAATCCTGCAGCCAATCCTTTGTTTCTATATTATCGGCGTCAAAAACTTGATTAGTTGGCGATAATACAATATGCCAAGGCATGTGATTTCAGTACGCATTAAAGAGAGTTCGCTCCTGACCGCCCTGCTGAACGGTCCGCAAAAAGGACCGCTATTGTTTTTCTTTTTCTTTTTGTGACGTTGCGTAGCAGTTTGTCATGAACGGATATGCTTCTACACATAGAGATATACTTAATCTCTGCTTTTACAGAGCTTCGTATTTGAGGCTCCCTTTTTGTGAGATGTCCTTCTTCGTATTGAAAAATGAATAAAGACTAATTGTGCTTACATCTATATGTTGGAGTTTTTTTACACCATTTCAGCGAACCCATGAACCACCAACCTCATCGAACCCAACCTTCTCCATAATCACACTAGTCAAAATCTCTTTGTTGCAAAATTAAAATCTGTCAATGGACAGACAGGTTTTCATATTATCTTAAACATAAAATAATATTAGAGTTAAATTGGTGACAAGACATGTTGCACAATTATATACTTGGAATAGTATTTATTTTTTATTTTGCAATTTTACCATTCACAATGTTCTCAAAAAACTGACTGTTTGCCTAATGTCAGTGAAATGGCAGATTTCTCAACCTAAAAATACTGATTTTTTTTTTTTTTCTATCAATTGTACTGACCTACATGATAATAAAATGTTAATTTTCTCATTAAAAATTAAGTCATATTCAAAATTAAATTTTCAACAATACTAATTACTGGAAATTGTAAGGTTGAAAACAGTAAAATGTAAAATCATTTGAAAAATTAATTTCTGTTAAATTACAACTAGATAGTACCCGTCAAGATTTGACGGTAAATAACTTGAATGTTCCATTAGAAAAATTCTTGAATTTTTAATTAGTTGCTTTTAAATTAATTATTGAAATTGTGACAAATTTTTATATTGCATAAGTGATTCCTATTTCTTGAAGGTGAACTAGAGGGTGCTGTCCAGGGTTGCAAAAAAGCCGGCTAAAATTAAAAAAAGCCATGCCGGTGGCTTTTATTGGTTTTAACCGGCTTTTTTTGGCCAAAATTGGCTTTTATGCAGTGAAGCATTTTAATTATAAACGACACATTTTGACGTGTTTTTTAAATTGTTTTAAAGACATTTAATTGAGGTAGAATTCAATATAACCCAATTTTTCAGTAATGAAGACATTGATATTGGAATAAAAGGTCATACCAATTGCTTTGTCTGGTTTACACTGACCTTAACAATCTTTTTTTTATTTTTATTGCTTTATATAATTAAAAAGGACAATGGTTGCTTAGTTATATATTTTATTAACTAATTTTAAGGGATATTAATAATACAAGTCTTGTTTTATTTTTCATAAACATTTATTTAAAATCACACATAAAGTCATTTGACAAAAACATCATTTCTCTCTATTAAAACAGTATTATGAATAACATATGCATTAATTTATGCATGAATATGCACTATTTTAAATAGCAACTAGCTTTTCAAAATTCTAATTCAACAAGTTTTATTTGGAGAATTTTTTTTTTTTTTTTTTTAATTGTTCTCTTTATTTTATGCACTTACATCTTACATGTACTAAAATTTCCTCAAATGTTATATCCTTCCTAATTTCTCTTTCAACATTGTTTATTCTATGATTTTAATCTGTCCATATGGACATATCTGGAATAAGTTACATAACAGCTTAGTAGCAAAAAAACTTTTTACATATATAATTTTTATAAGTATTTTTTATATATCGATTGCTTATTACTTATTATCGATTGTTTATTATTGCTCAAGTATTATATAAGATAATTTCAGTTATTAAACACATATAAGCTATTTAGTTTTAATCAATTTTAAAAGTAAATATCAGTATTGTATATGTAAGAATTTTCTATTTTAATGTGTGACATTTTCTTATTTTTTCATAATATAATCTTCAAAATGTGTGCTTTGTGTAGAGCCATGATAAAGAATTCCAAACCAATACTAATCAAATGTGTAATACTAAGTCTAATTTAATGTGTTCTTCTGAATATTCATAATTTTTTTCCAGACATACATAATGCTTTCACAGTTGCATCCTGGCAGTTACAAGGTCATATTTATTTGACAAAATTTAATAGAAGTTTATATTTTTTTCGTAGAAAATATTTATAAGTGTATTAAAAATAAATTAATCCAAATTTTATATGAATTATCTATAAACCACCTTTTTGAAAAATAAAAGCCGGCTTTTTTCAATTAAAGCCGGCTTTTTTTAAGAGGCTAAAACCAAAAAAGCCGGCTGGCTTTTTTGGCCTGGCTAAAAGCCGGCAACCCTGGTGCTGTCAGTCTAACCTATTGAATGAAGTGAAGGAACTTTAAGTTTATAATTTACAACCAATTATACTTGCCTTTTATCAGAAAATTACCAAAAAAATACTGGGCAGAGCATTTATTTTTACTTACTAAGGTCTCTTTTTTTTTTTTTTTTTTTTTAAATAACAATATCTATTTTTATTTTTTTAACTACACAACCTTTAAAAGCTGTCATGAATTTTATTTATATCAGTCTCATTCTCTAAAAGCCTAATTTTGAAACTTGATGCAACTAACGATTTATAACATATTTTTTATTTCTTGAATTTTATTATACTTTTTTCTTCATTTTTTAAATATTAAACCATGGATATCAAGATAATTTATTTTATAGTTCTTATATGAATATTTTCCTTTCTTTCCGTTTTATTTATTTATTTATTTTACGGAAAAGAATGGCAAACTTTTCTTACTGACTCACACACCTATATATTTTTGATAATGGTCAGAAAACAAAAGTTGTAGATCAGCTCAATTTATTTAATTTATAATTACATGCAAAATATTTTAGGTTAAATATTTTAAATATAAAATTACTATTTTTTCAAAATATTTTTGAGTGTTAAATTTTATTTAATGATAAACCATTCTAATAATAATAATAATAAAATCAAAATCATATAACTTCTCCTCTTAATAAAATATGTCATTATCGAAACTAATTATCGGCAAAAATGGTACAGAAATCACTTTGCCGGGCGTTGGGTTCGAACCTGCGTCGTCTACAAAAGTTCAGAGCTTTAAACCACTCTGCTGGCCAGACCTGCTCCTCTTTTCCTCTAAATGGAAGATCTAGTACACTTAACTTCACACATGCACAAATGAATGAATTTTTCTGACTGAAGTTACAGAATCAGGTTTGTGTTTTAATATATATGATATGTTGGGATTTTTTCTTTATAAAAGAAGGTTAAATAGATACGTAGTCACCAGAAATGTCTAAATACCATTAGAAATAAAAAATAATAATAACATGCAGCTGGAATTATTTACTCTTTATTCTATTTACCTTAAATATAGATCCTTAGATTTATCTAATTATATTTTGAAAAAATATATAAATCTATAAATAAACTTTGCAAAGAAAATTTAAGCCATTTTCTGTTAAAACTTCATGTAAAACAATTTATATAAATTAAATATGCGTGTCTTACATTTTTACTGTTAATTAAAAATAACAATAACATGCAGTTGAAATTATTTACTCTGTATTGTATTAAACTTAACTATACTCTTAAACTTACTTAATTGTATTTTTAAAAAATATATAAAACTTTGGGAAACAAAATTAAGAAATTTTCTGTCAAAATTTTGTAAAACAATTCACATAAATTAAATATGCAAAAATATGTGTGTGTTTATAACTTTTATTATTAAAGTCATGATTATTCTTATATTAGTTTAAAAAAAAAAATCAATAAAATGAATGAGTTTCCAATTTTTCAATCAAATTTGAACAAAATTTATATTTGACTTGTCTTCATTCTGAAATAGAGTGAATTTATTGATCCTGCACTGCTGGGAGATGAATACTCTATCCGAATGTTGAGTTCTTGTTGCTGTTACTCAAATTAATTTTAATTTTTACAGAAATTTAAAACAAAGTGTAAGTGAAATAATCTTTTTAAACAGTGTAATAATTATTACAAATAAAAATGACAATGTTATAAATTAATCAGCAAGGAAAGCTACACTGAGAATTCTGAGACTAAAAAGCTAACAAATTATAACAGTAAAAACAATTAACTTTTTTGTAATATATTCATATAGAATTTTTAAAAAATGTGTACATGAATTTTAAAAATGTTTAAAATATTTTATACTTTTTAAGAAAATAAAACTACAAGAACATATTTATTAGTAAGATTTTTTTTTTTTTCAAGATTTTTAAATTTTTCCGAAAAAACTGTTTTTTTTTTTTTCATCATTGTAAAGATCTTAACTATATCAGATTCGCCATATAGAAAGAACTAATGCATTTCTAAAACAGAGTAAAAATATGGTAAAGTCCACTAAGGCGTGCGGTAAGATGAAATAAACTACTCAGTCACCATCACTCTTGGACATTTGACAATCGGTGACAGTTTGCTAATGCTAAGGAGCAGCCGGTATTCTTTTGATCTTTGAGCGTGGGAAGAGAACTCGCATACTTTCTCGTGAGAGCATATGATCGCAGGATCCGTGTGCAAAAAAGAGGAGTTTCTTAAGGTGTCCATTCAGGGGATAGCAAAAAAGATCTCTGGGAGGTTCTTGAAAAGAACGGACAGTTAGTGGCTGAGAAACTCACTATTGTTTTTAGAGGAAGATAATTGAGATATATATACGAGAGGAGGATGAGGGGAGATTAGATTTTGGCTGGAGTTGGAAGAGTGACTTTTGGAGTGGAAGAGTTTGAAGGCCGAAAGGGCCGGACTTTATGATCCCTAGTACCGGGGAATGATACCTGAATCAGCGGCGACAGGGCACCGGGGTGCCGTCGCGGAAAAGGAGATCTTAATCTCTGAGACTAGACAAGCGTTTTCCGTTCAAGTAATGCAATGTCTGTGGACTTAATAGACTAGCTGCCACCTTCTCATAGACACTATTTCTGATACATAAACTTTTATTCAACAAAATTTATATTGTTGTGTACATAGCGACTTATCATTACACCAGAAAATCTTTTATTGTGTTATAAAATAAATTTCATGTTATATTCTAAGAGAATATAAATTGCTAAGCCTTCGAAGTTAACACCCTCGACCATCGCTACCGCCTTCTTAGGACACGGCACAACTGGTGGCAGCCAACGAAACGAACTTTTATGTGCAAAAAATAGTACAGATGAGATTGTTAGCAGTCTGTGATTAAAAACAAAAGAGAGCTGAGCATCGAGCAGCAGGACAACGCCATAGCCGCAACACTGCGAAGGAGTCAACAGTCCAGCGACCCAGGAGAGAGCAAAAGGACATCCAGGAGATCCACCTAAAGCCAAACGGAGAGAGCCAACAACCGACTGACTCCCTCGGAAAGGCCTGACCCTGACGCAAAGAGAGTGACTGATACTTCAACAGCAGCACACTGGCCAAAGCAACTGTGACGGGACCTCAACACAACAGAGCAGGTAGGCTCATTATTTTTTTGAATGGCTCTCAAATTTTGTTTTAGTAGAATTTAAATGTTTTAAATTCGGGATCTAAAATTGTGAGATAGTAAAATTGTTGTAATTTGTAAAGTAAACATTAAGATAAGGGCATCAAGCCAAGTATAACAGAGGCAAATTCATAGGCATTTAAGATAGCTCAAGCTAGGGAGCAGATTAAAATCTGGTTTGTATTCGAAACGAATACAAAGGAAAATTTTGTTTCTAAGAAAGGAAGCGGAGAAAATTTTCAGGGGAGATTGCAGTAGTGAGCCGGAAAAGAGGCTCAGGGGAACAGTTTTTAAAATTAGAGATGCAAGTAGTGTAATATTACATGTAAATTGTGAGGAAAATTAATTTATGTTAGTTAAACTACTGAATAAAGATATTTTCTAGAAATTTATGGTCAGAACACTGATTACACTGGTCATGGTTTGCAAAGAAGTGCTCAGATTTGAAAAAATTGACAAGTTTATTCGAAATATATGTGTGCAATTTCTATAAGGTTTTACTATATATTGTGTTTTATCCTGTGTGTATAGGGACTTTAAACAGAAAAATTTATCTTGCACATTGGTTATTTTTAACAAAAGGGGAAGGTATCCAAAAAATTTCACAGATATTGTAAATTTATACTTTATATCCTGTATTTGTATTTAAAATTTTTTTATGTAAACATATTTTATAGTGTTAATTGACAGGTTTTAAATTCTCCGAGGAAATTATTGGTGTAAATTCTTGAAATTGTGTTAAAAATAAGGCTTCATTATGACAAGGGTGACCGTTGCAGAAAGATTGATCTACAGAATTTAGCAGCAGAACTGGGTGTAGCACTTGAGGATGGGGATACAATACAAATAATCATCCAAAAAATTGAGCAATCAGATAGCTACGACGAGGACCTTGCGCTAACGCAAGCCAGGTACATTGTATAAGACAGAGAAGAAAATTTAGCTAGGGTAAAAGACCGCGAAAAGGCAGAAAAAGACCGCGAGAAGGCAGAAAGGGAACGCGAAAAGGAACAGTTAGAATTAGAAAGAGCTAAATTAGACAACGCAGACAGACAGAAAGAAAGAGAATTCAAACTAGCAGAACTAAGATTAACGCAAGGCACAGAGAGAAGCAGTTCCAGTGTGAGCAATCGTTCTGATAGAGGGCCAAAATTAAACATAAAATCTATTATGCATTCGTTCGATCCAGACAAATCAGACATAACTTTATTTTTAAATTTATTTGAGAGACAGGCAGAAAGATCGGGGATCTAGTCAGACGATCTAGTAACTCATCTTTTAGCTTTATTGCCCTTACAAATTGCGGAATTAATTTTACGAGAACCGTCTGACAGCATGGACAATTTTGCTCACGTGAAAAAAGTTCTCTTAGAACGATATAGGTTAACAGCAGAAGCCTATCGTTTAAAATTAATGAGGCATCAAAAAATACAAACACCCCATGGAAAGACCTAATCTTCGAATTAAATAGTTTTCAAGATGGGCGGCTAGATGGGTTGGGCATCAAAACCTTAGAGGAGCTAAAAGACCTCATTATTACGGAACAAATTAAACGAAGAGTGCCGATCGAAACTAAAAATCATTTTATTGATTCGTGGGCAGAGTATAAAAAACCAGACAAACTCGCAAAAGATTTGGACGGGTATGAAGCAATAAAGGGCACGACGTCCTGGAGAGGGTATGCCAGACCCCGTGGAAAAAAGATTCGAGAGACCGAGATATGCAGAAAACGTTAGCGAAAAATGGTTCGATCGCACGGGTTACGAGGAAAGGGACCCGAGGAAAAATACCGATAATAAATCTAATTGGCGGGAGAAAAATGACGATAGGGAAAGGCAAAAAGCTTTCGAAAAAACAAAACAAAGCACTTGCTTTCAATGTGGAAGTCCAAAACGTAGGATATGAGACTGTCCGGATTTAAAAAAGATCGGAAAAAGAAATAAACACGGTACATCATGTTAGGTGTAGTACGAAATTAGATAAAGGTTTCGAACCATATTTAAGTAAGGGAAAGATAAATGGAGTAGAAATTACAATGTTACGTGATACGGGATCCATGGATGATTTATGTTCAAGCAGATTCATTAATAAAGGGCAATTAAACGGAGAAATTAAGTGGTTAAAACTAGAGATGTAAATTTTCCGGAAAAGTTGAAGTGGCGAAAAAAAACCGGTTTTTTTCTGGAAAAATTGGAAAAATTGATTTCCTATAAATGTTTCTCAAAAATAAGTTATATTTTCCAAAAAAGTATACAATAATAAACTTTTTCAATATTTCTGCACACTAAAAAAAATTATTTTCCCTTTATATGCGAATATGTTATTAAAAAAGAGAGAGAAAAAGCCAGCTTTTAAAAGCATATCCTTTCAGTCTCAGAATTCTGACGATAGCTTTACTTTCGGCAGCATACCCAATTTAGAATCTAAAATACTATTAAAATAATATCGAAGCTATAATGCCTAATGTTGCCAATAAAATACATTCTGAAAATATTATTAAATCGATTTTCAACATGTAGATGGCAACACTTGTGCTGTTTAAGAATAAAGATAGATTTATTTTTTCAATTGTTGCTACTTGTTCTTTTTGTTTGGAAGCTTGCGAAATACCCTATTTTGTTCTGCAGTGAGCAAGTAAAATTTATTTCTTATTATAGTTCCTAAAATTCTTTTGTGTTTAATATTATAGAATTTTATCAAGGAAAATTATTTTTTCAATTAAAGACCAGTATTGCCGATTAGTAACAAACTGTTTTTTAGCCGTAAACCATACTTAAAACAAAATATGATTTTTTTAAGTATTTTTCCCATGATTTATTTAAAAAATGAAAGCCGAAAAACATTATTACAATGATTTTTGAAAAATCAGGCATTTAAGGATTAATTTAACATCAGTGTTTGTATAATGTATATCATGTGTCTGTTGAAATGATTTTTCAGTAGCACTTGTTTAATTATATCAGTACAGCTAATTAAAAAAAAAAAAACTTTAGTTTCAACCAATATCACTGTAGTTTTAAAGCAGTTTAATATATTGTACATCACATCTACATAGTACTGGTTTTCAAATACATAAAGGATGCCAGTGTAAAAGAAACAAATTATAGTAGTTCTGGTATTATTATAAATACTATTATCATTTTCAAATCTTCTGTTGTTTAAAAATTGGTATTATTTTAAAATATTACCCCCCCCCCCCCTTACAGTTATTTTCATTTCTTGTATATGTGGTTTTGGTACAGCTTTCCAGACTAAACCCAAACTATGTTTTAGTAAGATTTAGATCATTAATATTGAAAGCAGTATTTTTTTTAATGAAACTTTTAAAACAGGTGGATTTTTCCATATGCTTAAAAATTGTTTTGAACTAGACTTTTCACAGAGATTTGCTTACATTTTCTTTGCAAAGTTTGTATGGATTTATATTTTTTGAAAATACATTTAGACAAATCTAAGAATCTATATTTCAAAAAAGAAGAAAAAATGATACATAATTTCAACTACATGTTATTATCAAAAGAAATTTTTTTAACAATAGTGAAAAATTACAGCCATGCGAAAAAATAAATGCATGTTTCAAATTTTACATTAAATTTTTCATCTTACCATTTTCATTTATTGGTATAATAATCAAATACTTTTGCCCATGAATTTTCAGTTTTAACTAGAAGTGGTTGCATTTAATTATCTTACCAGGGATTTGCTTGGATTTTTTTTCACACAATCATGTTTTTGCGAAATTGTGAACTTTTATAAAAACTCGTGAACTTGTAAAAAATGTGAATGAAATGTAAAAAATGTAATTGGAATTTTGTAAATTTGTCATATTTAAGTTCTTATTTAGACATTATTGAGATGGTCCTTTGTACATATAAACAGCTAGATAATAGATTAATTGGTTATTGCAGTTATTATATAACAGGGTTTTTTTTAATTCTAAAATCATTACGTTAGTGAAGAATTTAATTTGGAGATTGTAAAAAAATTCTGAAATGTCTCTTATTAAGAGAAAATATTTCGTTAAAGGTCATATGTTTTAAGGAGAATAAACTGTGAAGGATCCTTTAAGGCTGTTCGCAAATCCAAAAAAGCAACTTTGTGATATGTCTTAATTTATTTTTGTTCGGAAATGCATGAAACTAGCAGGTGTTGTTGCTCAAAAACTATGTAATCAAGCTGTTTTTCCCATTTTTTTGCAAACACAATAGATCTTTCAGAAAATAGTGTCAAAGTGGTGGTTTTGAACCGAATTTCAACGCAAAAGAAGAATAGCCAGTCAAGAATGGATGAAAAACGTGTTTGTAAGGTGATCAAAATAGCCTGTAACTCAATAGGTAATTTATTGATCAAAAAATGGAAAACACAGGTCGATTCCAAATCGCGTCCATGGTCAGGTTTTCTAATTTTATACCTTTCCCTTAAAAAATTAATTTGTAAATGTGTCAAAACGTTTTGCTCTTGTTGAGCAGAGCAGTTAAGAACACCCTTAAGAGACTCAAGTTCTTTCTAAAGAGATCCCTGCTTACAGATAAGATTTTTCATGTTAAGGTTTTCATGAGGGACACTAAACATGAAAAAAATATAAATAAAAGTATCAGAATGTAGCAGTTATAAAATTTTGACTACATTATTTTATAAATGAAATTTCAATTTTTCCAATTTGGAAAAATTGAAAAATAGCCCTTCGGAAAAAAAACTGAAAAAAACCGGTTTTTTTCCCAACTTTTCCGGGTTTTTTTCGAGCATTCCCATCTCTAGTTAAAACAACCTCTGGACAGGGAACTTCAACAGCTTCCGGTTGCGGAAATAAAGTTAGAATTAGCAGATAAAACGGTGATAACAACTAAAGCACTTATCACAGACAACGAGTCAGATTTGGATTATTATATCCTTGGAAACAGAACACAAGAATTAATCAATTTGTATGAGCGTAAGAAAACTAAACAGCTGACCAAAGAAAACGAAACCAATAGCAATCGAAACTTTCAGCCATGCATTCAAAGGGTGAGTCAATCACGAGAGATTAGTCCAGAAAACGCCACGGCAGACGATGAGTTGAACGTGAGCGAAGGTAAGGAATCAATTTCTTTACAACCGCTCGCACAGGAGTCGAATGAGAATGACAAAATACCGTTTGAAAATGAAACTTATAGCTTAAGGAAAAAAAGTAAGACGGATTGTAAAAATGCACAAAACATAGTCAAGTCGCGTGAGGAATCGATTTCCAGGTCAGAAAACTTTCGAGGCGATAGGGATTTGGAAAAACAAACGGGCGTTACGAAAAAGGATTATAACGGTAATCCGAAAAACAGAATAGCGACGAATTCGTCAAACTTCGAGAAAGAGGGGAGAACAAAAGACAGCGTTCGAAAACAAAATAAAGGAAAAGTCTATGGTTTAGAAAACCAAGAGAAACCACAAGAGAAACAGCTGTCAGGTGAGGTCAAAAACTTAAGGATTATAAGAAACTCAGACACACACATAACTCGCGAAGACAAGAAGTCAAAAATACCGGTAAAAATCATACAAAATAGGCAAAGTACTGGACAAGAAAAGCTGTTCAGAGATTCATCTCAGATAGAAGGGATTAAAATGAGAGAACAGCAGGTTAAGTCGCATGACGTCGGTAAAAAAGTCAGAAGGGAGAGTGAAAACTCAGTTAAAAATAAAAAGTGCGAATTACAGAATTTATGCAAAACAGTAGAAAAGGATTTTAAACCCGGGAAACAAATACTAGATTTAGGAACAAACGGTCAACAAAATGAAACTGATAGTTGGGAGGACATTAAGAAAGGGAAAGGTAAAATAGCAAGGGTGGACGAACTTATAGAGATCCCCAAAAATAAAAAACAGGCGAAAACAAATAAAGCGAAACGTGGTAGAAAAATTAATACAAAAATGAAAAGAAATAAAGGATTAAAGGTCGGGAAAATTGCTGGTCAAGGAGAGAAATTTAACACTCATAATTCCATGAATAGATTGAAAAGGCGAAAATGGAAAGGAATCGGCAACAGGAAAACGGGACAAAAAAGCACGAACATATTTAGAAGCCAAAATCAGGGTAAAAATAAACAAAAACCCAGGAAAGCCAACAGTAGTTAAAATAACGAAGATAAATACATTGTCAAAATTAGGGATTGACCGAAGCAGCAATTTTGCCGAATACCGAAGCTTCGGTATTCGGCAACCGAATACTTGAAACTTTTTAATGTGCATTTTTGCATATATTAGCTTTTTTAATAAGCTTTAATTGAAATTAAATTATCAATAATTTCATTCAGTTACATTTTTATTCTTAAAATAAATCTATTTACACACACACACACACAAATTAATGACTTTTTTCCACTCAGAAATTCATTAACCCATCACTTATTTTTTATTATTTTATCACTAGTCAATACCCAAAAATAACCTATGAAAGTATTAAACTATACAGGGTATTATTAAGGATAAGGATTGTCAGAAAAACAAAAGTTCATTTTAATACAAAGAAACAATGTTGTCATTAAGCTGATTTACTGATTGTCTAAGTCTAATTATAAACATATGGAATAGAAATGTTCTCAAAATACAAAAGGTATATCAATTAGTACATTTAACTATTTTCTGTCAAATTATTGATAGAATATTTATATTTTGATTAATATTTTAACATTGTGGTGATGAAGAAAAGAAATTTGAGCGATTTTGATGTAATGGTTATAAAAGCTATAAGATAGGCATAGGGGTATACTTATTTGATGAGTGTATTTTCTTTAATATACACCTTAGATATACAGATATGAACTCTGGTATACTTATTTGATGTGTTTATTAAAGAAAATAGACATTAAATAAAATTAAATGATAAGGGAATGTGCATCTTCCTTACTTTTTTTTCTCTGTTGTAGACAGTTGTTTTGATTTCACACCTATGTAGAATATTTTAGGAAGGAAAAAGTTTTTTTTAAATTAAAAATGTCCTTTGACTTGTTTTTTGTAGTGCAGCTGAACTCTGAACTCATGCACATATTATTGAAACTCATTGTTTAGCCTATTCTACTGCTAAGTAAAAGTATTCTACTGCTAAGTATTCTACTTCTAAGAAAATACTTATCTGCAATTATTCGGCCGAATACTTAAAAGTATTCGGCCGAAGCCGAATATTCGGTTTACATGCCGAACCACCGAATACTGAATCAACTATTCGGTATTCGGTCAATCCCTAGTCAAAATCCAAAAGGGAAACAGAAAACAGGAAAGGGTTAGATAAAAACAAGGAAATTGATCAAAAAGAAATCAGTGAAAGGCAAGAGGATCGGCAAAATTCAGAGAGGCATTCGACAAATAAACGAAAGAATACGGGAAAAGATGGGACTACGAGAATAGTTGCCATAAAAAAATTAAAGAGCTGCACTGATAAGAAGAGTTTAATAGAAACGGATAGCAGTGCGCTTTCATCTAGGAATAGCAAAAACAAAATGACTCGTAAACCACTCACAAGGGCACATACTTTGCAACCTGACCAATATGCCAGAGTACAAAGGCCACGGAAGGACATTGTCCAAATAGATTTTTTGAGTAGGCAGAGTAATCTTAAAAAAAAAAAAGAAAAGAAAACTGTATATAGTATGTTATCATTCCTTTTAATGTTTGAAAAAATAATATAATGTGAAGTGTTTCGAAATAGAATAAAGGGTAAAATATTATACAGAGTGTATAATGAATACATTTTTTTGGAGGGGCAGACAGACAAATAAAGTTTTTTCTTTTTTTTTTGCATGTGAGCCATTCATATAAATTTTGAGCCACCTTTCTCTTTTCCAGAATATTTTGTCCTGCGGCCAAAATATTCTTTTAAAAGGAGGGGGGGGGGGGGGGGGGGGGGGGGTTGTAAAGATCTGAACTATATCAGATTCGCCATATAGAAAGAACTAATGCATTTCTAAAACAGAGTAAAAATATGATAAAGTCCACTAAGGCGTGCGGTAAGATGAAATAAACTACTCAGTCACCATCGCTCTTGGACATTTGACAATTGGTGACAGTTTGCTAATGCTAAGGAGCAGCCGGTATTCTTTTGATCTTTGAGCGTGGGAAGAGAGCTCACATACTTTCTCACGAGAGCATATGATCGCAGGATCCGCGTGTAAAAAAGAGGAGTTTCTTAAGGTGTCCATTCAGGGGATAGCAAAAAAGATCCCTGGGAGGTTCTTGAAAAGAACGGACAGTTAGTGGCTAAGAAACTCACTATTGTTTTTAGAGGAAGATAATTGAGATATATATACGAGAGGCGGATGAGGGGAGATTAGATTTTGGCTGGAGTTGGAAGAGCGACTTTTGGAGTGGATGAGTTTGAAGCCGAAAGGGCCGGACTTTACGATCCCTAGTACCGGGGAATGATACCTGAATCAGCGGCGACAGGGCACTGGGGGTGCCGTCGCAGAAAAGGAGATCTTAATCTCTGAGCCTAGACAAGCGTTTTCCGTTCAAGTAATGCAATGCCTGTGGACTTAATAGACTAGCTGCCACCTTCTGATAGACACTATTTCTGATACATAAACTTTTATTCAACAAAATTTACATTGTTGTGTACATAGCGACTTATCATTACTCCAGAATATCTTTTATTGTGTTATAAAATAAATTTCATGTTATCATATTCTAAGATAATATAAATTGCTAAGCTTTCGAAGTTAACACCCTCGACCATCGCTACCGCCTTCTTAGGACATGGCACATTTTAAAATTCATAGAAAATTTAGGTACTTCTTAGTTATCCCATCGACCAAATTACTGTCACCAAATTGTAAGATTAAATGCCAATAATGGTTGCCATTAATTAATTAATTGTAAGATTAAATACAATAATGGCCAATAAAACCATTAATTTGACGTTTTATTCGTATTTTTATCAATGCTTTACTAATTTATTTGTTCTTTCGTTATTTAAAATAAAAATTATGTCAATGTGTATAATTTGGCGATTTATATCATTTGGCAAAATTGGTCGCCGGGTTAACTAAGAAGTAATAAAATTTATAGCTAGTTAAGAATCAGAATTACGTTAAAATGCTATAATTATGGAAAAGTAAATAGAAGCCTGATTATTAATTTATACTATGTGATGTCTGTTTTGTTTAAAAAGGTCTTGATTTTCAATTAATTTTTTCATAGTATAAAAAAGAATTATTTACACCCTAATCTTTTCATTATTTAATTTTTTGTATAAATTTTATCATTAATACCATTTATTTTATGTTTATATAAATTACAAATGAATAGGACTGGGTTTATTATTATTATATGGCTAGTAGAACTTCGCTGGTTGGTTTCACCAAAAAAACATTTTTGCAAACAAAGCTGAGGTTGGGAGAACCACATGTGGCCTCGAGTTACGCAAACCTTGAATTATTTATTTATTTTTTTAGACAAAAATCTTTGAAACAAAACAGATCTTCCTAATATAAGAAAATCGGTAAGGAGGGAAAAAAATAATAAAGATTGCATAAAAATATTAAATTTTACAGATCTAATCAGAAAAAAATGGCCTCAGATTTATTCTATGAATGTGAAAAATTGTCACAAAACACGAAAAAAAGAATAAAAATTACACAAAAAATTAATAAATTCAGAAATGACTGTATGAATTTAAAAATAAACTTTATTGAAAAGATGATAAAATTTATCACACTGGACTAGAAGATTAAAAATGGGCACCTACCTCTAATGTAAAAAAAATTGTTGTTAAAGATGAAAATGTGCTAAAAATTGCATACAAAATTACTTAGAAAAGTCATGAAAAATTTAAAAACTGCTGTATCAATTCCAAATTGTGTTGAGTTGTACAATAGCCAAACAACTGAAATTTTCTTGCATTTTAACAAATTTTAAAATTTACAATTCTTCAGATGCATAACTATATATGTCTATATATAGCATGTCTATATATATTGTATACCCGTATGTCTTTATATATTATCGTGCTAAATCTTGTAGCTCAGCTTGCAGTTGGTCCCTTCAAAACACAGACCACATCACATATGTACAGACAAACAACTATCTTTATTACTATAGATATTTAAATATATAACATGCACTGGACAAAAACTTCGATAATTTGTGCGTGTGTTACCAAGTTTATGGCACCAAACATTCATTGCATTGCAAAGAAAATGATAAGTTTTGCTGTGTGATCTTTATAAACATAATATAAACCAATAAACAAATGTAGATGATTTTTGAAGGGACAGTTATAAAAAATGATAAAAGACTAATATTCATATACTTTTATTGATAAGATGTTGATGTACCAATTAGTCAGTATATACATTGGTAGTAGGGATAAGTCTGCAATTTTACCTATCACTCTTGAGTGAGATATAAACATTTCTGAAATTTTTCTTAAATTTCGGAATATTTCACTTAATTTGAGACAGGTGCTCATTCAAATTTTACTCTTTAACTTCCTTCATGGAAGTTCTGTTGTTTTAAAACGGGGTAAATCAAAAAGAGCTGAACATATAGATTGGTTAATGTAACCATCTGTTGTAAAATTTATGAATTAACACACCTTTCTTAAAAATTTATTAGATGTGAATTCAAAATAGTTATTACAACTTAAAACTATATTTTTTTATAATTTTTAAAATGCATAATTTGTTTATGAAAAAAATGAAGGATCTTTAGGGAAACACAAATATCTATAACTTAGAACCAAGTTCATATAATTTTACATATTTGCCTTCAAAAATGAGGAAATTATAGTCATACGGACAAATGCACTCAAGTTATGATCAATACTCACATCAATTTCAAAGAACGCGGCAGAAATGGAAAAAGTTTAATAACGCTTACAACACTGTTTACATTTTTATGCTTTTGTGTTGCCAATAAAAGTTTCTATTTAGCCCAACTTAGACGCTTTCAGTGTGACGTCAGTCATGACGCTTTGCTTGGAAACTGACTCCAAACAAACGGTTGCTATGTTTCATATCTTATTAAATATAAATTGTAGAAAATGTTACCACTGCATATAAAGTAGTAAAACATATATCTATGAGATATAGCTGCAAAATATAGCTATAAATTATAGTAAAAATAGAAAACACAGCATAGCAACGGTTTGTTTGGAGTCAGTATCCAAGCAAAGCGTCATATCTGACGTCACGACTGAAAACGTCTAATTTTATTTTTAAATTTTACACATCAATTTTTTTCAGTTATTTAAAAATTTTATAGTGCAGTGTGACGTTATCAAAGAGGCATTGTATACTCCTTGGACATTAATGCATCTTTCCTATGAGTGACTATATAAAACTTCAAAATGGCATCACAGCATTAAGTAAACAATGAACTAACGCCAACTTGGCGTATTAAAATCTTGCCAACTAGCCGTTTAAGTACTCCGAGGTCAAAATCTTTACCAAATACATTAACATTACTTTGTAACATGAACTCTACTATATGATATTTTTATTTGAGTTCTGAAACTCAATATACCTCTAATGAGCTTCAATTAGTATA